>LNAC01000029.1:654128-822137 GCA_002007465.1 Ailurus styani | reverse complement strand
CGCCCCTGCTGAGAGCTTTCTCCTTCTTGTCGCGCTCGCGCCAGGTCGCTGCCAGCCAGCGCTGTCCCACCCAGTGTCCGGCCCGGTGTCCCAAGACGCCGCCGGCCTGCGCGCCGGGGGTGCGAGCCGTCCTGGACGACTGCTCCTGCTGCCTGGTGTGCGCCCGCCAGCGCGGCGACAGCTGCTCCCTGCTGCAGCCGTGCGAGGAGAGCCGCGGCCTCTTCTGCGACCGCAGGGCGGACCCCAGCGCGGGAACCGGCATCTGCATGGGTACTCCGGCCGCCCGCGCCGCCCGCGCCCTGCTCCTCTCCTTCCCCCCTTCCCGGGGGGTACCGTGCGGATAACACTGCGGGTGCTGCTGCCGGCGATGTTTGCGGAGCGCTTACTTGTGGGGCGCTAGGCGTGGCCTGGGGAGGACTGGGGAGCGGGGTGCTTGCAGCTTTGGGGAAGCGGGAGGGGAAACCTGCCCGCACAGCTGAGAAGCGTTCATCAGTTGCCTGCTTGCAGAGGAATCTAGCTAGCCTAGGCGGGGAGCAGAGCAGAGTTCAGGGCCAGTGAAATCATTTCCTTTGGACATTTCCAAGGGGATGCTTGGGGGTGACGGAATCTTGGGTTTGCTCACAAGCTCACAGTTCCCCCCACCTGCCGCCCGGCCGGTTTGTTTTCACACCTGTAATGGTCCTGTTTGAGCTAAAGCAGCCTTTGGTCTCCTGGGACGACTATGTAAGTCCAGTCTGGGCTGTGAATAAAATAAAATGCAGGCAATTAACCAGTTCGGGCTGGTGACACTGATCGGGGGGTCATTTTTCCACGTGGTGTACCATCTAGTTGGAGGCTGCCCCCGCCTCCCCCCCCCACACCTTAAGAAGGCTTGGAATAGCCTTTTGCTTTCTTCTCTAAGTTAGTGATGATTTACTGTGCTGGAATGCCAAGAAATCTCAGCACCCTTCCCGATCTGATCAGTTAACCTGTTTGGAGAATACAAAGTGCACCTTTTTCTTTCTAACTCTAAGCTGCTGGAGTTGGAGAATGGAAGGAAATTCTAGCAAAATGACTTTATCATTGGGAACAGCAGCTGCGGCACCTTGGCAGGGTTACTTCTCAGTGGTGCAGCCCCTGCCTCATCTGAGAAAAATAATGGCAGGATTGGATGGTCTTCAAGGTTTCTTCTTGCTCTGGGAGGCCTCCATGGAGACATCTCCCTGCCAGAGAGAGAGAGAAGAAACAGATCACTTCAACGAGAAAAAAAAAGGGCATCTGGGGTTTGCGTGTAGCTTGCATAGCTTCACCACACTCTGTTCTTGATTTTTCTCTCATCCCTTCCATCTCTACCTTGCCTCCCCGACACTCTAGCGGTTGAAGGAGACAACTGTGTGTTTGATGGGGTCATTTACCAAAGCGGGGAGACCTTTCAGCCAAGCTGCAAATACCAGTGCGCGTGCAGAGATGGGCAGATTGGCTGTGTGCCCCGCTGTGGGGAGGACCTTCTCCTGCCCCAGCCCGATTGCCCAACTCCCAGGAAAGTCGAAGTTCCCGGAGAGTGCTGTGAAAAGTGGGTCTGCGAGTCAAATGAGAAGGGGCACTTGGGAGCCCTTGCCCTTCCAGGTAAGAAACTCCGGAGACCCGAAAGCCATCACCGCACAGGGGAAAGGCAGGCAGGAAGCACGGGTCCTCTTTTGGATTTGCCACCAGAAACTGGCCTCGGTTTCTGGCCGTCCAGTGGTGGATTCCAGATTGCCCAGTGAGATCAAACACATCACGTGTGTGTGAAATCCTAGCCAAGTTATGGAAGTATGCACACGGCTTCTCCTAAAGAGAACCCGCTGCGTTCGGCGGTTCTTTTGAGCAAGGGGATTGATTTTTGTCTTGCTAAATGACCGGCCTCCCTAAAGAATGCTACTTTCCCCTGGACAGGTGTCCCAGAGAAATGCCACCCTTCCAGATGCTGTAGGAAGGGTCAAGGAGCTTTGTTTTGCTTTTCTTCGTGTTTTATCTTCTAAAGGAAATAGCTTTTTGAAAAAAAAATTCAAGACCTAGTATCTGCCAGGTACTGAATCAACCAGATTATTTAGGATGACAGTACACAGACCTTCGCAGCTTTTCTGAGGTCAGAAATTATCAGCATGCCTTGCAGATAGGAAAACTGCCGTGGAGAAGTGCTCCAAGCCACACCTAGTAAGTGTCGAGACAGCAATGTTTGTAATCAAAGTCCAAGTGTCTATACCCCTTGTTGAAAACACTATAGCTTATGGAACGGTCGTTGATGCTACCCTGTTCTACACTCTTCAGACTGCTAGGCTTCTTGAAGACAGGTTCTCCCAAGCTAGTTCAGGACAAGTTGGGTAGTCAATCCACAAATCTTTCCTGAAGGCTTAGAATGTGCCAGCATTGTGCCTCCTCTTTAGGGTTATAAATACAGACATCCAGTTCTGAGAGCACCTGAGTTTAGTAGGCACAGAATTCAATGAGACCCCCTTTCCAACGATGGTTGAAAGCGTCGTTCGGCAATCCGCATGGTTTACTCAATACGGCCGCCTCTTTCGGTTCATCCCGTAGCCTACAGGACAGAAGCCACGCTAGGAGTGGCGGTGTCTGACTCCAGCATCAACTGCATTGAGCAGACCACAGAGTGGAGCGCATGTTCCAAGAGCTGTGGCATGGGTTTCTCCACCCGGGTCACCAACAGGAATCCACAGTGCGAAATGGTGAAGCAGACTCGGCTCTGCATGGTGCGGCCCTGTGAACAAGAACACAAGCAACCAGCAGAGAAGGTAAGAGCCTGGGGGCGGCCTCCCTTCCCAGAGGAAGTAGCTTTGCCTCAGGGGTGCCTGGGCTCTAGCAAGTCAGCGTGACTCTAGTTGACTCAGAGGTCGGCTCTAGCTGGATGGGAGTGAATCCCAGAGAAAAGGCAGAGAGGTTCCTGTAGTGAGGGAGTTTACCTTCTTTTATTTTTTCTCTTTCATGGCTTGAAATATCCCAAGCAACTCACAGCAGGTCCACTGGTAGAGGGAGGAGCCATAGCGTCCCCAGTTGAGACGGTCTGGCAAATCTCATCCCATTCCTGGAAAAAACCCGGCTGCTCACTTGCCAAACACAGTTGATTTGAAAGTGGTCACTTCTGACCTCTGTTTTTTTCATCCCTTAGGCTCCATCTGTAGGAAGCACAGGGTAGAAATCCTACCTTCCTCACTCAACCCTCAGTCCCCAACATCCTACCCGGTCCCTGTCCTGGGCCTGATAAACAATTGCTGATGGATAAATGAATGGGTGTCTGGGAATTATGTTCAGTATTTCAAAAAGCCCAGTGGGAATAGCACATTTGCCAGCAGAAGGCGATATGTGCCAAATAAAATAGCACATTTCTTCCCTTTTTTGCTGGAAGTGAATCAACTCAGTGTGTTAACACTGACTATAAGTCATGTGGATCAGAAGCTCTGATTGGTTCCTGATGACATCACAGGCCTTGTAACTGGAGCCCTACATCAGAAAACGCAATACCCGAAATGAACCATTATATGGAAATTGGTACAATCCTAAGGCCAAAAGAGCGTCTAACAATGAAAGATTTACATATCTCTACACCATATCACCTAATGCTTAAGGGTTCGACTTTGGAACCTAAATCCTGGCTTTCCACTCGAACTAGCTATGGGATCTGGATGAATTTTCTTAACCTCTAAACCTCAGGTCCTTCTCCCATATAATGACAGGCCATTGACAGTACCTACCTCAAAATTGTCATGAGGATTAAATAGAATGAATTTACAAAGTGACTGGGTAGAGATGATTCTGTTACCATTAGGTATCATTTCTATTTATTGCTAAAAGAAGTCTCCACCAAAGAGACTTTGGTCTTGAAGAAAAGAAGTTAGTTATATGGCTACATGGTTATAGGACTTCTGAGGGTCCATCCTAATTTATATTTCTTCCACCAATTTTGAAAGAACACAAAGAAACATCCCTAAAATTATATGCTAGCAGCTGCCCCTCCCCCAACTTAGGGGAATTCCCATATGCATGTGACATAAGAATGTAGGTTCACCCAAAAGCCTCCTCTCTCTATCTCTCTCCCTGTGTCTCTGTTCCTGTCTCCTGTCTGTCTCTGCTTCTCTCTCTTTGTCTCTCTCTCTCTCTCTCTCTCTCTCTTTTACACACACACACACACACACACACACACACACACACACATAGATGTTGCTGACCTTGTACCTTTTTAAGGACATTGGCAAGAATGTAGGTTACACATTAAATATGAAAAAGGAAGAAACAAAGGGCCTTTAATATTGTCAAGGACACACTTCTTTATTAAATAAGGCTTTTCCACGTCATGCCTCCAAAACTTTGTTTTTTCTATTGTTTCTTTTGCCAAATTTTTATATTTGTTTGTGTAACTTGCACCCAGTTTTTTATTGGGAGATGTTATATTTAAGATACATATATTTCAGAAAGGTTCCAAAACTTATTTGGAATCTATGGAAATACCAGCATAATAATCATTACTTCCTAACACCAAGAGATGCTTAAATATGAGCTAGTGCTTCTCAAAGTGTGGCTCCCCAGACTATCAGCATCATCTAAGAACCTGTTAGAAATGCAAATTACTGGGGCCCACATCAGACCTATTGAATCAGAAACTCTGGGTGTAAGGCCCAACAATCTCTCTTTTAGCAGACCTTCTGGAAGATTCTGATGTAAGGCGTGAGAGCCACAGATTTAAGAGAATCCCAAGTCTCATCCCTCCACAGCTGTGGTCTGCGCCTAGGAAAGTGAAAAGCATAAGAGGATTATGGCAAGTTAGTAGGTGAAGAAATCTAAGTGGGAAATAAACATAAAGTCGGTGTTGTGCTGAATTATCAGTATGAGGGTTCCTCATCAGCCATTACTAACGGGATTTTGAATAAACTCTCCACTTACCCTGCCTTCATGGAAAATAACCTTAAAACCTATTGTCTTAGATGTTCCTGAGGTTATAGTATAACAGAAGACATGGGCTTGTGTCAGATATTCAATAACGATGTTTCTGGTGACTTTAGGCCTTTGAGACTCCATCTACTCATCTGTGAAGCTTGCACAGTTGTTCCTTACGTGAATAATTGATCCTTGTAGGAGTGAATGTTCTTAATAACATTAAGTGAGTTAATGTCTGAAAAGTATTTGAAAAATTAGGAGGTATGCAATGCTGCCTGGCATATTCCATTTCTTTTTATAATGCCTAAGAATGGATTGGCTAAAACAACATCAAAGCCAGTTCCAGTACATTGAAAAATAGCTTTCTTCATATACACTTTCACCCTCATGCTTATCGCCATGTCAAAAGATGGTTCTGTACCAGTAGGCACGGTTTCCACATTCTAGGCAGGAAGACAGTGACTGCAGGAAGCAATAAAGAACTGTACCTGTCTGATGGGCAAAGGATTTCCCAGAATCCCTTGGTTTATGTATCATTGGCCAGAACTTGATCACAAAGCCATCCCAAGCTCCCAGATATTCTGGGGAAGCAAATACTAGTAGCTGACCAAATTGTCCAAACACAATAATATCGTGTTAGCAAAGAAGAAAGAACAATGGATCAAGGGTAGGCAGGTAACAATTTATTCCATACCCCTAAAATGGTCCTCTGGAAGAATGGTAGCCATTCCATGAATCCCTCCTTTTCTTCTTTCTTAGAAAGGAAAGAAGTGTCTCCGTACCACGAAGTCACTCAAAGCCATCCACCTGCAGTTCAAGAACTGCACCAGCCTGCACACCTACAAGCCCAGGTTCTGTGGGGTCTGTAGTGATGGCCGGTGCTGCACCCCCCACAACACCAAAACCATCCAGGTGGAGTTCCAGTGCTCCCCAGGGCAGATCATCAAGAAACCAGTGATGGTCATCGGGACCTGCACTTGTCACAGCAACTGTCCTCACAACCACGAGGCCTTCCTCCAAGAGTTAAAGCCAAACACCAGCAGAGGGGAAATGTAACATGTAATCCTTGAGAAGCATACCTACAGAGGCAAACTGTAGCTACCCACCATCAAGTGAATATAAGAAAAATTAGGAAGAATTATTATTTTACCCCTGAGTCCTATGTATTTTCTGTGGTCATATGAGGTCAGTTATATCTGTCTTTTTTTTTAATGAAAGATATGATTAACTGTAAACTTGAAGTCAAGGTAAGCTCAGGATAGTACTTAGGGATGATTTACTTTTCTGTGGTATTTACTACAAATGAAAATTTGTATAAATTTAAGAAATCAGATACATGTTTTACTGTGTAGATGATCACATTACACTCATCTTATTTTGTTATACACTAGTGCAAAATCAAGAAAATGTCACTGTCATGAGTGTCACAGTGAAGTTCAATATCATAATGAACATGTTGTCACATGAATATTTTGCCATATAGTGAGGTTTGACTTGAGGGGGTCTCTGATGAACTCTCAATTTCCAAGTTCAAGATCTGATGAAATGTGTAGCTCTTCAGTTTGAAATCCAGAGACTGTTAGTCCTCTGCTGTGTTGCACACTAGGAAACAAGATGTATCTACAGGAATGGAATGTTTGTTAGTTAAGTGGACTGGTGTGATAAACTTGCTACATTGCAGACAAGTTGACTCCTTTCCAAAGAAAGGAGCTATACAGAAAACTCTCCCTAATACAGAGATGACCCGCCTCTCAGCCCTCATACATTTCTATATGCAGAAGGCTAGTGGGGCTCACTGCTTTTTCATTAAGAAGAAGCAGAACACATCAGCAGAGATTTTCTTCATCTTACTGATGAGTAAACTGGGGCCCAAAGCACCTGATTACAACCTTTGATCACTTTCAAGTGTGCTGGTCATAGATTTTGAGAAAGAAGAAAAAAATCAACAGGACTGTGGTGGTAAAATACTGCAAATTTTATGGGAGTTCAGAATTATTGTAGACATGCCCAAAACTTATCCTTGGGTCCTAATTATGCAAACTCACGAACAAGATATATGGGTATACATATGTGTATCTAATTTGTTGGGCTATAAGATAGGCTGCAAACTTAAATGTATACATTCCTTTAATGTCACCATAAGTGTTCAGCTTTTCTCTTTAAAAGTATTTATATATAAGTTATACATTTTTTAAATATTCTTTTTACTTTCTCTATTTGTCAGACATCACTAAATAAACATGATTTTATCAAAGTGTGACTGACATTACTTATGTGCTTATGGGTCGCTTACTGAAAATATAAATGATGGATCTAGAGGGTATAATGCTAAGTGAAATAAGTCAGACAGAGAAAGATGAATGCCATATCATTTCACTCATATGGGGAATCTAAGAAACAAAACAAAGGAAAAAAGACAAACAAAAGAAACCAGACTCTTAAATACAGAGAACAAACTGGTGGTTTTCAGTGGGGAGGTGAGTAGGGAGTGCATGAAATAGAGCGAGGGGAGTGAGAGAACACTTCTCACGATGAGCACTGAGTAATGTATAGAATTGCTGTCTCATTATATTGTGCATCTGAAACTAATATAACACTATATGTTAATTCTACTTCCATATAAAAAAGAAATATAAATAAAATTAAAATTTACAAATGAAATCAGACACCAAGTGAGAGCATCTGTTGAAAACAAAGTGGTATTTTTAGATGAACTTACAATTTCTTACCAGAAGGGAAACAAAAGATAGTTCTAAGTTAGGTGATCTCCACTGCCAAGGTTCAGATAGTCTGCACACCGTTTACTCAAGCCAACATCTTGACCCCTGATATGTTTTTCTGGACAACCTGCTAGACACATCTATGTATTAAAAATTGAATGTGGACCAAAACTTGCCTCCCTGGCTTCAAATTTCTCTCCATCCTCCCAATTACCCAGCTTAAACCACCAGCATTATCTTGATCAACCCACTCTTTACTATGTGCCTAGAAAAGCATATTTTCAGAGGCAATGCAGTGCCCAGCAGAGAATAGGGCTGCCATCTGGAGAGTGGGAAGGTCGAAGTTAATAAAGCATTTATGTTAAAGTTTCTAGTTGATGCAGTGGGTCTATAGTTCTTCCATAGTTTAAAAAAAAAATCTTATTCCCAACTTCACTTCCCCTACCTGCAGCCTCCTGCCTGACCCATATATTTAGCAAGTTTTTATTTGTCCCTTAAGATAAATTGGAAAACTAATTTGATTTCTAGAGTTTAATCAAAGAACATTATTAGGGACAGCTAACACTTATTACACACTTATTAGTGCTGAGCACATTACCCTCATTAGCAGCATTTAATTTGCCCATGACCCTATGAAGAGCACTCCTCCCCATTTTACACACGAGGAAACTTAAAATTTTTTAAACAAATGGTTAAAAGAAACTGGTGGAACTCGAACTCAAATCAAAGTCCTTTTGTTTTTACTTTAAGCTATCACATGAATCCATGCAAAAATAACCTCTCTGTGAGGCTGTTCAGTCCAATTTTGTCCACAATGGCAAAATGGGAACATCCAAAGGTCCAACGAAGTAGATTTGGCTGGATAAATCCCAGTACAGCCATTATGATGAAGAAAAAAAGCGATCTTTAAAATGAAAATGTAGGGGCACCTGGGTGGCTCAGTGGGTTAAAGCCTCTGCCTTCAGCTCAGGTCATGATCTCAAGGTCCTGGGATCGAGTCCTGCATCAGGCTCTCTGCTCAGCAGGGAGCCTGCTTCCTCCTCTCTCTCTGCCTGCCTCTCCTCCTACTTGTGATCTCTCTCTCTCTGTCAAATAAATAAATAAAATCTTTAAATAAATAAATAAATAAAATAACATGAAAATGTAAGAAAATACTTACCTCCCACAAGAAGTATAGAACTGTGAAAAAAGTGATTTGGTTTTGTTCAAAAGTATCTGTAACACAAATGGAAAGAGAACTAGGAGACAATATACAATAAAGTATGATAGTGTGATGCCAAGTTGGGCCTTTTTGTTGTTTCTGATTACCTTTTTTTTCCTTTTCTCTTTTCTTTTCTTTCTTTTAACTTAGAACATACTACCTTTAAAAGCAGGGGGAATAAAAGGGTAAGGTTAAATTCAGATATCCCTTCAAGCAAAGTTCTCCTCATACCTCTGCTCATTCATGTTGAGTTGGCTGCCCCTTCCAGCATCCGAAACACTTGCTAATTCATTCATTTTGTTCATTCAAAACCACTTCCTGACTGCTTCTGGGTGCCCAGCATTGTTTTAAGTTCTGGGAAAGTAAAACAAATGATAAAATAAACAAGTCACCTCTCCTTCCTGGAGTTTACACTCTCTCTGTTGGCAAAAGCGGCAAAAAGCAAGTAAACAATCAATGAAGAGGAATATCAAACAGTGATAAATAAACCCTATGAAGATCATCAAGGTAGGGCAATCTAATAGAGAATTTCTTGGTGGCCAGTTTAGGTGGAGGTGGTCAAGGAAGTTCTTTCTGAAGAGGTCACGTTTCATCCTAGATCTGAATGACCACGATTAGGAGAAAGAATTTTCAGGGCAGAAGTAACAGCTAATGCAAAAAAAAAAAAAAAGGAAAGAAAACTAAAAAGCAAAAAAAAAACTAGTGTCAGGAATAAGCTTGGAGCTTCATTAGAGAAGATCTGCAGGGTTTGAGTGTGCAAGGGAATGTGGGAATGATGGAGGGCTTGCCTCATAGTGTCAGAGTATTTTACAGCCCATTCTTTAAATTCCATTACATTGAGCATCTCGAGGCCAGCATCTTAATCTTCTTTGTATCTGTCCAGTATCTGGCACACAGTAAGACTTCACTTTACACCCGTTGAATGAATGAATGAATAAATGAATGAATGGACAAAACAAATGAATGGACAACAGATAGAATATTCTTTGAAATAAATGTTAGGCTTTTAAACTATCATTTTCATTATCACTGTCACTTGGAGAGCAATCCCCCACTCTCAGACCCACACAAACATACGCATGAATGCATGCAGTTCTGAAATGACAACCTAAACACATTTGAAAAAATGTAATCTGATCTATAAATATCTGTTAAGTCCAGAATGTCCTAGGAATATGGCAAGGAATGCAACATTTACTGAGCAGGGCTGAGGGCTGCAGAAAGAGTGCAGGTTTGGGAGTTATTCAAGCCTAGATTTGAATACCAGGCCTACTCTTTCCCAGCTGTGGGATATTGAGTAATTCACACATACTCTCTGAGCCTCAGTTTCCTCACCTGTAAGAGGAGACCATAATATTGAAAGAGTGACCAACCACCTTCGTTTGTCCTGAACTGAGAGGTTTGCTGGGACTCAGGACTTTCAGTTGTAAGATTGGACAGTCCCAGGAACGCTAGGCCAAATTGGTTACCTTAAGTATCGACCACACATTGTTGGAAGATAATATGTGTTCATAAGCACTTGACTGTGCCAGACACATAGTAGGCCAGCAAGTGACAGCTATTATAATAATAAACATCCAGTAGACTCAAGCTTTCCCCCTTATTCTCTGCTTGTCATACTCAGAGGTAGACATTACTGACCTCATTTTTACAGGGAAATATGGAGAGTATAAAGGAAGCTAATTGCCTATTAAGGACACAGTAAATGAAGGAGCTGGGGTTCAAACTCAGGGTCTGCCTGAGCTCAGAGCCAAAGATCTTTCCTTTCTCCAGCGCCGCAGCCATGAGGCCAAGTGTATTTTCAGCAACCAAAACAATTCCAACAGTTTTCATTTTTGTGCTAGTTTTCCCAAACTAGAAATGGTCTCTTTTAGAAACAGCATTGCAAAGTAGTGAGATTGTTGAGATCACTCTGTGAATGTGAAATTTTGAAAGCACTTAATTGCTTTTTAGTGATAAGGCACACTTCATTGAAAATTATTTGGGAATTTTTCTTCCACCCCACAAGGATTCAGTTCAAGAATGTGGCAAGGACGTCTTTACACAAGGAAATAATTTGTCACATACATATCTGTGCTTGATGAGATTATCAATACAACTCTTGACAGAGATTTCTAGGCAGGACTGGATTTTTCTTCCAGGATCTTCCTGTAGGTACACATTGTCATGCTTCTGCATGGTTTCAATCCAAAATGCTCAATATCATAAATCAAATTATCAAAACAGTTTGTCCTTTTGGCTGTGTGCTATCGAGCTTGGTTTGAAGATTCATTATTGTTGGAAACATATTCATCTTAACCACACTGCATGGTTCTCGCCGTCAATGCTATGCTGTCTGGACCACAGAGGGTTCACCAAATTCAATTACCACTTCAATAACACTACTGGCACTTGCTGAACTCTGAATAATGACGAATTCTCTGCAGCCATCCAGCTGAGGACTGTGAATTACTGTTACATTAAGCCAGCTGTTCTGGGGATAATCAGGAGGTGCAAAGGACAAGGATGTCACTGTTGTCCCATTCATCCTAAAGGATGTGTGTCTCTTCTTAGGAGAAGAAATGGAAGGTCTGAATTTCAGCCCAGGGAGCTCTACAAAAGATGATATAGTTCCATTCAAATGGCAGAATTTCACAGAATGCACTGACCACCGGTTCTACTGGAAGGAGCCTGGAAATAAATGTTTTATCATCCAAGGAGAGGATGTTGCTTGGAATTATATTTTATTAGCAAAATCTGAGAAGCAGGCTTTGCTCGTAGCAGAGGTTCAGAAGTCTGGAAGAGGTTACAAAGTTCTTTGTGTGGGTTAAATAAGGGTCAGTATACTCCAAACTGACCCAGATTTGTCCTGCCGAAGCAAGGCCACCCACAAGATCCTTGGAGGACCTTGGCAGGGGAGATGCCAGTAAAACCAAGTTCTGGTTCCTCTAAAAATTTCTAAATTTCAGCAGTGAGAAACTTCCCTGACACTTTGCAGAACATCTCAGCCCCCAGAAGAAAAAGACAAAGACTACAAGGATCCTGTTGGGTGGGCCCCGTCATCTCCCCAAACTCCATGTCCTTGTTCAAGAATCTTCTTTTAAGTTCACCTTCTCTAAGAAGACTTCTTGACTGGCACTTCCCCCCACCGCCCTTCACAACAGAACTGACCACACCCTCCTTCATGCTCAACTGCTTCTTAGAACAATTGCTATCACAGCAGCTAAAACACCCACCTCTGTCATTAGTTTTCAAATCCGTCCCCCACTAGATCTAAGTTCCATGAGGGCAGAGACCTTGTCTGATTTTCTCACCACTGCTTCTCATTGTATGTCTCATTACTTTTCTGTTACATTACTCCAAGCAGCTAAGCGTAATGAGCACCTGCAGCAGAAATCCAACATTTCAGGCCAAAGCCTCTGTGGCACGCCATATTTTTCAATGAAAAATTCAGGTAAATCTTGATTTCTCTTTATTCTATCCATGTTTGTTAAATATACAAAAAAATAGCATTTACGATTTCTAATTGGTTAGGGTGTTCAACTTTTTCCACCTAAATTTTCAAGTAAAACCAATGCCCCAAAATGATGTACAATGTCTACACTGAAGTTTCATAACTCCTTGCATACTTCACATAGTCAAATTAGTAGTAGCAACAATAATTTCCAATTTTATCTCATTTTAGAGGCCATCAATTATAAGATGTCTTATTAATTTATGTAGCAAAAAGAAAAAAAAATTATGCCAATTCACCTAGGACATGCCATCAATTGTGAGATTTACCTTACTTTTGTAAATATGAAATATTTTAAACATTGATTTTAGAATATATACAATTTAAAAAGACTATTTTTTAAAAGGGACAAAGTGGAGGAGAAAGAGAAATAATATTTACCAGATTATTAAGTACCAGGCAATAAACAAAGTGCTTTACATAGATTAGCACATTTACTTTAGTCCTTATAAAAATCCTATGAGTTGGGTACTGTTACATCTCAAAACTACAGATGAAGAAAACAAAGCTTTGGGGAGATGAATACCTTACACAGGATCATAAATCCATTATATGGCAAAGCCTGGATCTGAATCCTCACATTCAGAATCCAGAATTCATGCATTTCATCCCTCTGTGTTATTGTCTATTTTTGGGGTGTTACATATAGTCCAGTTGCAGAAGTAGGTAGTTCATGTTCAAAAGACTCAAGTGGATGAAGAGCTATTACTCAACTCTGAGAATTTGTGCTCGGGACACTGGTCACCACCTAAATAACTAACTTCCCGACAGGAGGCATGGGGAACATATGCAGCTCTTTGCCAAAAGAAAAAACAAACAAACAAAAAAACATTGAATTTGGGTAATAATTCTGAGACCAAGAACTGCCAGGAATGTGGTCCTGAGCTTGCTTTTTTTTTTTCACTCTTTTTATTTTATTATTATGTTATGTTGGTCACCATACAGTACATCGTTAGTTTTTGATGTAGCATTCTCTGATTCATTGTTTGCATATAATACCCAGTAGTCCATGTAATACATGCCCTCCTCAATACCCATCACTGGGCTAACTCATCCCTCCACCCTCCACCGCTCTAAAACCCTCAGTTTGTTTCTTGGAGTCCATAATCTCTCATGTTTCCTCTCCCTCTGCTATTTTCCCTCCTTCATTTTTTCCCTTCCTTCTCCTAATGTCCTCCATGCTATTCCTTAGCTTCTCACCAACCCCTGGGATGAAGGCAAGAGTTTCTTTTATGTTTTCATAAACCGAGTAATCAATCAATTTAACAAATATGGATGGATCATCTACTACCTTCCAAGTAATGTGTTGGAACTGAGAAAAAAGCAGAGAAAAGGCAAATACAGTGCTTGCCCTCAGGAAGCTTACAGTCTGGGAGAGTTGTGTTAGTTTTTCTTCAGACCTCAGTTTTTCATGTTAAATTATTGAGTCTTTCTAATCTTTCCTCTTCTGCTTGCCATTTTGACCATTTGCATGACTCAGGCTCCCTGGAACTCAGTCCCATATTGGGTGTCCCCCAAATTCCAGAAAGGATCCAGAGGTAATGTCCCAAAACTGAGTCTGAAGGATTTGGACCCCTGTTCTTATATAAGCCAGTTCCTCATCTGAAGCCTCTTTAGAAGCCAGTTTCTCATCTGAAGGTCAGCTATTAACAAAGATCTCTCTGAAGCAACCATGGGAAAAGGGAGTCTCTCATGCCTACTACGCACATACCTGGAAGATGTCATGACACGGAGAGGTAAGAGTTTCAGAAGTCTCTCTATAAGCCCCATTAAGAGAACTATCTATCCTCCAAGCCTATGGCCAGTGGTTTATTCAGAGGGATCATGTGATCTTTTTTTCCTTTGGCAGAAGGGCTCAAGTTTTATTGTGTCCAGACTCTTCTTGTTGCTATATCATCTACCTGGATGTCCTTCTTCCATTAGCTTCGCCTTCTGAAATCTCATCTATCATTCAAGGCCCATCACAGGATGCAATCCCCTGAAGTTTTCCCAATTTCTCTTCAGTCTTCCCTTACCATGTGCCTCTTCAGCTAAGGCAAAAACATAGTAGCAGAACATATTAGAAAACACCGAACTTGGAAAATACCATGTTCTACTTGTATAGCTTCTGGACTTCTTTGTCCAAAAAGAAGGATATTGAATTCACCAACTTCTGTGATCCCATTCATATTGACTTACAGAGTACCTACTATGTGCCATGCACTCTTAAAAATCATCTTTACAACCTAACATTTCTTCATAACAGTGCTACAAGATGAGTACTATTGCCCTATTTTATAGATCAGACAGGTAAGGACTAAAACCCAGGGGCACCCGGCTGTGGAGGCCAGATTGCCTGCAGCATGACTTCCCATAAGCCCCAAGACCTTGAAATGCCCTTTTTCCTTCTTTTCTCTTTTATTATAATCAGCATTCTGAAAGCTGAACCCATTGCAAAAAATGCACTTCTGGTTTCTGGATTAAAAATAACAATCAGGGCGCCTGGGTGGCTCAGTGGGTTAAAGCCGCTGCCTTCGGCTCAGGTCATGATCCCGGGGTCCTGGGATCGAGGCCCACATCGGGCTCTCTGCTCAGTGGGGAGCCTGCTTCCTCCTCTCTCCTCTCTCTCTGCCTGCCCCTCTGCCTACTTGTAATCTCTCTCTCTGTGTCAAATGAATAAATAAAAAATCTTTAAAAAAAAAAATAAATAACAATCATAGCCTTCAGATTTATTCTGATCTCTCTAGGCACTGTGGTAATGAAATGAGAAATGCAAATATTAATAAAAACTGTATCTATATAACATGCCTCAAAGTGGTAGAGATATGAAGAAACCAGCTATCAAATGACATCCTACCAACCTTATAGCCAAAGTAAACTTGAGCCAGAAGAACAAAGCTGGAGGTATCACAATCCCACATTTTAAGAGAAATCTGCAAAGCTATATAATCCAAAGAGTATTGTACTGGCCCAAAAATAGACACATAGATCAACTGAACAGAATAGAAAGCCCAGAAATAGAGCAGCATTATATGGACAATTAATCTACAATAGAGACGGCAAGAATATACAATGGGGAAAAAACAATCTTTTTAATAAACAGTGTCAGAAAAACTGGACAACTAAATGCAAAAGAATGAAAGTGAACCACTTATACCATACACAAAAATAAACTCAAAATGAATTAAAAACCTAAATGGGAGACCTGAACCTCCTAGAAGAAAACAGAAGCAGTAAGCTCTTTGATATTGGCTTTAGCAACATCTTTGTAGATATGTCTCCTCAGGTGAAGGAAACAAAAGCAAAAATAAACTATTGGGACTCCACCAAAATGAAAAGCTTCTGCATAACAAAGGAAACTATCAACAAAATGAAAAGGCAACCCACTGAATGGGAAAATTTATTTACAAATGACATATTTGAAAAAGGGTTAATATTCAAAATATATAAAGAACTTAACACCAAAAAACCACAAATTATCCAATTAAAATGGGTAGAAGACCTGAATAACATATTTCCAAGAAGAAAAAATGGCCAACAGACACATGAAAAGATGCTCAACATCACAAGTCATCAGAGAAAAGCAAATCAAAAACCAAAATGAGATATCACCCTACATCTGTCAGGATGACTAGAATCAAAAAGACAAGGGATAACAAATGTTGGCCAGATGCAGAGAAAAAGGAAACCTTGTGCACTGTTGGTGATGCACATCACCATTGGTGATGCACATCAATGCACAGTAATTCCACTACTGGGTATTTACCTAAAGAAAACCAAAGCACTAATCTGAACAGATATATGCATCCCTATGTTTATTGCAGCATTATTTATAATAACCAAGATACAGAAACAACCCAAATGTCCACTGACAGATGGATAAAGAAGATGTGATACCTACACGTGTACAATGGAGTATTACTCAGCCATAAAAAATAATGAGGTCTTGCCATTTGCAACAACATGGATGGATCTAGAGGGTGCTTTACTAAGTGAAATAAGTCAGACAGAGAAAGACAAATACCATATGATTTCACTTATATGTGGAATCTAAAAAATACAACAAATTAACAGAGAACAAACTGTTCTTTCTGTTAAATGCAGAGAAAAAACTGGTAGTTGCCAGAGGGGAGGTGATTGGGGGGATGAGTGAAATAGATAAAAGGGATTAAGAAGTACAAACTACCAGTAATAAAATAAATGTCATGGAGATGTAAAGTGCAGCATAGGGTATTAATAGTGTATTAATAGGGTATTAATAGTCAATAATATTTTAATAATATCGTATGGTGACAGATGGTGACTATACTTACCTTGATGATCACTGAGTAATGTAAGAATTGTTGAATCAACATGGGTACTCCTGAAACTAATATAACATTGTATTTTACTTATTTCATAAATAGCTGTAAAAAGAAACTATACCAACTGATCAATGAATTTGACTTTTTTTTTTTTATGGGACCACTTGCTTTGTCAGGCTGCTCAAATAAAGTTTCAAGGTGCATTTATAAATCAAAGCTTTGCAGACAGAATCATTGAATTAGATCATTTTTTGAAATGGATGATTTCATTCAAACAATTTGATTATAACCCAAGTTACTCACTAGTTACCACTCATTCAATATACTGAAAACAATTCGCCCACTTGGTAGGCCTTCACTGATATTTTTAAATCAACCTATACTTTATATCCAAAAAATGCATTAGTTAATACTTTTACTTAACTGAAGCTTGGGATTGTCTAAGGTCTGATCACATATCTCTTGTCAAATTAGATTGGTCATCACAGATACATTCTTACAATGTTGGACAGATTCTTCAACAAAAGAGCTGAACTTCATACCACACCAGGAGGTGTAATGCAATACAGATTTCTCAAGCTTGGAACAAAATTAAAGTACAAGTACTATTTTCTAAAAGCCCTGCTGTTTAATGGGCATCTTTTTCTCCCAAGACTTTGTATTGATTTACACATTTCTTCAATCCTACATAAGTTAACTGTGGATTTATAGGGGCCTCAGATTTCATAAGATGCACATCATTATTTTCCACTACTCTTTTAGTTTCATGCCTTTCTCTTCTTTGATGAGTGAATAGCTTGAAAATGTCCAGAGAAGATATTTTACTGTGTTCTTAGGGGGACAGTGACATTATTTGACTTGAGTATTCCCTGAACTCTGCATTCTCACTCTGAAATATATAGTAACAGTCAAGACTCCCTGACTTTTCTACAAGCCCTCACCCCCACCCTGGTTAGCTAGCTGTATATAGCATGTCGTAGAGGGGCGGTAAACCCAGAGGCAAATGTGCTTTTATTGGTTATACAGAGCTCCTGGAGGCATGTGGCCAAATTTTAAACTACTCATGATTTATGACTTCTATAGAATAAAAGCCTATTTAGGTGTTCTTTGCTATTTCAGATTCCCCAGCTAGTTACATGATTTGGTTTTAAGGGAGAGTTGATACCTCACAACACATGAAGAACCACCTAGATGAATAGTAAAAGGGTGCTACTTTGTTTCCAAGCTTTTATGTTTGACTCCCTCTTTTCTCTCTCCCCAACTTACCAGTTTCTTTTTTTTTTAATTTTTTTTAAAATTTTATTGTTATTCTTTGCCCAAGGGGTACAGGTCTGTGAATCATCAGGCTTACATCTTTCACAGCATTCACCAAAGCACAAACCCTCCCCAATGTCCATAACCCATCCACCCTATCCCTACCCTCCCACCCCCCAGTAACCCTCAGTTTGTTTTGTGAGATTAGGAGTCTCTTATGGTTTTTCTCCTTCCCCATCCCATCTTGTTTCATTATTTTTCCCTCCCTACCCCCCACGACCCCCCACCCTGCCCCTCAAGTTCCTCATATCAGAGAGATCATATGATAATTGTCTTTCTCTGATTGACTTATTTCGCTCAGCATAATACCCTCCAGTTCCATCCATGTCATTGCAAACGGCAAGATTTCGTTTCTTTTGATAGCTGCATAGTATTCCATTGTATATATATACCACATCTTCTTTATCCATTCATCTGTTGATGGACATCTAGGTTCTTTCCATACCAACTTACCAGTTTCTTGCTTTCTTTCCTTCAAAAGATTTTTGGAAAGTGCAAGCACTCCCTAGACCATTGGTCCATGGCGATGACAGTGAGTTGTAACATTGTGTGCCCACTGATGACCTTTTTCTAGGCTAAACCATCAAATTGCCTTTATTAAGCCATCTTGGCCTCATCCCTAAACTTAAGAGATGGAACGCAAACACAGGATAAATCTCTACATAAGCACAACTAAGAAAATGGCTTTATCCATCCATAATAGAGTCTACTGAGCAGCCTCATGCTCAATCTGCAATTATCATAGCCATTATTATGGGTCGTAGATAACACTTTATGGGCTGTATTTAACTCTCTTCACTCCTCTATGAAACATCAGGCGATAATTCTATACAAGATGGGTACTCAATATACGTTAGGTAAAAAATAAAAGAATAGGGGTGCCTGGGTAGCTCAGTGGGTTAAAGCCTCTGCCTTCGGCTCAGGTCATGATCTCAGGGTCCTGGGATCAAGCCCAGCATCAGGCTCTCTGCTCAGCAGGGAGCCTGCTTCCTCCTCTCTCTCTGCCTGCCTCTCTGCCTACTTGTAATCTCTCTGTGAAATAAATAAATAAAATCTTTTTAAAAAATTAAAAAAAAAACAAAAGAATAAATTGATGAGAGGATGGATGGATCATTAGAGAGATTATATGAGTGGATAAAGGTATTAATTGATGAGCAAACAAATAGATAAGCAAACAAACAGAACTGAAACTGTATGACTGTCATTCCCTGGCCCTTTAAATAAAAACAGTTTATCATTGCAAAATTGATGCTAAAATTCTGGCAAGTTCCATCAGTGATGAACTCAGGAATCTGTCCAATGTTCACACCTGCCTGCACCTACTTCTCCATGCTCCCCTTCCTGCTTCACGGCAAACCTCCTTTTAGTTATATGCCTTAGTTTGGGGTGTTCCTGTTGATTCTTTTCCCTAGCCTTAACCTGGTCCTTAACTTCTGATGTATGTCCTCCAAACATGCTCTCTCTAAATTTGCCCTTTCTGTCTCTTCGAGCCTGGCCAGCAACGTTGGCCTGCTATCCCCCAACCTACCCATCAAGGCAATTCCTATCCTAGGAATTGGATAGTTTACTTAAACTGTTAGACTTAACACCAGCACAGTCTTAAATGATATTGTTGATTCCCTTTATCCATGCCTGAATAACAAAAGGCTCTAACACCATTGTGTTTCAGTGGTCCTTCTTTGCTACCAGACACCCAATTTTTATCAGGATTAAGGTCATAGTGGCTTAAAGAAGGTACTACTCTCTTCGACTCTAGATGGGGAGATGTCTGTAAAAGTAATCTGTAAATTCTAAATTCCCATTTGGCATAAGTTATTATTAGGGTCATTAACTGTCTATACAACTCTAAGACATTTGAATATAAATTCAAATTTTTCATCATCCAGATGCTTGGTATTTGAAAAAGCCCATTTGGCATTCTACTCCCAACACTCTGGATGATTAATGGATCAATAAGGAGGAAAAGTCAATGTTTATCATCCCGTAGACATTTTCCCTATAAAGTTTAAGTACATTAACCGTGCTGCAAACAGAAAAGGAAATATTATAGCTAGGCTTTAAAATTTTTGACCATATGCAAAAATAGTCAAGCAATGTGAGTCATTTAGCTGAAAGAATCAATGACCACTAGCAGACAATACAATTGTCTTGGTTTTGGATATGTTTCTGTGCTTTGTGGAAGATCATATCAAATGTTTTAGAGTGTAACTCCTGTTACAAATATTCTTTGTGTGACACAAGATGGTGTGTCACAAATAATACCTCTCTATCTTGATTCAGTTGAACAAGACAATATTTATGAAGCAATCAGTGTAGGTAAGGTCATTCTCAAGAAGGTGATATGCAAAA
This sequence comes from Ailurus styani, assembly GCA_002007465.1. Taxonomy (NCBI): domain Eukaryota; kingdom Metazoa; phylum Chordata; class Mammalia; order Carnivora; family Ailuridae; genus Ailurus; species Ailurus styani. Next base: position 801,869 of record LNAC01000029.1, on the reverse strand, counting down.
TGCTCTATGATTTTGATGTTTGGAATCCCCAAACTTAATTCTATGAAAACATGTTACATCATTATGTGAGAATTAATTAACCTGACATTTACTGAACACGTATGAAACTCAAATACAGCAAGATCCTCCTTTTCTATTGCAGAACATACTCATTGCTAACCTATGTAGGGTACTCAAAGAATTCAGTTTTATTTTCTCTCCAGCCTGGAAGGAACTTTCCTGCCATTATAACCAGATTCTGGGCCTCTGACCTGCTTCCATCATGCCAATAGTTATAATAGCTTCATTTGATAATCTATGTTATGTGAGGGATAAGATAAGGGGAAATGCATTCTCCCAATTATATTACCACAAATGTCCACAAGATGACTAGGAAACTACTACCTTCTCTTCCTCAAAAGCCACCTTACCTTTCTTCCTTATACCAAATATTTACTAGGCTATGATGGAAACATATAAAGGGATAGGTAGAGTAGATCTCAAAAGAAGAGTATGGGGTAATAAAGGAGAGGCTAACTTTGCCCAACTTAGGCATTCCTTTGTGCTTCACTAGCAAAGGAAACATTTGAAAGCGTGCTCCAAATGAATTCTTTATATCTCCTTAATATTTCTTATTTTTTTCACATTATCATTCTCTCAAGCCCTCTACTCCAAAGTCCAATATGGTTTCTCATATAACTCCACCACTCCCCCAATAAAGTCCCTTTAGGGCTACTTAACTCTTACAAACTCAAGTGCCTGAGGATTTAGCCTGAGGCTGACGGAAGTTCTACTCCACTCAACCTGTTATGAGGGTAGAATTGGATCAGAGTCCTGTGAATGAGGCAAAAATGAACGTTTTGAGGTTCACCTTTTGTCCTCAAGAGATTCAACTGATACCCTCAGGAGTTAACCTAAGAAGGGAGAGCATCTCAGGGCAAGGATTGATTTTTCCTCAAAAACAAAACAAACTCAAACCAAAAAGAAAAAAGAAGTCTATTGTGATACATGAAAACTGATATATTTCCTTTCAGCATGACTTTGACCTCACCCTTTGTGGAAACAATGACCGTGGAATTATTGAGGAAGGAGCCTTGGTCTTATATATGCTCTTCCATCCTAATGAGATAGCACTAACTTTAATTAGATTGGTTCTCATTCCAAATTCTCCTTACACACATTATCTCATTCAATTCTCATAACTACTCACTGAGGTACTGATTTTCCTGCCCATTTTACTTGTTAAGATCCCTTAGAGTTCCAGTGCTCTCACATTTTACTTAATGATGCTGGCATTTGAGAGAAAAATATGCAGTCTGTAAGCTCAAAAGAAATAACTTATAATAAGTTCATTTGAACCATCAGTCATGTTTCCCACAAATGATGTAAGCTTTTAATTGCCTAACTTTTCCAAAGGAGTAGTAAAGAACCCTGCTAGTTTTGTGGTTTATGGCCTTTTCTAGAAAGCTCTTAAACAGTATCCATTAGAGACCTTGGAGAAGACAATCTTCATTAAATGGATGTCACCCCATGGTCGTACATAGGCATACTGGGAATATGTCTATTTTCCTGTATTGGAAGGCATAGCAAAGTATGTTCTACAACACTACTCTTAAAGACTTTACAAATCATAACCCATTTTGCAGATGACAGATCTAGCCAAGCAAAAGAAAGAAAGAAGGGTGAGATTTCTGTTCTTCCCAAATCATGCTTCGTTCCAATGTATCCTCTATATCAGAGAAGGATCACTGATGCTATTTGGGTGAGCTCATTTAAACATGTCAAACTCTTTCCACAAAGATTAATTAGAACATGTCAGCTACACTGGTGGCAAAGCCATCTTGTTTTAAATCTGCAAGAAGTAACATACAAAGTAGGATTACAACTGCTCAATCTTTAGCATGACATGCATAAAATCAATATTTCAAGCTCCTTTGGGAGTTACAGCCCAACATGCTGCTAATGAATCGTCATAATGACCTCAGCCAGCCCCTCCTGTCCAGTGGGGAAATGAGATTACTCAGCCGTCAAGGAGGGACTCAAAGACCGGGCAGTTCACAGGGACTGTGGACAGGCAGATGGTTTTCCAGAAGACAAATATCAGATGTACAAGTTTCCTAGATGCCATGCCATTATCAGTCCCAGCTGCTCCAAACTCAGCCAGCCAAACTCAGTCATTTGAAAGGCTTGGGGGAAAGCAAAGCAGTGCATGTTCTGAGACCATCCCGAGTGACTTCTCACTTAACAAGAGATCCCTATAGCATGACTTCTAAATATTCTGTTCAAAAAGAGGCCTCAAAATTTCCTATGGGGGATCTTATTTTGTGTCTCACTGAATGAAAGCAGTTCTTGTTTAGTGATATCTCTGGGCTTATCATCAATGTTTTAAGTTTGGGAAAAACTGAAGTTCTCTTTTACAATTTGAACAATCTAGAACCTCCAAAATTTCTCCCACTAGTGTTTCAAAACTTGAGCTCAACTTGAGAATGCTTTAAGAATAATCTGGAAAAAAAATATATGGTTAAGCATTGACTAGCACCACGTTTTTAACTGAGGATAATTTTGCTCCTCAGGGGATGTTTGGTAATTTCTGAAGACATTTTTGATCTTAATAACTGAGGGGCTGCTACTGGCATCTAGTGGATAAAAGCCAAAGATGCTTCTCAACACCCTGCAATGCACAAGGCAGCCCACACAACAAGGGATTATCCATCCCAAAATGTCAGTAATACCACTGTCAGGAAGCCTTGCACTAGCATAATGACAAAAACTTAAGTTTCGTCAGTGACAAAAGCTCAAATTCAACCACAGGTTAAAAACTCCCTCAGACCGTGATACAGGAGGCAAAGAAAAAGGCAGTCTAATTATTCCAACATTGACTAATATGAAATCTCTGAGAGGAGGTGTTGCAGAAACCGCTTCTGTGAAAAGAGCAAGGAAGCCAAAAAATACATGTGGCCTTACAGTTGGCCACGAGAACACAGTGTAAAACAGTAAATTCCAGGGATAACTGGAAAAAAGAATTGATATTCGAACAGATTTCCCCCTTGTGACATATGCTAGCTGACTTAGGGACCCCCCTTCCCAGTCCCCAAAGTGTTAATTTCCAGAAAAACCGATAAAGGAGTTAAGATAAACATCAGCTGCGAGTTGTTCTCAGGCCACAGTCAAAGAAGGATCTTGAAATATATTTTTTCATTCATTTTCTCTCTGTCTCTCCCCTATGTGAGAAACATGGCACGCACAATTGGCGCCTATATTATCCTTTGGCCAATACTTTATCCCAGTTGCCTTAGCAACTGTCAATATTTGTCTGGTATGTCACAGTCCCAGTTGGCTGATGTCTGGTTCCACATTGACTTGTAAAGTTTAGGGAAGAGAGACACCCAGTGGTGTAAATCAACTGAGCTGCTGAAAACCGTCTCCCGCTTCATTTTATTTTCACTTGGGAGATGTTCATTCATTCTTAAATCTGGTCCTCTTTTAAAGATCAACCATCCCCACAGGTAAGCTTTTTTAAAAATTATTTATTTATTTATGTGATAGAGAGAGAGAGAAAATATGATCAGGAGGAGAGGCAGCAGGAGAAGCATCCTCTCCACCCAGGACGGAGTCCAACATGGGGCTCGATCCCAGGATCCTGAGATCATGACCTGAGCCGAAGGCAGACGCTCAACCGACTGAGCCACCCCGGGGCCTCCCCACATTAAACTTATGAAAACAGTAGAAGAACAGAGGTTGGACCCCTTGCTTTTTCTATAAAGGATGAAACAGTAAATATTGTAGGCTCTACGGGGGATGTGGTCCCTGTCGCAATTCCTGAACTTGCCATTGTAGCGCAAAAGCAGCCTTCGGAATATATAAACAAAATAAACATATCTCTATTACACTATAGTTGTATTTACAAAAGCAGGCAGCAGACCAGATTTGGCCCGAAGGCAAGAGTTTACCAGCCCCTGCAACGGAAGACAGTATTTCTATCCTCTCTCGATCTGCACAAGTAACTGTCCCCTCCACCCCCCTCAATTTCAAGACACTTGAGAGAATCAGTGCAAAAAGAAACAACATCAACAGTTAATCAATAGTATTGGCACAATTATTTATTGGACTTGTACTATGTTTTGGTCACTGTTCTAAATACTAGGGTAACAGCAAGATACAAGAGTCACAAATCCCTGTCATTGTGGAGCTTATATTTACAGTCAGTAATATGATCTATAAAATAAAATGTCTTGTAAGGGAAATGATAGTGAGTGCCATGCAGAAAATTCCAAAGGGGAACCAGGTAAGAAATACTGTGTGGAGGAAGTGTTACAGGATGACTCGTGTCCCCCAAAACATAGACTGGAGTCCTAACCCCTGGTACCTGTGAATGTGATCTTATTTGGAAAGAGGGTCATTGCACATGTCAGCAAGTGAAGATGATGTCATTAGAGTGGGTCCCCATCCAATGTGACAGGTGTCCTTACAAGGAGAGAAAATGCCACGTGAAGACAGAGACACACTGGAAGGACCCTCAGTGATGACAGAGGCAGGTACTGGGGTGATGCAGCCTCCAGCCAAGGAATGCCAGAGATTGCCTGCCATGACCAGAGCGAGGAAGAGGCAGAAAAGGATGCTACCCGGAGACTTTGAGGGGGCAAGTCCCTCCTGACAACCGCATTTCAGACACATAGCCTCCAGAACTGTGAAGGAATACGTTCCTGTTGTTTTAAGTCACACATTGTGTGGTAGCTTGGTACAATAGCCCTAAGAAACTCAAACAGGAAGGAAGGGAATTGCCACTGGAAAAAGGGTGGTAAGGAAAAGGTTCGGTGAGAAGGCAGAGGAGTAACTCACAAGGACAACTGTGTGATGGGAATCCCAGCAGAGGAAACAGCAGTGTGAAGGCCCTGAGGCGGGAGAAAACACAAGGATGCCCTTGTGGGCAGGGTGAGCAGTGAGGAGAAAAGGAGGCAGTCACATCAGAGGGATAAAGAAGGAAGATAATAGCAGGTCTGTAGGTCACTGCGTGGAGATTGGGGCTTATGCTGAGATATGGTATTAAAGAATTTTGAACAGAAGAGTGATGTATGATTTGATGCATCTGTGAAAAGGATTGCTCCGGCTGTTCTGTGGAGAGTATATCCTATGGAAGTAAAGGCCTACTGTGAGGGAGCAATCTGGGTGAGAGATACATGCAGAAGTGGTGCAAGAGGACAGGAGCGTAGGGTTTGCTTTTCGAACACGATCTGGTGACATATTGGATGAGAGATATGAGGGAAAACGAGGCTCAAAGATTAGATCAAGGTGTTCACTTCCTGCAAACTGTAGTTGGTACTTATGATGGGGAAGATTGGGGTAAGCAATTTTTTTGTGTGGGAGTATGTCAAAAGTTCACTTCTGGGTATGCTATGATTGGGATACTATCAGTTAAATAGATAGTATATGAGTCTGAAGCCCAGGGGAAAATACTAGGATAAAGATTTAAATGTAGTATAGTTAATATATAAATGGTGTTTAAAGCCAAGAAACCAGATGAGATTAACAAGAGAGTAAGTATAGATGGGTAGAGAGGAACAGGGTTCAAAGAATTGATCCCTAGGGCACTGCAACCCTCACTAAGTGGGGAGATGAGGAGGAATCAGTTAAGGACCTTAGAAGAAGCTACTAGAAAGACAAGAAGAGAACCATGTGAGATCCTGGAAGACAAGTGAAGAAAGAAAGTTGTGATAATATTTACGAAATAGCATTAGTTCAAGTAGAACGAGCATTGAGAAGGCGGTGTTTAGCTGGATTTATCAGTATGAAGGTCAGAAATAGGGTGAGCATATAATTTATCATTCAAATCAAGGCACTTTGAGGGTGAAAAATTAATCCTGGAGAACAGGCAGAGGCCAGGACTGTCTGCACAAACTGAGACATGAGTCACCCTAGTCATGGAGACATTGACAAGAGCAGTTTCATGGGTGTGATGGGGTGATTGCCTGAATGGATTGGGTTCAATAGAGAATGGGTGGAGATAGATCAGAGGTAGTGATTCCAGATAACATTTCAGGGAGCTAGCAATAAGATGAAGTAAAGAGAATGATATTGGATAAAGAGGTTGTTTTGTTTTGTATTGTTTTATTTTTACTATGGAAGGCTTTATAGAATTTTTGTGTGCTAATGGGAATGAACTAGAGAAAGAGAGGAAAATTTCCCTGAATCAGGGGTTGGAAAGAAGAGAATTGCCAGAGCTATGGCACCTAAGACATAAGCAGAAGAACTGACCTTAGATATGTAGATAGACATTTTATCCATAATAACAGGAGGCAAGACAGAGAAAGCAAGCACTGATTAAGGTAGGTGGATAGGTAGTGTGGTGAGAATTTGTTGAAACTTCTCTCATTGCCCAAAATTTCCCACCCTGGTGAAAGTGAGGAGCGGGCAATAGGAAGAAGGAGGTAGACATAAGGTGGTGGATCACAGTACTACAATAGGACGCGTGGCTGCTATCCAGCTAAGACTGGTTGGATTCAATAAGGGACCATCCACTGGGGATGTGGTCATTGGGGATGTGGTCAACCTAATTCGAAGCGATCCATGAACTACATGTGGGAAAGCACTGTTTCCCAAGAATAACTGGACTGAAGTAAAACTCGACAAAGATGAATAAATGTTAGCAAGACAAGCTTAATAGACCATACGTTCAGGTCCTGGCTCTTCCATTTATTATCTATGTTAAGTTTGGACAAGTGTTCAGATCATCATACCTACCTCACCAGTGAATGAGATAGTTGTATCTACAAACATCAGATACCATTCTTTTCATAAAATATGTTGAATTTGAAGGATTGCCTAACTCTGTTGCTTTATAATGACAATAACAATTACTATCATCATCATTATTATTATGAAGAAACAGAATAGGTGATGTTTCAAATTCAGAAGATATGGAAAACAATATTATGATTAATTCATAATCAAATTATGAAATTATGTAATGATAATAGTTATGATACATTATTTTCATTATTATTATGCTTCCAAAATATTAGGCCACCATCTATAACCTGAGTTTTTTCATCTCAAATTCCAGTTAATGTCAGAGAAATGTGTGATAAATGTTCATAAAATACTTGCATTCTATGAGAAGGCTACATTTTTAGGAAAACAGAGGATGTAAATATTTTTTTTTATCATTCTGAGGTCAGGATGAGGGAGATGATTGCCTCTCCTACCAAGTGTAGTGTTCTCATATAAGCCAGAGGGCTAAAGTATACGACCTCTAAGAATCCTTCTAACTCTAAGCTTCTATATTCAAGTCTACTCAGGTTTATTCAAATCGATGGCTTATCAGTTCTGCACAAATTACTCCCTGGATCAAAGTCACCGGATCTTTCTTGTCTGCAGATACAAATGAAGTGACCTTTATGTTCATAATCAAAGTTTCTGTTCTTGACCTTGAACTACATCTGCAGAATCCTTCACACACACACACACACACACACACCCCAGATTTTTCCCTCAAGCATTTTGAGAATCCTCCAAATTAAATGTTCATGTATCCCCACATTCAATCTGTTAACTACTGAAACCATTTGCAAATCCGTGATATTCTTTCTTCCTGGCTCTGATTTCCTTGAGTCAATACTTGTTCATGAAATTGCTTGAAATAGGTTTTCCATTGTCATTGTCAACAACCTTCCTGAGAATATGAATATAATACCCAAGAGAGCTGTCTCTGGAAGCTCCCAAACTAGTCGGGTTGGAAGTGTCAGACAGGTGCTGGGTTCTGAGCAAGGGTGGGAAGTAAACTTGGTGATTAAGAGTAAGGACTTTGCTGTCAAACACACCTGTGTTCAAATCCTACTCTGGCTTTGTGAGCTTGGTCAAGTCTCTTATTCTCTCTGATCCTCAGCTTATTTTTCTGCAGAATGAAAATCTAATAGTCCTCTTTCACAGGTTTATTATGAGAATTATATGTGATAATGTATGTAATGTTGGGACCATGATCAAAATATAGCAGCTTTCATCCTCCCCTAGGTTCCTGACATTAGATAGTTCTGGGGAGACAATGTACATTACATATGCTGCATCAGGTTGCCTTAAACACACCAAACATGCACGCGCATGAACCAAGCCGAAGCCAATCACAGGGCTCTGTAGGTAGATTTGAGAATTACTCTGGCCCAGTGTCCTTTCCATTCATTTCATACAGTGGCTTCGGAAGGTCTTCATCTTGTTTGGCTTCATACTTTGGCCTCTTCCCTTTGCCTGGACACTTTGGGGAATGGTGAAAAACTTCAATCCTTTCCTTAGTCCTCTCATCTCTATTACTTTCTAAATACAGTTTTAGTTGTCACCTGTCTCCCCATTGCCTCCCTGCTGGTTCATAGTGGAAACAACTCTTGCCTGAAGTACTTCGAGGGCTTCTGACTCATCTTCCCAATTCTTCTCTCACCTTGTTCTGTTGTGTTTTTTATAACAGAGCATGTGAATAATGAAGGGAGCAAACAAAGCAGAGGAGTCCACTCTCTGTCCACTTAGCAGTTTCCCATTACATTTTAAATATAACCCAAATTAATTACCATAAGGTAGAAAAGACAATTCAACATGCTCTCTACTGAAATCTATTCTCCTCTTCTATAGTAATAGAGTTGTGGCAAAGATGCAGAGACTTAACCAGGGATCCCGACCCCTATACCTGCACGCGGTCTTATGTATTAGTCATCTAATGAGGCATAACAAATGATCCCCACGCTTAGTGGCTTAAAATCATGCCTACTTTTTTTTTATTATTGCAGAGTTTCTGTGGATCAGGAATTCAGGAACAGCTTAGCTGCAGTCCAAATTTTGGACAGGGTTGCAGCCATCTGAAGGTTTGATTGGGACTGAAAGATCCTCTTCCAATCTCACTAATCTGGCTGTTGGCAGAAGGGCTCAGCTCCTTGCTATCTGGTGGCCAGAGAATTTATTCCTTTGCCATGTGAATTTCTTTGTAAGTGAGTGTCTTCATAACATGGCAACTGTCTCCCCCCCAGAACAAATGATCCAAGGAAGAGAGCAAGCAGGAATCCACAGTGCCTTTTATAACCTAGTCTCTGAAGACACAAACTATCAATTCCATTCTTTCCTGCTCATCGGATGTGATCTCTAAATCAACCACACTCAAAGGGTGAGGGATTCCCTCACAGATATAACACCACTCTAGATCTCTATTTCTTGAGCTCCAGACTCATATTTCCAAATGCCTAGTAAAAGCTGAGCATGTATTGTAGATGTCTCATACTTGAACCTACTCTTAAATAAATGCATTGTCCTTTTTATCATTGAGCTTTGCCTAAGTCTGCTGCTCTCTTTATATTTTTTACCTCAGTTAGCGTTATTTTATCCATGCAGACAGTTAACATCTTTCACCATTCTTCTCACCTCCTACATTCAGTTGGTCCCCAAGTCTGTGCAAGTGTATCACAAATTCTCTCTGGGATGATTCTCCTGCTCTCCTTCACTACTGCAACATTCTAGATAGTCACCTTATAATTTCTTTACTGGATTGTTACAACAGATTTATACTACGAATGCCCCTCCAACCCCTCCTTCCACACCAGTACCAGAGATCTTACACAAAAACCAAAGTCTAATCACTGTCCAGATCAAAATCTATCTATGATCTTCCATGTCTAACACATAAACTCAAATTCCTTCATGCACTACACATGTTTTTGCATTATTTGACTCCTGTACTCATCTTCTTCCAATATTTTCTGCAAGAGTTCCACATGTAGCCCATGTGCAAGCCTCTACCAGAAAGTGCCTGAGAAGGTGTGATTTTTGTACCATGTCCTTCGCCTGCCTGGAATGCCCTTCTTTACTGTTCTATTTAATAGAGGCATACCTACCCTTCAAAGCATAAATCAAAGATCAATTCCTCTTTATACCTCAATAGCATCCTCAATCTACTCTCTTTCCTCTCTTTGGATTTTGAGGAAACCCATGTTATTGAATTTGTCTCCATGAGCAAGAGTTTTTATTTATATGTCTGTATCCTGACAATATTCTGATTTTGGAAGCAGGGGTCCTGAGTAATTTAACTTGTTGACTGTCAAAGAGCAAAAGTTCATATGTTGGTGGGGAAAGAAAGACTTTATTACATAAAATTGTTTTTTTTTAAAGGGATAGTTTTTATTTCTGCAGCAATTAGAATGTTTTATAGAGAAAGGAAAACTTTTTTAGATTTCTGCATAGGCAGTTTTGACTTAAAAATATTATAACTATCTGTTAACTAACTAGAATTTAACTAAAAACTTGAAACATTAAAGATAATATTATAGTCTTTGCATTTCAGAATACCCATCTATTTGTTGAACACAATTCTTTTCTTTGCTCTGGCAGAAAATGGCCACCAGGGAGCATTAGAGTTACATATACTTTGTACAATTTCAGGTGATTTACTTTAGGTCAAAATCAATTTTGATAATGAAAAGTTCTTTTAGGTCCCAATTTGTTTAGCTGTTTGTGACTTTTCAAAGAAAATCAGCATGTAAACTTTCTAACCCTTACCTCATTCTTCATGCCACTCAGAAATCTTTCCACAAACAGTCATATTTGGAATATTTCTGAAGAAGAAAATTCAGTTCCCATTTTTCTCTAAGTCTAACAAACTCTTCATTAAATAAACATCTCCAAATCTCCAACTATGTGCCGGTTACTTCAATAGAAAATATGGAAGGTAGAAAAATTTAAACCAACGTTTATTAGGGGCAAGACATTGTAATGGAGTGTAAAGGTACAAAAAATGTAAGAGGCAGTACATATTTACCTTTAGTAAAAAAGGTGCATTTTAAAGAGGTCAGTAATATATTAGAAGAATATATATGCAAAGAAGGCAGCAAAGAACTGTGTTGAATCCATTAGAGTTGGACAAGCTTAGGGAAGCAGAAAGCCAATTTAGAAATTTAAATGGATGGTGCCTGGGTGGCTCTGTCGGTTAAGCCACTGCCTTCGGCTCAGGTCATGATCCCAGGGTCCTGGGATCGAGTCCCGCATCGGGCTCCCTGCTCTTCAGAGAGCCTGCTTCTCCCTCTCCCTCTGCCTACCACTCTGCCTACTTGTGCTCTCTATCTCTCTGTCAAATAAATAAATAAAATCTTTTAAAAAAAGAAATTTAAATGGATAGGCATGAATTTCTACTATTTATGGTCTATTTTTTTGGAAAAAAAAACAATTGATTCTACACAAAAATGTGCTTTCAAAATGAGTGAAGAAAAGGAAATTTCCAAGATTGTCTTTAAAGAATAATAATAGAATAGTCTCAAACTAGTTGAGGGAAAAATAAGTAAAGACAAAAGCTAAGGTTGCCTTAAGGATCTATTTCCAAGGCAATTCAGAAACTGGCTTTGGAACAGAAGGAGTGTTCCAAGGATGGAGATAAACTTTAGACCCTACACTTACCAATGATCATGGAAGATCCCACGTGGGAATCAAACTTTTGTAGTCCAGCAGAAGCAAATATAAATCATCTCTGGAGGTTAGCACCCTTCATTTCCACAAATTCAAAGCAGCCCCATATGAGATGATAATCAAAGGTCACCAAGCACAGAAGATAAGCCACCATGAATGAAGGCTACCAGCAACAACTAATGATTTTTTTTTTTGAATATAAAACTATTTATTGACCACTGTTTACCAGTATTTACAATAAAGTAAACAATATACAGTTAGATAACATTCTGACTACAAAGTTATTGTTTTTCCTGGTTTCTGCTGAACCAGTAACTCAAATACTGAAAAGATTGAGCCTACATGTCAGGAATGAGTTGGGGTAAAGAAAAACATGCAGGTTAAGAATTTGGATTATAGAAGTCTGTCCACCCATTTATTCCAGCAGGTGCTAAACTGCTAACATCTCTAACCATCTGATTATGTTTAGTTTCCATGAACAACAGTCCACAAATCATGACCTTTTTTTTAGTCAATATAGCACAGAGATTTCAACTTCTTGAAAAGGGATGGTTCACTAGAAGGAACCTCTAAATGTCCATTTAACTAAGTTTTGCTTACCCAATTAAAACACACGAGGACTTGTCTAGTTTTGTCATTTGGGTGGGGAGTTTGTTGGTGGTGACAAAATTTTCTTTTCAGGGATCTTGCAAATAAACTTGCATTTATAGGACTGTAGATGTGGATATGGATTCTGATATGGCTGCTTTTAAATTGTCCAATTTAAAATGTTTACATTATATTTAAATTGTCCAATTAGTTACAAAATTTCAAAGGTTAAGGCTTCAGGAAAAACTTCCGTTTAACTTATTTATTTCTTAAATTGCTGAAAATGATAGCATCCTGGAAACATGGGCTTATCCATGGTTATAAAATGCTGTTTTTGTTTTGGTGAATGTTAAAACCAAAAACCATTTATGTATTTTAAGCATACACACAAACAACCCCTAAATAAACAAAAAACCCAGAATGGTCCTTAGCCGTATAGGAGTTAGACACAAATTCTGACTGAGTAACGACTATGAAGATCTCCCCCAACATTTAGAAAAGGCGTTCTCTAATGCAGGGGGATGACACACCGTGGTCTCAAATACTCTTTTCTGATAAAGGAAGCAACTACAGAAAGCTTTTATTTGTTCAAAGTAACCAGTGCTATAGATGCAAAAACCCCAACAGCTCCCCCAATACTACTTCAAAACGAACATATCAAACTTGATTTTCATTAGAATGTTATTTCTTCACACTAATAAATCAAAAAACAAAGACCCAGATTATATATATATATATAAATATATATAAAAAGCAACGCGAACAATTATTGAGCTTCATCTTCTGGACAAGAATGCCAAGTTAGTCTCTCTTCATAAAAAGCAATTACAATTTGAGGACACTTCATATTTGCCTCTTTTGCCAGCACCAAATCTGCCTCATCTGAATCTTTCNTTTTAGAAAACTGCATGAGAAAATCTTCAGGATCAAAAGTTAGACTTGACACTAAAAGCATGGCCCATAAAAGGAAAAACTTATAAACTGGATTCTTTCCGAATTAAAAACATTTGCTTTGCAAAAGATCCTGACAAGGGGATGAAAAGACAAGCTATTGTGTGGGATAAAATATTAGCAAACCACAAATCTGACCAAGAAGTATTATTTAGAATATAGGACAAAACTCAGAAAAGCACAACATTAAAAAGAAAGCAATTAAATTAGAAATTAGGCAAAAGACATGAAAAGACATTTCCCCAAAGAGAGCATACAGTTGGAAAAGAAGCAGATGTTCAACATTAGCCATAAGGGAAATGTAAATTAAAACCATAGAGGGATGTTGCTACACTCCTTTCAGAATGACTCATAAAAAGGAGCGACACCACCAAATGCTGGAGATGTGGAGAAAATGGTTCACTCAGACGTTGCTGGGTGGAAGTGTAAAATGGTATAGTCAATATGGAAAATCATGTGGAAATTTGTCTAAAATATTAAACACACAGCAATCATACAACCAACCTAGTAAGTGCACTCCTGATAATTTATCCTAGAGATGTGAAAACATGTTCAGGTGAAAATGTGTACACACATGTTCATAGAAGCTTTATACAAACCACCAAAAATAATGCACTATTTATTCAATGGAATAATACTAAGAAATAATGGAACTGTTCTGCACGTTATTGGTAGTAGAAACATGATTTTATGGGTTTTTAAAAACTCATAAAACTGTACCTCTCGAAAAGTGAATTTTACCATATGCAAAATTTAAGAAGTCAACCAAGATAATGAAGAGAAACCAAGATGAAACTCAGAGTGTAACAAGTAAAGCTAACTCTATTACAAAAGAAGGACATCACCCAACTGGAGCGGATGGGGAAGAAATGAGCTGGCCTAAATAACTTCGTAAAAAAGCATTTTGGGCTGAGAGGACACATCTGTTAAAAAAAAAAAAAAGAGTTTTGAGTATATGCTATAAGGTTAAAGACAAAAACTGTATGCAAAAATTGTACTCTAGTTGGAAAATTTATTTTTCATGGAAACATGGATAACCATTCCAAAAGTATCTATGTGTATGCTAGGAATGAACAATTTCATGAATAAAGTGTAGGTAATGAGAGCCGACTTTCTCACTGCTGGAATGCCACTGGATTGGGGTCAGAGATACAGTGTGACCTCATGTTTGTTCTGATGTGTGTGTTTATATTAGGATCCATATATTACCTGTACCAGGTACATACAGATAGATAGACATGAAAATAAATATAGATAGAAGTGTATACATGGGTTAGTAGAAACACATGTGTTTCCTTGATGCTAATAGGGTTTATAGGAACTCTTTGTAATCTTATTGCCACTTTTCTGTAAGCCTAGATTACTTCAAAATAAAAAATTTAAAGAATAAATTACATAAACTTACAATTAAATGCTGGCACCTCGGTGGCTCAGTCGGTTGGGCATCTGACCCTTGATTTCGGCTCAGGTCATGATCTCAGAGCCATGAGGTCCAGCCCCTGTGGGGCTCCGTGCTTAACAGGGAGTCTACTTGAGATTCTCTCCCTTTCTCTCTGCTCCTTCTCCACTCTCTCCCTCTTTCTCTCTTTCACTGTCTAAATAAGTAAATAAATCTTTAAAAAGACTTACAATTAAATGTTATATTAACAATGGGAAAGAATAATAATGAACTACTGATAGATGCAAGAACATGGGTGAATCTCCAAAAAATTATGCTAAGCAAAAGAACCTAGACCTAAGAGGACACACTGTATGACTCTAGTTATATGAACTTCAAGAATGGGCAAAAGTAATAGTGATAGAAATCTTATCAGCAACTGCCCCTAGACTGACTGAAAATGACTGCAGAAGGTTAAGAGGGAACCTTCTGGGCTAGTGGAAATATCCGTATCTTAACTGGAGTGATGTGTATATGGGTGTTTACATTTGTAAAATTTCATCAAACTGTATTTTCAAAGGTGCATCACTGTATGTAAATTATACCTCAATAAAGTTCCTTCTAAAAAAGATTGTAGAATGAAAAATGAATTAAAAAGAAATATTGATAAAATATTTAGGACATAAACAAGATAACATTAATTTGATCAAGGAAAAGATCTAAGAATAAGCTCAGGTCTGTTTAAAGGTTTGAAAATAGCTATAACCTTCAAATTGACCCTAAACTTCCAAACACTGAGAATAGAAAATGCTCTAAATTTTCAGGAAGCAAGGGTAAAAGTAGTCTGTTCCCACACCTCCAGCTAGTTCTGGCCTCCGTGTATATTTGACATTAATTTACAACTATTGAAGCTCAAATAATGATCAGTACTCATGGCACTGCCACCATGCAGGAGCTAACTTTGAAGTTTGTGCCATTTCCTGTCTTTGTTTGGAAGCAACGGAGGCCAGCTACTGCTGTGTTATCCAAAGAGGCTGTGAAACTGACCTGAAATAAGACTGGGTGGTACATTCAAAGAGTTAATCCAAGCACACCCTGGTGTCACCATCATCCACACCTCTAACACCAAACAAGTATCCCCCAGGGAGTTGCCAGGTCCAGGAATCACTGACAGGGAAAGAAATCTAGCTGAGAAAAAAAACATATGAAGAGAAACATATGAAGAGAAGACCTGGAAAAAGTTGACTTTGAGAGCTTTTGCTTGGGCCATTAGCATCATAGGCGTAGAAAGGGGAAGAGATGAATCTGACATGGAGAAAGGAACCAGGGTTTAGGTGTCAGAGGGGCCAGAAGCCTAGAAAACACGTCTTTTTTTTTTCTAAGATTTTATTTATTTATTTGAGAGAAAGAGAGCACAAGCAGGGCGGGGGAAGAGCAGAGGGAGAGGGAGAAACAGACTTCCTGCTGCGCAGGGAGCCCAACCATGCAGGCTGTCCCCACAATCCTGAGATCATGATCTGAGCCGTAGTCAGACGCTTAACTGAATGAGCTACCCGGGGAACCCCTGGAAAATGAATTATTTAAACTATCCAGGACTTAGTTTCCTCATCTGAAAAAAATAAGCATATTTATGTCATAAGGGAAACCCACATTCTGTTAGTAGCACTACCTGGAAGTCTCTTGAGTACAGTGGATCTAGGCTAGGGTTCTCATGCCTCCTAATCCAGTGACTGGATTTAAATGAGTTTGATCTATGCATCTATCTCTAATAGATAAAATAAAAACCTGCACATAAATGTTTATGACGCTTTTGTTCATAATTGCCAAAACTCAGAAACAACCAAGATCTCCTTCAGTTTGTGAATGAACGAAGGGAATGGATGTGGTACATCCAGACAAGGGACTCTTACTCAGCACTATTATTCAGCTGGGCACCTGGGTGGCTGGCTGGGTTAAGCTTCTGACTCTTGATTTCGACTCAGGTCATGATCTCAGGGTCCTGAGATGGAGCCCTGCATGAGCTCAGTGGGGAGTCTGCTTGAGATTCTAACTCTCCTCTGCCCCTCCCCCCACTTATGCTCTCTCTCTCTCTCTCAAATAAATAACCAAAATTTAGAAGGAAAGGAAGGAAAGGAAGGAAGGAAGGAAGGAAGGAAGGAAGGAAGGAAGGAAGGAAGGAAGGAAGGAAGGAAGGAAGAAAGAAAGAAAGAAAGAAAGAAAGAAAGAAAGAAAGAAAGAAAGAAAAGAAAGAAAGAAAAAGGAGGGAGGAAGGGAGGGAGTAGAAGGGGAGGAGAGTAGAGGAAAAAAAAGGGCAACCAAAGCCATGAAAGGACATGGAGGAAATGTAAATGCATAATACTAAGTGAGAGATTCCAATCCAAAAAGGCTAAATTCTGTATGATTCCAACTACATGACATTCTGGAAAACACAGAACTATGGAGATAGTAAAACTATTAGCGTTGTCAGTGGTTGGAATGGGAAGACAGATGAATGGCCAGGACATAGAGGATTTTTAGGGCAGTGAAAGTCCTCTGCATGAAACCAGAATGATGGCTACATACCATTACACATTTGTCCAAACCCAGGGAATGTACGGCACCAGGTTCATCGATTGTAACAAATGCAGTGCTCTGATGGGGAGTATAATGGGGGAAATTGTGTGTATGTGGGGCAGGGGGTAAATGGGAAATCTCTGTACCTGCTCCTAAATTTTACTGTGAACTTAAAACTGCTCTAAAAAAATAATGTCATATATATTTATACAGTTTTCTTTAATTTTGGAATAATCACAAACTTACAGAAAAATGGCAAATATAGAACAAAGAATTTTTTTAACAAACCATTTAAGATTCAATTGCAAGTATGATGCTCCAACCTCCCAAGGGGGCACATCCTACAAATAGGGACGTCTATATGACCATAGTGCAACCATCAAAATCAAGAGTGACTGACACCCTCCTACCTTCACAATTCTGGCCTCACTTAACCTCTACCATTTGTCCCCATAAGATCATCTCTACTGAAAGGAATTACTTATTACAATGGTTACCAAGTCTCTTTGAGACTTCTTCAATTTTAAGTTTCTCTGCTTTTTCCTTGACTTCAACTTCGCTGCTTTTTTTCTTGGCTTTCATGACCTTGTTTCTTTTGAAGATTACAGGCAAGTTACTTTGTATAATATCACCCCAATTGGGGTCTGCTAATAATGGATCCTCATGCTTAGATTCAAGTTTCCCACCTTAGGCAGGGATATCACAAATGTGATGTTGAGATTTTTTTTCATTGCATCTAATCAAGTAGCACATGATTTCTATTTGTCCTCCTAGTGATGGTGTTTCCTTCATCCCTTATTTGGAATGGTGTCTTCCAGGCTTCTCTGCTGTTAAGTAATTCTTTTTCCTTGAAATTAATTAATGTTTCAGAGGAAAATGGATTGAAAACTGTGTAGATGTCCCATTCCTCAGCAAACTTTCAGTTTATTCATGTATTTATTTATATATATGTACTTATATAGAATCCGGTTTCTTATTTTACTTGGATTTATCTATTACCACCCATTTATGCAAATGTATAGATTACCACCCATTTCCATCATCCCTGTGTTCCCAGCAGGAAGCACTTCAGACTGTTGCAGCATCCCCTTGCTTCCTTACAAAAAATGTTCTAGTTCTAGGCTCATGTTGCATTTTCCCAGCACCAGACTTGGAATAACCATTTCTCTGAGAAGCCCTGGTTCTTTTTAGCAGAGAACAAATTTTAGAAGCCAAGATCTAGGTGCTAGGTATGTTCCTACCGTAGGGATGTCCCTAATCCCGGGCCCTCTCAATGAACAGAAATGGAGAACAGATACACACACACACACACACACACACACACACACACACACACACAACCACTGTATTTCTATATGCCTACATATTGAATGCCATGAGTTCACAATTATGCTTCAAGTTGAGTTCAACACCATCAAGTTAATTTGGATATTCTTCCTTTCGCTATTTGCTACTCCTTTTTCTGACAGAGAGAAGTCTTGCTCCCATTATCTTATATATTTCCCGACATGATTCATCCCATTTTATGTAACAAATCTTCCATCTTCTCAGCAACCCCTCCCTCAGATAGATGCCCTCCCATCCACTCAGGCATTAACAATCCCCACCGGGGTATACTCGCAAGCAGACACCCTCCTCATTCCATTTGGATTCTGACTTCCCAAACTAGACCGCTCTCATCCAGTTGGTTCCCCTCTCACCAGGAATCCCCACAGGTCACTCCACCTTGGGATGTCCTTCTTTCTCTGCCCCATGCTTGGATAGACTCCACCCAATCGGACTACAGCAC
Source organism: Ailurus styani (assembly GCA_002007465.1). Classification (NCBI taxonomy): domain Eukaryota; kingdom Metazoa; phylum Chordata; class Mammalia; order Carnivora; family Ailuridae; genus Ailurus; species Ailurus styani. The sequence goes on along the minus strand of LNAC01000029.1, from coordinate 783,207 downwards.
CGTCTCTCTGCATGGAAGCTTTCTGGACCACTCTTTGGTACGTTTCATTCAGATTTCAGCATCCAGCCTGAGTTAAGTTGGAGATGGGGTTTGGGAGTGAGGGATGAGTGGGGTTTTGGCATTTGTAGCAGCGGACATTTTTAGCATGAAATCAACCCAAACAGAGCTATCTGAACACCGCTATAAAAAATCATGGTGGATATTGCTGATTCAGCTCTCGACCCCAGACCAAATCATGGGCTTCTCTGATTTCTTCTTCGTTTAGGGAACACTGGTCACTTAGAAAAATGGGACACAAAATTTACATTTCAATCTGCAATTCAATTAAAGTAATAATAGCAGCCAAGGGACACATTTACTGCTACCCTTTGCCAGGTTTTATCAGGGGTCTAAGACCAGACCACCCACTGCAATGTATTGGCATGTTGCTTCCGGGAAAAAGAGAAAATTCTTAGTATTCTTTTTATTATTATTATTGAAATGGAGTTGACATACAATGTTATATTAGTTTCTGTTGTACGATATAGTGATTCAACAATTCCATACATTACATGGTGCTCAGCACGCTAAGTGTAGTAGCCATCGGTCACTGAACAGCATTATTACAAAATTATTGACTATATTCCCTAAGCTATACTTTTCATCCCTATGGCTTATTTATTAGTGCTCTTTTATTAAAAGGCATACAAAATCAACTTTGTTTTGTTTTTGTTTTTTTATGGAGAGTGCACCTGGGGGAGGGACAGAAGGAGAAGGAGAGAGAGAATCCTAAGCAGGCTCCATCCTCAGCACAGAGCCCAACATAGGGCTCGATCCCACCACCCTGAAATCATGACCTGAGCCAAAATCAAGAGTCAGAAGCTTAATCGACTGAGCCCCCTGGGTGCCTCCAAATCAAGTTTGTACGGATCCTGTTTGTTTATATTCCTAAGTAGCAGTCCTGTGTATGGAATTGTAAGAGTGGTGTCTGCCTGCCCCGGGTCATCAGTAAGTCACTCCTATTAGATACCCCACAGCCAGAGAAGTTGCCTAAGATGCCAGCAAATATGTCACAAGAAGCAGGCAAAAAGCAGGAGCTGAGAGGAAAGCATAAAGCAAGATGACCAAGGCCTGGGTGGGAGTGAGTGGGAATGGTGAGGGGCTGGACAACAGACAGTAGAATCTTTATCATTCTCCACATGTTAGCCTTTCGACAGCATTTGGCTCTGTGTGGCACTTCCTCCTTAAGTCTCTCTGCAGTGGGTTAATCAAGTGTCGCCGCCCCTTGTCCTCCTACTACCTCTATGGCTGCTTCCTTTAGATGCCTCTGCTTTGACCTACTGTCCCCAGCTGCTATGCTCACCAAGTTCCATCCTCTGTGTGATCGCATGTCTTCCCTCCCCTGCCTGTATGAACGCGAATCTACACCTCCCGCCTGGGGCTCAGTCCTCCAGCCTGGTCTTCTCGAGAACACTGCCAGTGCGGATCTCTGCCTGTTCTCAGCCTGCTCGAAACTGAACCCCGGAGCTTCAAACACAAAACTACCTCTCTTGTACCTCTTCCCTTCTTTCAGGGCACCGTCAACTCCATCCCCCAAGCCAGGAACCTTGGATGGATGCCTTCTGAACTCATCCATCTCCCTCCCCGTTCTCATCAAGCCCCCCGAGGCTACCTGCTAAATATCATTTGAATCTCTCTTCTGTATTTCTGTTGTCACTGGTATAATTCATCTTGTTTCTCTCAGATCCCTGAAAAAGCCTCTAAAGAAACACCGAATTTACCCACTTTTGCCTTTTGTCCATCAGCATAGTCTTTCTAAACCACACATCGGATTATGCTAATCCTCTGCTTAAACTCACTCAAAAAATTCTAACACTGCAGGGTCAAGCGCAAAATCTTCAGCACGATGTTCAAGGCCCTTTGTGATCTGGCACCAACTTGGCTCTCCAGCTTCATTCCTCAGTACTCCATAACCTGTAGGCAGCCTTCATTTCCTGTAAATTACATCCAAATCCCCCAGCGAATCCTGCCTCGTGCACATCCCTGACGTTGGACGTGCACTCTCCTTAGCCAAAAACTTGTGATCCACTCCCCCTCCTTCTAACCAGCCAGGAGGGCGCAGACACGGTTCACACCCACGCCACCTCCTCTGGAAAGCCTATCTTGACTTCCTGTGCTGGGATGAGTGCCTGCCTCTGTTCACACAGCGTCTGGACCTTTCCTATCGTAACACCCATCACACTGGTGTAGGATCACTCTTCTTCTTCTTTTTTTTAAAGAGATTAAAGTTTATTGAATACACTGCAAGGGAGCCGCAGGCTGGACAACAAAGGATCACCATCATTTTATCTATTTCCCCTTGGAGGTCACAAAATGATTTCTCTCGCACCGTACCCAACCTATATATGTATTTTATTTTTAGCTGAACAATACTCTAAAATAACACTTTAGTTGACAACATTATAAATCTGGAGATTTTCCACAATTTTTTTTTAAATTGGATTTTTAATATTTCTTAGAACATCAGGCCACCCTGTTACAACCTCCTGAATAGCAACAACTTTTCTGGAGTTGAGTTGTGGATGCCCCTTTCTATTGAGGAATTGCTCTCCAAAATTCCACAGTCCCCACATGACTTTTCCTCCCTCACTGACCTTACCTGCCTCGGCTCCCTGTACGCTTTGACTATGTGATCTTCCCAACAGACTGTGTGCTCCCTAAGAGCAGGGATGGGATTTTACGCCTTTTCCTATCCTTAGTGTAGCATCATAATCTTCCTTGGTTTGCCCCCACTTGCCACGGTGAGCCCAGCAGAGCACTCGGCATCCAGTGGGCACTAACTAAATGCTTCTGCTCGCTTGAACCACTGCCTCATGGAAGTGACCAGGATGGCTAGGCCTGGGCCTCCAAACAAGGCTGGCCCAGTGGGCAAAAGGGTAGAGCGGGGCCTGGTGGAGGGCCGTAAGAAAGAAAGGTGGCAAGCTAACACGTTCCTGCTACCGTGCCTCTGGGCATCCCACCCCAGTACCGTTGGGTGTTTGTGAACGAAAGGTTGGCCCACAGCTTTTAAACACAATCTGGAGAAGGAAAATAAATCTAACTTTCTGAGGAGATGACATTTTTCTTTTCTTTCTTTTTTTTTTTTTTTTTTTTTTTTTGGAGAAGAGACCAAGTTCGAAGATCAGTTCCTCAAAGAGCTGCCGTTTTGGTTGGTTGGTTGGTTTGTTTTTGTTTTTGTTTTAATATATAACTGTTCCATATTGAATCTGTAACAGCAATCCTTCTTATTCTATTGCCAAGTTCGTCTGTATTATTGAAGAGTAATATTCAAGGCTGTGGCTTTCTGGGAAGGAAAAAAAAACCCAGTTCCTAAGAATAACAGAGTAACAGTTGAAGGGGAACAAATGTTATTTCAAAGGGGTTTCGCATGACTGACCGTACAGCCCAGGTGAGCACATGGCTCTCTACTCCAGCCCTGGCGTGAACAAGCCAGCAGCGTCCCTTTATTTGTCTAAGGGGCGGCTCGCTCAACCTTGAGCTGCAAATGCACTGAAGCCTTGATTCCAAAATGAAGACTGCTCTTTGTCCCTTGTCCCTCAATCAGTTGGGCCAAGAAAACTTATTTTTACACTTTTAATTCTTTCTCACACCCAACACACACAAACATTTTTTTTTCCCTAGCTGAGAACATTGGCAGTTTTAGCTTTATGCCCTATCCTTGCAGTTACCTATTCTTCTTTGATTTCCTTACACATTCAGAGACAGAGATTTTGGGTAAATACAGCACAGATATTTCCTCTTTTAGGCAATATTGTATTAATGGCATAAGTTTTGAGGTCAGGGAGAACCATGTTCATCCAATGGTGCCAATACTTCCTGGGTGACCTAATTCACATCGCTGAAGTTCACATCCTAAACTGTCAGTTTGGTAGAATATTATGCATTAGATAGAATAAGGATGAGAATTATGAAATAGGAAAAATATTTACAATACTATATGACCACAAACGTCCTCTCATTATTAGTAAAACTAGCACTCATAGAATGTTTTTTAGTTTACAGTCCTTTACACACAGCTGATCTAAATGAGATAATAAATAATATACATACTGATCTTAATAGGGTGATACCAGCCTAAGTTTTATTTTTCAGATCAAGAAACCCAAATTGCCAGTAGTTAGGTAACTTGTTAAGTGTCATACACTAAAGAAGTAACAGAATTAAGACTTGGCTTCTAGAACCCATGTAATAGCTTTCATCTTAAAGATAGTTTAAAAAGTCAAACAATAGGGGAGCCTGGATGGCTTAGTCCGTTAATCCTCCGACTCTTGATTTCTGCTCAGGTCATGATCTCAGGGTTGTGAGCTTGAGTCTGGCACCAGTCTCCAGCACTGGGCATGGAGCCTGCTTAAGATTCTCTCTCTAAAGAAATAAAAATTAAAAAAAAAAGTCAAAAAAGAATATGACATCATTCAGAAGTTTTGGAAGATTGAGAGAAATTGCCTCAAGTCTTGTACTGTTAAAAAAATAATAAATGATTTCTCCCACTGACCTCTCATCCACCACATTTATTTCATAGAGTGGAAGATGTTTCTGCTACTCTTCCATCACTGTGTAACAACCCTCCCCATTGGCAAATTCATGTCATCTTCATACCATTCTCTTCTTCCTAAGGGTATCTATCAACCCCAGAATTTTAACTTATTTTCATTAAGGAGTAAATAGTTATTGAGTATGTGGTGATAGTGTGATGAGAGTTGGATAAATGTTCTGTGAATCTGGCTTATGATTTCTTTGTTACCCCATTATCTGCCAAGATGTCATCATCTACACATCGGCAGGTCTGACATTTGTCCATTTCTTCTAACTTTGGTGACTGCATGTTATTCTATTGTAGTTACACGCACATTCAAGGCTATTGTTTCTTGAAATAAATTCTCTTCTGTAGTCATTCCATTTTTAAATGGCAGAAAACTCAGAGCCTAAGGAATCCAACACATTTGAATTTAACCCTCGAGTCTACCACTTACCAGTATTGTAACATGGGCAAATCAGTTAATAGTAGTTATCCCCAGTTTATACATGCAAATTGGGAGGTGATTACAGTTAATATTTGATCCTTAATGGGTCAACTTGAAGTTATATTCAGTGATAGAACTTCTATATTTTGAATGCATCTCAATATGGTCCAGTCTCAAATAAATGTGGTAATCTAAGCAACAGTTCAGTTATAAAAACCATTATTAATATAATTCAGTGAATTACATTCATCTCTTAGAGAAAATTTAGTCAACAATGCAAGGCAAATTTTTGAAAGTCCCATATCCTCTTTTTTATTCTCCCAACCTATAACTATTCCAAAGAGGGGTCTCTCCCCTTCTCTCCCTCCCTCCTGCCATTTTGTCAGATTTTTTTCTCCTTCCTGTGTCGCTCTTAACTTTTCGATATGCACGTTGGCCTAGCTTCACTGATAATTTCTTTTGAGTTTCACTCTCTGCCTGATCTATCTTTCAGATTCTCCACAATGAAGGAGAGTCTGAAGAATTACTCTTTTCCACTTTCTTCCACACCTCTAGGCCTGTCTCTGTCTCTTATTTTCATACGTATGCTTTAAAAAAACAAGAAACAGATTGACCAGGATAAAACAATCCTCACTGGGCAGGTGAGGGGGTAGAATTGAGGAGTTCATACAAAATGTATGGGGTGGAGAAAGAAAAAGTTGGAGAAAACATATATACCCAAAGGGAGGGGCTTCCTAAACTTAAATTATCCATTTTAAGGGCAGCAAACTGTGAAGTTGCCCTTTCTGTCCCCAATGTCCCATCTTGACAGCTCTTTCTGCTCAGTGCTCAGTGTGACCGTAGGCACTCACTTCTTCCTATTTTCCCATATTTTAACCTTCTCCTGGCTTTACTGTCTCCTAACCTGGCCTCTCCTTAGAACCTTAGAATCCTTATTCCTTCAAATCTTCATTTCTCTTTCTTATTATATCCAAGATCAAGATGGTCTTAGGCTCCATTCTTTTTTTTTTTTTTAGAATATTGTGGTAAGAACACATAATATGAGATCTATCCTCTTAAATTTTCAAGTGTATAGTACAATATTGTTATCCATAAGCAGAGTGATGTACAGCAGATCTCTACAACTTGTTCATCTTGCATTACTGAAATTTTTACCCATTGAACAAAAACTCCATTTCCCCCCGCCTCCACTCCCTGGCGACCACCATTCTCTTTTCTGCATCTATGAGTCTGACTATTTTTAGATACCTCACATAAATTAAAACAACCTAAATCCATTGACTGATGAATGGATAAAGAAACTGTGGGGTGTGTGTGTGTGTGTGTGTGTGTGTGTCGTGGGGGGGGTTATTCACTTGTAAAAAAGAAGGAAGTTCTGCCACATGCAATAATATGGATGTACATTGAAGACATTATGGTAAGTGAAATAAGCTAGATTCCATTCTTATAGCTGGCCCTGAGTGCAGAAATTTCATAGAGAAATCTTATTTGTCTTTGGGTAATCATACATAGAAGGCACTTAATAGTGTTGAGCACATACATGATGGGACGAATGAATTTAGCTCTACTAAAATTCCTACCACCAGACCTGTACTAGATGTTGCCTGATCAATTATAATATTTGTACTCATCGACAGCCAGTTCCTTATTAAATGTCCATAACAACGGTTTCAACCCTTTTATGTACCCCTTCATCCTATCCCATTTCCCACCACCGTCAACCCTCTTTTAGCCAACCTATTCTCTCTTCTGAAGTTCCCTGGTGAGAACAATCTTGGCACATCAACATTTAAGGTTATGCTTCAGAATCCCCAGCTATCCACTGGGTTTTCTACTAATAGAAACTTCTTCCAAATCACACTATTGTGATTAAGTCCACACTTTTTCCTGCTGAATATCTAAAACATATTTTGAACCACATGGAAAAGTTTTTAAACTCAGTATTTTCTCACAAGTCTTCATTCCTCTTCAAGTTACCAGCCTACCAGAACTTGCTTTATGAGAAACCAAAGAAAAAGGAAAGAAAAATCTATGCAAATATATCAACTAGTTTAGTCTGAAAGTATTTGCTTCCAGAAGCCTACCAATTTCAAAAACAGGTTTATCCACATCAAGAAATCTCACACATTCTTTCTGGGTTTTTAGATAGCCTCTACTTCCCTAACAAACTGTAGAAAGGCAGAAGTAAAGCGGCATTCACAGAGAGGCACAGAGGTATCAACCTTGCAGAGGTCATTCCTTTAAACAAATAAGAGACTGATTTCCTTTGGGTGAAAAGTCCATGGTAATCAAGCAAGTTCCCTGGGGCCATGGCAGAATGGAGGAGTTCTAAATTGACTCAAGATTAAAAAAAGACCTTTAGGCAGTTTCTGCAGGAAGTGTTGTCAAAATTTTAAGGATAATTTTTTTTATCTTGGGCTCTTCGTTAAGTATGTAAGGTCTGGATCTCTAGAAGCAGGAATTGCGGTGGCTAATAAATGTGATTTATAGAAGGAACACTCTTTGGGAAGAACCTCTAAGGAAGCAAGGCAAGAAGAAAGAATGTTGAGATAAGATCTAGTCTTAGCCTTACCCACGTGGCCAACTGGAACATGAACTGCATCTCAGAGTAATCCCCCATTAAAGCCAAGGTCAACCTTTTGTACTCCCATATCAATCCCTCATTGGCTCCAGTGGTATGTACCATTCTGGTCTAGGTGGCTTTCCTTGCCTGGGAAGGAGGCAGGCATTCATGAGATGTTTACAGTGCATACTCACAGTAGTTGGGAATGAGAACAAGGAGAACAAAACTAATGTGTATGGATGACCTTCTGCCAGGCAGTATATTAAGTGCTTCACATATGTGGTCTTGTGTAATCTTCCCAAACCTATTATACCCTCATTCTACAAATAAGTAAACTGAAGTTCAGAAGAGTTAAGTAAATAGTCTAAGATTATTTAAGTGGTTGGGGTAAGTGAACTGACCTTCTAGAGAGTCCCTGAATCAATCTCCTCTCTAGATTTTAGCACCCAACTCAATCATTGGCAGACCTCGGAGTAGGCAAAGATGAAAATATCCTTTAGGAGCCAATTTGTTCCTAACTCACATCTCAGAGGTAACAGAAACTTTTTGCATGAAAGAGAGGGGAGTACCACAGTCCCAAAAAATAGCTGAGAACTCTCCTGAAGGAATATTTTTATGCTGAAATCTTTTAAATTTGAAGTTTACAAAATTAGCCTGACTTCCCCCGGAGTTGGGCACTGATTTAATGCCTATCTATAATAATCATATTAATACTCTCAATTGGTTTCTGAGTCCATTCAGGCTGTCAAAACAAAATACCATAGACTGGGCAACATAAACAACAGAAGCTTATTTCTTACAATTCTGGAAGCTGGGAAGTCCAAGATCAAGGCACTGGCAGATTCAGTATCTAGTGGGAACCTACTTCCTGGTTCATAGACATCCTTCTTGCTATGTCCTCACATGCTAGAAGGACCCAGTGGCCTCTTTTTTAAGGACACTAATCCCATTCATGAAAGCTCCACTCTCATAACTTAATCACCTCCTAAAGGCCCCACTGCAAATACACTGGGGATAAGGTTTCAACATCTGAATATTGAGGAGACACAAATGTTCAGTCTATAGCAATTGGCAAAGCTTTGTTGACTTATTTCTATCAGCCAAGCATTACACTAAGCCACCACACACAATGTTTCATTAATTTTCACAGTCATCCTATGAGATAGGTTCTAACATTATCCCAATTTTATCAATGAAGAAACTGAAGTCCGGAGAGATTGAGTTTTCAAAAGTAACAAATAGTGGGAATGTCAATTAGCAATAGGAGCAACAAATCCATTGAAAATTGCAACCACCTTGATTGTCTATCTCAGAGTCCGAGCAGAAGTGTAGACCTACTTTGCATTTTCCACTAAATATTTAGAAGGCAGCACGTTTGTTTGCTGCTCTGGGAGGTATTATGGTAGAAGTGGCTATTTCTAACTATCAAACCCCTAAATCCTTCTGTTCTTACACTCCTATATATTTTTGCATTCTATTATCAGCTTTGTGCATCTTAGGTTTTTTATAGGTCTAGAGTCTATTGAGGTCAGCCAGATGGTTAACATGAACTCCATGTTCATCACTGACTGCAATCATACAGTGTTCCAGAAAGCTAGACGTGAAATTTGCCAGACCAGTTGAATGTGGGCTATATCTAGAACTGGCAGTGTTACCTCTGCCATATTCTGTTGGTCAAAGCAGTCCCAGGACACTCTCAGATTCAAGGGGTCAGAAAACTTAATTCCACCCTTTGTTGGGGGGCCTAGATGGCAAGGTCATGTTACATGTGGGATGGGAGTTGGTTTTGTGCTGTTTTGAGAAACTATAATCTGCCACAGTTATTATTATACATATAAAGTTAAGTGACTTGCTAAAGGCCACAGACATGGTAGGTGATGGAACCATATTTCAAACACAAGTACATAATCCCTACACTCTACTGACCATGCATGGCTCTGGCACTAAATTTACACAGTACACAGCAAACATCTGCTTACCTGCCTCTCTCTTCCAGGAGATGATGAGCTCCTTGAGGGCTGTGTCTAATTCCTCTTTATATTCTTCCTGGTGTCTGGTACAAATCCTGTCACAGAGTGGGTCGGCGACATAATAATTGAATCATACAATACCACTCATCATCAGTCCCCCCAAGATAGGATGGAGCTCTTTTCTGGGTTGGCTTGTTTTCTAGCCCACCTGGGTATGATGTGGTGTTAATGAGAAAGGAATTCCTGAAGCAACCAACCAGTCATCCCTTTGCAAGTCACCGTGGAGGCAGATATGACCCCGTACTGAAGAGCTTGTAACATTTTTATTTGTTCTTACTGCAAATGTTGACAGTAAAAATAAAGAGCTAAAAAAAAAGTGGTACCTTTGCTGGGGGGGAAAAAAAAAGCTTTGTAAACTACTCCAGTTCCGTGTGTATAAAATTATACCTGAAAGTAACATTTACATTTTTCACTCAATTCCTGAACTCTAGGAGTACACCATATGCTACCATATGCTATATGCTCTATACTTTTCCATCTTGTTCAGGGGCCAAAAAGGCTGACCTTTGTCAATAGCATCTTTGAGTTTCCTTTCTCTCCAGTTAGTATTGGCCGAAGGGAAGCAGCAATAGGAGAGGAAAGGACAGGAGGAGAATGAGGTTGGGACAGTTAGCCCCCTAGAACTGTTTCCTGGCAGGCCATGGGTAGGTAGGGACCAGGTTCCTCTGTTGAAGCCATTTCACTGTTCCAGGCAGTCAGCCTTATCCTCCAGGTGTAGCCCCTTTTCCGGATTCCAGTGTTGGCTCCCACTCCTCAGTCTTGAGGCTTAGGGGTCTGGTTAGGGTTCCTGCTAGCTCTGGGCTACTTCACTCTTCTGAATTGGTTTCCCTTAAATCGACCCTTACCCTCATCATTAGTCCATTCATTTAACTCACCTCAATCACCTTGTATGACTCTGTTTCCTGATAAAAGTGGTATTTAAAATTTGAAGGTTTGTAAATGCCTTGGAATGTACTTCTCATGAGTTATCCACTACTTTGGTTAATGTTCTAAATCGATGTTATAAAGGGAAATTAAGTGAACAAACATACACTTAGTTGCTACCATGGGCCAAGCACAGGATCAAGCTCTGAGAATAGATTCATTGATAAGATACACACACACACACACACACACACACACTTATTTTATAACAGCTTTATTGAAGTATAATTTACATACTATTCTGAATTAAATGAAGTGAAATTGCATTGTTTTCTATAGCAAATAAATGCAAATAACTTGAATGCCCATGAATAATAGAATAAGACAATAGTTGATAAATTTTGTAGTGCATATTCCAAATTGGTATCTACTAAAAAAATAAGTTATATCTACAGCTATTGCTACAGAAATATATCAATGATGTATTGTTCAGTGAGAAAAGATATTTGTAATGTGCATGACATTTCATTGTTTTATTAAAAAACCCTAGCCAAAACAACTCTATACATGTGTTTTTGCTCTTTGTGAGGGAAAAAAACATGGAAAATACATATTAAGGTGTTAATTTTAATTATGTCTGGGGTAATTGAGATGGAGAAAAAATTTAACATTTGCCTTACATAACTTTGCACTTATGCAGTGAATGTGGTATGAACATTTTCTTGTCATTTTGTGTATATGTGTGCTTTTATAGAAAAATATAATAAGAAAATTTTTAAGGAAAAAAAAGACACAATCCCAAAGCTAGAGCTGTTCCTGAACTCTTTCTTGACTGGAAATAGTGACTCTCGTGGCTTGCATTATCTGCCTCAATGTTGCATGGAAGGTGAACTAAGAATCTGTAATCTATTAAATTAAGTAGAGGTGGAATTGGCATGCAAATAGGATTCGAGTTGTTTAAAATAGTATAACTAATTTTCTTGTATGTAAGTATTTCTCTCAATGACCAAAAATTAGACAGTGCCGATGAGTTGATTCTATTTTGCTCCTGCCTCCTGAAGTAGGTGGTGCAGCTGCAGGCTTAGCCTCCATTGGACCACCCCCTATTTACTATGAAACATGCAACCACTTTAGCCAAAGAATCCCATTTCCAGCATGGCTTAGGCACCAGCTACTCATCCAATCCTGAACCAATCACTACAGGAACAGAGCGGGGATTATACTCACTGACTTAAGCCAGTCTGGACTCATTCCTGGAGCTGGTGGAGTCAACCTCTTCCAGTTCACGTGGCAACCATGGTTGATTCATGGATGTACTCATGTCTAAATTGATCATAGTTAAGCAAAGGATTTTGGTTAGATGGTGGAGAGAAGATTCCCTTTTTCTTTCCCAGATGTAAACAAGAAGACATTTGGCTTGAATTGCTGCCAGCAGCCAGTTTAAACCATGCAAGGACTTCATAATGATGTTAAACCCTTGGAAGGCAAAGCAGAACAAGAAAACGAAACTGATGCCTTGGTTCCATCATTGAGCCCCTGGATCAAACCCAGCCTAAAGTACACACTATTACTGGGCTTTACAGCTATTTAAATTAATACATTTTCTTTATGATTACAAGTTGAGTTTATTTTTCTGTTATGTGCAAGCAAAAACATCTTAAAAATTACCCCTTCCCCCCCCACACACACATATACCATCTGTATGGGCCGGATCTTTTAAAAACATCAAAGTTGTATTTCTCCTCATAATGTTGAAAAAGTCTGGCATTTTCTAAAGCACCTTAAAGAACGTGTCTCACTCAGAAGAAGCAATGAAGAAACAAAACCAGAACCGAAGAAGGAATTGAAAAAGAACCAAAACCTGGACCATAAAGACCATGATGGTGTTTTGTTTTGTTTTGTTTTGTTTTGTTTTGTTTTGTTAGGGCTGACATCCTCAGCAGGCATTACAACAACTGGGATGTGCTCTACACCAGTTTAATATTTTACTCACTCAAATCCTGTTTCCTGGCATCTGGTTTTCTCAGAAGTAGGAAAGGCCACAGACAGAGTTCTTGGTATGTCATAAAACTCCTCAGCAGGCAGGTCCTTGTCTCCGCTGCTAATAAACATCACAGCCCTCAGCCAGCAACACTGTTCTGTGAGAGGGAAAGTCTGCGTTTGTTAAACTCATCTTCCCTTTGGCTTCCCAGGTTAATAAGTTTCACCCCACGTTTGGTCTGAAAAGCACACAGACACCTACCAAGCTTTCCCAGAAGGCTTGGAGGCCAAGGCTGGAAGGCTGGAACCTGGAGACGGTTTGGCAACTTCTCGGCAAGCAAGCACCTTCAGCAGCTTCAAGGTGGAGACAGTTTGGTTTAACGAGATGAGTGGAGTTTCCGGAGTCAGACACACCCGGGTTTGAATACGGCCTTTGCTTCTTACTAGTTCTAGGATCCTAGACACCTTTCTTAACCCATGCATACTTCACATGCTCATCTCTAGGTGGACATGATAATTAATACCCACCTCCTGGGCTTGCACGGCTTTGGCAAAGCAATCTTCCCAAATCACTTAACACGGTGCCTAGCATGTGGTGATTACTCAAGAAATACTGGCTATGAAAAAGTCGGGGAGGGGCACCTGGGTGGTGCAGTCAGTTAAGCATCCGACCTCCTAGTTTTGGCTCAGGTCATGAAATCAGGGTGGTAAGATAGAGCCCCACTAGGCTCCATGCTCAGTGGAGAGTCTACTTAAAGCTCGCTCTCTTTCTCTCTCTCTCTCTCTCTCTCTCTCTCTCTCTCTCTCTCTCTCTCTCTCTGCCTTACCCTTCCCCCACCACTCATGTGCATGCACACGTGCACGTGTTCTCTCTCTCTCTCTCTCTCTCTCTCTCTCAAATAAATAAATCTTTTTAAAAAAATAAGTGTGGAAGGGGCAGTGTCTGGATGGTTCAGATGGTTAAGCGTCTGCCTTTGGCTCACGTCATGATACTGGAGTCCTGGGATCAAGTCCTGCCTCAGACTCCCTGCTCCTTTGGGAGCCTGCTTCTCTCTCTGCCTCTCTCTCTCTCTCTCTCTCTCTCTCTCTCTCTCATGAATAAATAAATAAAATCTTTTTTTAAAAAGGTAGGGAAGTGGAAATAATAATAGAAATCTCCAGCTCCACTGAAATGGTTAAAAATCTGGGGAAGGGTGACTTTCAGATGAGTAACAGGGAGCCGGGAATACAGATGTTTAAGAAGTATTACCCAGATCTCATAAGGAGCCTATACTGACATTTCCTTGCCTTATCCTTTGCCAGTTCTTCCACGTTATCAATAATGAATTTGCCTATCCCATATGTGAACAATCAGACCAGAGCAAAACCATTCAGGCACTTCCCTCCTCTATCAATATGTTGAAATTGTTTTTCCAATGCCCAAACACACACACACACACACACACACATATGGGGTCAGCAGCTTATTGAGGTATATTTTGTGCATGACAGCGGGTAAAGAGAAAACAGAAACTATTACTTAAGATTAAACATTGTTTTCGACTCTAGGTTAGCATTCCTGGAAAATCCATCCACAGTATTTTTCAGGCAGGTTAAAAATCTCTGAGCTGTGATCAAATAGTTTGCCAAGAACATGGTTAGACAGAAAGGCTTGGAAAACTGGAAAGGAAGATTTGTTTCCAAATGAAAAGTATAGCATAGTCACAGCTGGTATTCTGGCATGAAGAGTTCTGTGGGTAAGACCATGCTCTGGGGAGACATAAATCGGTTTTGAGCTTGGGGCCAGCCAGATCACTATCAGGGTGCTACTTGGTTCTTCTCTCAAGAAGGACTTACTCTTCTCTCCTTCCTCAATTTTAAAGAATAGCTTCATTATGGTGCTTTTGCTTCCATGGTAGTTGGGTAAAATTGTCAAATTTGAATCAGTGCAGATGGCCCATCTATGCCCTGGTGCTTACTTTTGCTTTTCCTACCTTAGTTAATACTTTGATTCCCATGATGTATGTTGTTCATAAATCCTGTGAATTGGATGTACCCTCCATGTGAAAATAAGCTTCTGTTTCATCCAGGAGTTTTTCGAGAAAAGGCTAGACAGCAGACGATAGGACCGAGAAGACTTGGTCTTCCAAGAGGCATCACAGAAAGAAACTTGGTTTCAGATTTGGTAATGAAGACAGATTACTGCGCACTGGTTTACGCTAGAACCTGACCAGTCCTCCTCCACCTGGCAATCCAAACGTGCCCACAGTCTAGGTTTTTCTTCAACAACATAATTAAAAAAAAATAGAGCATGCAACTTAGAATGGAACACAAGAATTTGACTCCTGACTCTCGGTTTGCTGGCTGTGTAATTTGGGTTGGAAAGGTTACGTTCTCTGACTATTAGTTTCATCAACTATGAAATGGAAATCATAAGAATGGCCTCATAGCACTGTAGACATCAAATGAGAGAGTGGAGGTCATTCTCCTTTGCAAAACCAAACAAAATAAGCACAACTAACACTGAGATAGTTATGATTATTATGCAGTACACTTCCAATTTCTATTACTAGTATCCGCTAAGACAGTATTTTCCCTTGAGAATAGCACTTTAGCCACACTGACTGTGTGCACTGTAATGTGAATGAAGAATAAAAGTAAGAGGTGAGGAGATGACTGAAGAAGGGCTCTAAGAAACAAAAAATGTGAGACTACATGAAAAAAGCAAAAAACGGGGGTGACTGGGTGGCTCAGTTGGTTGAGCGGCAGATACTTGGTTTCAGTCAAGTCATGATCTCAGGGTCTTGAGATAGAGTCCCGCATGGGGCTCTTGGCTCAACACAGAGTCTGCTTGAGATTCTTTTCCCCTCTCTCTCCCTCTCTTGCTGCTTGCGCCCATGCACATGTGCTCTTTCTCTCTCTCTGTCCCTCTCATACTCTCTCTCAAATAAATAAATTTTAAAAAATTTTAAAGGAAAAAAACAGGTCACTTTGGAAACTCAACATAAATCTTCTTCTCTTCAAAACTTTTCCATGCAGTTACTAGATTAGCTTTCTTTTCCCCAACAGAGAAATGTAAAGGATATGAACTTGCAGTCAATAAAATGAGTATTTATTTAGTGGCTACTAAGGGCCAAGCACTGCTGTAGATGTTGAGGATATCATAAACAGGCTTGTCAACTGACCTTGAAGCCGACAATTCATGTTGGTGGTTGACCCCATCTAGAAAAGATGGCCCGGGACAAAGCCCTGGGGTACTCCCATATTTAAGGATTGGGGGTCTGTAAGAAACTTGAGGAAGAGGGTGAAGAGAGGTCTGTGGAGAAGCAAGGGTTGGTGAGAAGAGATGGGATTCAGAACAGGAGTGGCAATCCCTCTTAGGGAAGAGAAGGTTAGCCTCTCTGCTTATAAAAGGACTCACTCCATTTTTCAACAAGTATATATTTGCACCTACTCTAACTTAGGCCAGTTCTTCAATTTGGTTATCAAAAGACAGTGTTTCCCAGGAAGTAGACTCTGAGATGGAGAGCTGCATGCTGGAGACTTCTCAAGAAGCTTATGAAGGGGCGCCTGGGTGGCTCAGTGGGTTAAAGCCTCTGCCTTCGGCTCAGGTCATGATCTCAGGGTCCTGGGATCGAGGCCCGCATCCGGCTCTCTGCTCAGCGGGGAGCCTGCTTCCTCCTCTCCCTGTCTCTCTGCCTGCCTCTCTGCCTACTTGTAATCTCTCTCTGTGTGTCAAATAAATAAATAAAATCTTAAAAAAAAAAAAAGAAGCTTATGAAGATCAATATCTAAGGGGCACCTGGGTGGCTCAGTCATTAAGCATCTGCCTTCAGCTCAGGTCATGATCCTGAGATCCTGGGATCGAGCCTCACATTGGGCTCCTTGCACAGCGGAGAGCCTGCTTCTCCCTCTCCTACTCCACCTGCTTGTGTTCCCTTTCTGACAGTCTCTCTCTCTCTGTCAAATAAATAAATAAATAAATAAATAAATAAATAAATAAATAAACAAACAAACAAATAATCTTTTAAAAAATAAGATCAACATCTGATAAAGGGGAGAGGGTTGGGAGAAGCAGGGTTGGACAGAGAGGGCGGTCAACCTGCAATGCATGGCCAGTGACAGCCTCAGCAAACCTCACAGGGAACCCTGGAGTTAGAACAGCCCTTCAGACTTGTCCCCAGGAGGGCTGACACAGCCATGTACACCAGTCCTCGGATGGGAGCCATCGATGGGAGCCATCCAGGGGTACGGACTTGGCAAGGTGGCTGTCTACCAATGAGGCCATCACTGAAGGGGCTGACAGCCAAAGGTCATCTCCAGTAGCACTCCCAGCATCTCAGGGAACAAATCCTTCATTGATGGAGAATTGGGGGAGACACCCCACAGTGGTCACCCCAGTACAGTTTCTGCTCCCTAGATGTCATGATCTTCCCAGAGGTACAAAAGGGAAACAACTGGTCCAGCAGAGGGCAGCATTATGACTGTGGTTGGCCAACCTGGATTGAAAGATTTGCTTGGGTTAGGGTTCTTGGATACAAATGACCGAAATGGACTCTGGTTACCCAAAGCATAAAAGGATTAATGGAAGGGCATGAATTCATTCAGAAAATTGATGGGACACCCCAACAAACAAGCTTTAAAATGGGCAGGAATATTGGGACACCTGGGTGGCTCAGTCAGTGAAGCGTCTGCCTTCAGCTCAGGTCATGATCCCAGGGTCCTGGGATCGAGTCCCGCATCAGGTCCCTTGCTCATTGGGGAGCCTGCTTGTCCCTCTGCCTGCCACTCTCCTTGCTTGTGCACTAGCTCTCTCTCTCTCTCTCTCTCTCTCTCTCTCTCTCTCTCTGAAATAAATAAATAAAATCTTTAAAAGAAAATGGGCAGGAATAGTAAAGAGTGGATGAGCGTCTAAAATCTCAACCACATTTCTGCCAGGGAACAAGCCTGGAATTGGGGACCGCTTCGGATGCCAGGACACAATACAGGACACCACTTCCGCCTCGGCAGTCAATTCAGACCTGCTCCCGGCTACTCTGAATCACTGCCTCCACATGTAGAGGCTCAAGCAGAAGCTTCTGTTGGAGCAAGTTTAGTCAAGAGCCCGTCTTCCGGCCGCCAGGGCCGAGGATGTGGAAACATCCGGCCTATCAGCTTCCTTAGCAGGAGGTGAGGGCCAGTCTCCCACCTCAGCTTACAGGGAGTACCGTCCAAATCAGGAGGGGACCAGATACCGAACTGATGTGAAAAAAAATATGCAAAGAACAAAGACCTGACTGTCACCTTGGCTCTCCATATGTGAGAAGTGGGAAATGAATCATGCAGACGTCAAGGCCTACCTACAAAGGAAAGGGAGACAGGTAACGGGCTGATAAAACGAAACAACAGAGAGAGAGAAACCCTACACACCAGACCATCTCTCCGTGAGAAGGAGTTCATGAGGTTTAGACAGATGCCAGGCCCAGAGGCAGAGATGTGGTGTTGACAGCTGACTTCACTCTCAACGAAGGAACGGAAATGCACTCGGGAAAGGAGGCCGAGGCCCCGCAGAGATGGAGAGTGGAGGGGAGAACTGAAGCCCAGAGGGTGGGCAGACCCCCACGGTCCAGCCCTGCCCTCAGCCCAACACTGGCAACAGCCCTACTGCCAAGTTCTTTTCAACGGTAAGGGGAGGACCCTTAAAACATGGCCACATGTGGCCAAGACCAAGCAGGGGCTGAGTATCTGAGTTGAAAGTTTTCTGTTCCAGCAAATGAGTGGGGCTGGAGAGGCGACGCTAGGAAGATAAATGGCCCAGAAAGAGCCTTGAACAGCTTTCTTCTCTTTTTTATTTATTTATTTTTTATTTTTATTTTTTTAAAGATTTTATTTATTTATTTGACAGAGAGAGATTACAAGTAGGCAGAGAGAGAGGAGGAAGCAGGCTCCCTGCTGAGCAGAGAGCCCGATGCGGGCCTCGATCCCAGGAACCTGAGATCATGACCTGAGCCGAAGGCAGAGGCTTTAACCCACTGAGCCACCCAGGTGCCCAGCTTTCTTCTCTTTATCGCCATCTCCTCCAGAGCCCTCCCCCAAATAAAAAGCAAGTAATATTTCTTTCCTGCCAACCATGCTAAACCTGGGCTAAGTGTTTTTGCAAATATTCTGTCTTTAAAGTCTCACAAAGAAGTCTGTGATCCTCATTTTCTCCAATGCAGAGGCTGAATGTCAGCTGTGTTAAATAACCGTCCCCGACTCTCCCAGATGCAGCATGCAAACCTGGTCTACCCAAAGACAGGTCATGGTCATTTTCTATCAGTTGAACACTCTCTCCTCCCTTCCTTTATTCCAGATCCTTTATTCCCCACTGGACTCTGATAGCACACTGTACTTCTCAGAGTCGTGCTTCTCAATCTGGAATTTATATTCTTATAATGCTTAAGGTTTTTTGAGGTCACAGACTTAGCATAAAGCACATTCCTACAATGACAGTTTTACCTGAGGATTTTGCAGGGCTAGGGTTGCACGTTGGTGGGGACGGTGGAAAACTGAGTAGTTTAATTGGTTAGCATTTAAAATATTTTCTCTCTAAAATAAACACAAGTGCATTTAAGATACAAATATTTAAGGGGTACTGGGTGGCTCAGTTGGTTCAGGATCTGCCTTTGGCTTATGTCATGATCCCGAACTCCCAGGATCAAGGTCCACGTTGGGCTCCCTGCTCAGGGGGGGTGTCTGCTTCTCCCTCTCCCTCTGCCCCTCCCCCTGCTTGTACTCTCTCTCTCTCTCTCTCTCAAATAATAAATAAAATATTTTAAAAATTTTATAAATATTTAAGACAAAATAGGTGATGTCAAAGAAATCTCAAGCTACCTTGGACTCTCTGAAGATCTGTCTGAGATATGTGTTTGCTCCTCTCTGTCATTAAGGACATATTAATAGCAACTTTTAAGAAATACTAGTTATGAGGAGAACACCTGGGGAAAACTCAGCTAGGCTCGCTACCACCTCCGAAACCCTCGTGTGTGTCAGTCTTGGAGCTTCATGCTGGAGGTTCCCTAGTTTGGAGAAGGTGAAGCTCTGGTGAGCATTCAAAACAGCCAGGGGCGCCTGGGCGGCTCAGTTGGTTAAGCAACTGCCTTCGGCTCAGGTCATGATCCTGGAGTCCTGGGGTCCTGGAGTCCTGGGATGGAGTTCCACATTGGGCTCCTGGCTCAGTGGGGAGTCTGCTTCTCCCTCTGACCCTCCCCCCTCTCATGTTCTCTCTCTCTCAAATAAACAAACAAACAAACAGCCAGGGCACTGGGTAAACTCCCCAAGACTGAGAGACTTTGGGAAGAGTGGAAACTGCTAGAGACAAAAGAACGAGTCAGAGGCCCAGCAGCATAAAGGAGGAATAATTAAATGAAACGGAACAAAGGAAAACTTTGGCTTGGGGTTGGGGAATACTTCCAAGTAGTAAGAGCTCCTCAGTGGCCGACTCACAGAGGAGGGAAATGAGGAGTCCCCCAACACTTGGCTCATGGAACTCCGCGGAGCTACGGCAGCCTCATCCATGGGCAGCCATCTGAACGGACTCCGGAAGGGTAAGATGGCCAAGCAGGTCATTTTCAGCTCTTGTTTCTGTGACTCTATGGAACAGGGGTGATTCAAACCGTATGTCTTTCAAACCACTCTTCATCTCAGTGGTTTGGTTGTTCGGGTTCTTTTAAAGTACACGTGACAAAGGCCCTTGTGACAAAACAAAGCACTCTCACAAACAGAGTTTGCTTCAAACCTAACTCCCTGATCTTCTCTTCCCCATGCATGTAAAGTAATGTGCTTTCTTTCAGAACTCAGTCCAGGGTAAACGGGATTGATGTTGTGCTTTATGTAAACCGTGAGGCCAAAGAACAGAAGAATATGAAAGATCCCACACTGGGTAGGATCAAATTTCAGGGCAGCCTGGGGTTCCGAATCTGACAGTGGTACCCAGGGACATGTGGTTAAAAAAAAAAACACTGGTTGTTGTTAACCTCAAAAGGGCAGGGATGAGCTCCGAGCAGACAAATATGCCTATCTTGTGGGCAGACATTTCATGGATGTTTTGCTCCATCTCTAGTAAAAACAGCCTGGGCTGCAGAATCAGAAAAAACTGGGTTCTGACGTGCCCTGTCACACAGAAAAAGAGACTTTGATGAGTGACTTTATCTTCTCTGAGCCTCATCTGTAAAAATGAACACCGTTAAACCTACCCCAGAGCATGGCTGAGAGAACGAAATGAGAAAATGTACGTACAGCCCAAGTGCAGTCACTGGCGTAGAGCCGGGGCTCAATGAATTTGACGAGTAAAATGATGAACGTTCTGTCTATAACTCTCCTAAGACTGTAGCTTTTCTCCATTCCTGGTAGTTGAGTTGTATATGAGACTCAAGCCATTACTATAATGACATTCCCTTAGTGAATGACTTCCCACCTTCCCAAGAGAAACCTGCTGCCTTCTTAGAATGAAGCTGTCTCAGGCTTAGTCTACTCAGGCTGCTATGGCAGAATATGGTGGATCTGGTAGCTTAGTCAACAATTATTTATTTCTCACAGTTCTAGAGTCTAGAAGTCCAAGATCGAGGTGTTGGCTGGCTAGTTTGATTCTTGGTGAGGGCCCTACCCTGTATGCAGATGGCCGTCCTCTGGCTATGTCCCACATGGTAAAGAGAGAGAGAGTTCTCTCCTGTCTCTTCTTAAAACGGTACTAATCTGGGGAGCCTGGGTGGCTCAGTCGTTAAGTGTCTGCCTTCAGCTCAGGTCATGATCCCAGGGTCCTGGGATTGAGCCCCACATCAGGCTCCCTGCTTTGCGGGAGACCTGCTTCTCCCTCTCCCACTCCCCCTGCTGGTGTTCCCTCTTTCACTGTCTCTCTCTCTCTCTCTGTCAAATAAATAAATAAATAAATAAATAAAATCTTTTAAAAAGGGGGGGACACTAATCTCATTCATGAGGACTTCACCCTAGTTACCACCCAAAGGTCCCCCCTCCAAATGCCACCAGGAATTAGGACTTGAACATTTGACTATGGGAGTGTGGGGGGCAGGGGTCACAAACATTCAGTCCATAGAGGAAGGGACTATTAGTGCTTTGCTAGCAGTGCCCCAACTTTAGACTACAAAGAAATTCAGCTCTGTTCATTCTTGGTCCCTAGGATGGTCTTCACAGCTCGGACTTCCTTTCTCAACCCCTTCCTGGATCCAAAGGGATTAACTATTCCCTGCCTTTCAGGTGCTATGAGTTAACTTGCCCCTTTTATGGATTAACTCAAATAAGCATAACACTCTCTGACATCCTCTGTCGTTTATGTAAGAGGAGATGTATTACTCACCTGTTGCGATGAGAATGTCATAAGAGTTAAGAAGAAATGTGTAAGTTTGTGGTCTTGGCCGCCTGTTTCTTGCTATTGCTGTGGTTTTCATAAATCTGACCTATAAATTTGAGAATGCATCTAAGTGAGTGACTTGGGGGTTTGCTTTGATGAGGAGAAAGTCAACGGCTCTGAAGTTCCCGACTAGAGGATCCAACACATTTCTTTGTGTCTGCCAGTTTTATAGCTGGGGCAGAAATGGGAAGATGGCCCTGGGCCCCACCCTTAGTGACCAGTCCCAGTCTATGATACAGCTGCTCCTCCGTTCACTGGTAACCACTTGTAAATAAAATCAGGTTTTTTTCATTTTTAGGGAGTGGGGTATCTGAGATATATTCCTGCCAACACAAAATGTCCCTGTGTCACTTATAATCAGGGAAAACAGAATAAAGACTACAAGGAAGAGAGTCAAGGCCACAGAACAGTTAAGTCCTTGTCATTTATATTTGCTGGCCTATCACCGAGTCATTTACTTCACTGCAAAGCCCCAGGCTTCTTGGGGCAAAGAACAGGGAAGTGTTTTCACACAAAGGTCTCAGTCATGTGGAGGCATTCATTTCCCTCTATCTCCAGCTACCTTGCACTGATCTGCCTTAAAGTTCAACTACCTGAACTACTCAACCCCATTAGGTATCGGTACTCCTAGAATTCATGAGTGTCCCAGGGTATGTATATAACTAGCTAGAGCTTGGAATGCAAATTACAGAGACAGATTCTACCTAACTCAAGAAGAAAGGGAACTGACTGCACAGGCATTGGACACTTTATAGAATTGGCAAGATGAGGCAACTGGGAACCAAAGGAAACCTAGCCAAGGTCTTGCCTAAGATAGTCTGCTAGAATGCTACCCTTCTAGGTGGAATGCTCCTTAGCCACCAAATTCTTGCTATAAAGACACTGGACTTGTGAGTTTGCCACAGTCTGCAGGAACTATTGTGAACTGACCAGGCTACTTGTGTTGTTCCATCAACATTTAAAGTTTGATGTTAGAGAATCTCATTGGCTAGACATGGGTCACAGGTCACTGCCCCAGCTACTGGATGGCCAAGCTAAGGAGAGGATGGTCTACCCCTTTGAGTTCTGTAAAGGGAATCACCTACCACCTCTGTCAGAACTTTCCCTCAAAATACGAAGGACATTCTTAGATTCCGGGCAGCCAAACTGACTAATATTCATCACAGTTCTCCACTTTGCCTACTATCTTCCCAGATCCTTCTTCCCTTCTCAACATTTCCAAAAATATTTCTCCTAACACAACGGCAACCAAAGGACAACCAAATTTTCACCACCTCCTAATGGAAGACAAAACATGGCCTCATCTAGTACTGTCACTAGCTCCAGGTCTAGAATCTTAGGATGATGTCCATTCTTCTTCCTGATATTCTTCCACTTTGACTAAACTAAAAGCCAGCTCCTGACATACACACTATGTTCACACATATAAAGATGGGCTAGAATGAAAGAGCAGAAAATGGAAAACAAGTACACACACACATGCACATGCATGCTAAGGAAATTGATTTGGTTTCAGGTCCCATTTCTCATTTTTGTAACTGAGATGAGGCTATAACTGGTGCTTCCTGTGAGATTCCTTGGGAAGCAGATTCTGAGATGGTATTTAATTTTCAGGATATTTATTTAGGAGAGCCCTTGGGATCAACACCTATGGAAAAGTGAGGAAGGAAGCTTAGTAGACAAACAAAAGAGTCAAGCTGCAATGTGGGCCCTTTGGAAGACCGTGGGTAGGCAATGAGTGGATGAGTCATACATAATTAATCTATTTCAACCTTCCTATCTTTGAAAGTCATTGAATTCCATTTCTACAACAGCATTGGCATCTTTTTTCAGGTAGGCCCAGATTTCAGTCAACAAACCGAACAACTAGAACCACTCCCAGATGTTCAGTCTTGTCCAATGATCCTACAGTAACCAGGAAAAGGACCAAAATCAGTAAATTGAGCCTGAAATAAAATGATCTTCTCTCCTTAATTCAACACCCTCAGAATACATTCCCATGTATATATCTTAGATTTTTTTTTCCATATAAATTAGTAAATTCTTGTAATACTTTTGGAGTAAAAGATTTCTCTTCTCAGATTTAATTTTTTAAATTTGCTTTTCTATCCCATGTATTTTAGAGGCCAACTTTACAGACAGACAGTCAATAAGGTTGGTGGAGAGAGGACAGAGAGAACTGGTTCTCCCTTGCAAGAGTTAGGGAGTTAGTCACAAAGTCTTCCAGCAAGCTTGGAAAGGGAGGTGCTGCTTCAAGTGAACATGAAGGCTCACTTCGATTATATCAAATTCTCCCACGTATTTCCAACCTAATCTAGGAGTCTCTTCCTATTTCATTGTGCCAGTTTTAGGAGAAGTCTAATAGAACCTCGAATTGAATTGATTAGAACTTGTCAAACCATAGAATGAAATTGGTTTTTGATCTAGCCCAGTCCTAAGCCTCCAAGAGATAAGACAGTCTTTATTCATAAGAAATTCCTCTCTTTCAGGTGGTTCCTTAAGCCAAGAATGTAGGAATATGAATTGGTCTATCTCTTCAAAGCTACCTAGTATCATTAGAATTAGTTGTCCTGTGATGTTAATTTCCATTTGCTCATCCGGATCTACACTTCATTTTTTCCCTCTTGTTCTTTGTCCCAGAAAACGGATCGTTTACTGTATCAACCAGGTGACCTTAACTTTACCACTTCAGGTTGGGTCTGGACAATGAAATGCATGCAAGGAAAATCAGATGAAGATAGGGGTCACTTTATTTCCTGACTCCCAACCTGCCAGACCATGAATTAGCTGTGGGTGGATTCTTCTACCAAAGTCCACAGTTCCTATCGGAAAACCTTACAGCTACAGTTGCAACTATCGTTCTCTCTAGGTTCTAGTAATTGCACCTTGCTCTACCAGGCATAGGGGGCAGTAAGGGATCTTGTAGTTCAAATCCCTAAGATACTTGTTGATTTTTCTTAGCCCTGCACACAATATTGTAAATATGCCCTCTGTTAAACTCTCCTCAAAAATCCCACTTGAGTGTACCATCTCTTTCCTGCTGAGATTCCAAATAATACACACCCCAACCCATAGTTCTCAAATTCCTGTGGGTCCTTATTCCATTTTAGGGCATTAGACTACTCAGTGTACCAAATTCTTGCCTTTAATGTATATTTCATTCTAGATTACCAGGGATAGTAACTTAATTGGCAGGTTCCCAACTGTGTGCCATGAACACCCAGATTATCATCCCTGAATTTGAACTGAACTTCGATTGCTTTTAATTCTAATTGATTCAGATTGCCCCATATTTTTCACAATTTCCTGAGACATACCTGCATGTACTCATACCAGTATCAGCACTGTCAGGGTTCTTTGTTTATAAATGACAGAATGTAACACTGAATAACTTAAGCAAAAATAGCAAGTTGCTGGAAGAAAATTGGTAGCTGACAGAATTAACAGGAAAGCTGGACAATGATGTTCCAAAGAAAATAAAATGAGACAAAACAATCAGAACACCATCACCACTACCACTGATGTCACTGCCATAGAATCCTCACTGTCATCATAGATGGCACCAGTGCCCCTGGACTTGAACCCTTCTGCCATTGGCTACTCAACTCAACTGCAGCTCTCCCAATAACCTGTAACTTCATGGTAGTTCTTTCACTAGTCCATTGGCCCCAACATTTTCACATCAGCCACAGGTCAACCTTGGTAGCCTTCTTGGACTCAGAGCTTCGTTGCCTTTCCTGTCACCTCATTTTTGTCCGTGTCTTTTGTCCCTTGAAGGCATTCTAACATAAGATAATTCTTTCTATTCTCTTTGACAATAGAGTGAAATATAGCCTTAGTTGGTATTTATAAATCAGATGTTCATAAATTCATTATTCCTATCTAATTGTTTAGATTTATTTTTTAGATCCATTCAGTATTCAAATGTCAGAACCAATGTCTGTTCCCATACAGAAGGCTTATTCAAATATCTGTGTCACACTAAGGCTTTCAACTTTTTCATTAGTCTGCAACACTGTTATATCAAGTTGCCTGGGCAGGAAAACATAAATTCATTCTTAGTTTTTGCTATGTAAAAAAATTTGAGGACATATCTTCTTGACTTCTTGATTTCAGGAAGAATCACTTAAAATGACTCTCTAAGATAGATAAAGATAAGGTGAGTGGGCATTATTAAATGGCATCATTTGGGAGTATTTGCCAAAACACTTCCCCTCCTGATACTCTGTTGTGTCAAAGACATTGCTGTGATTAGATGAGAAAGTTTGCACCCAGGTTAAGGAACTTTTAGATACATAGGTGGTAGAGGCTTCATTCATCAACTTTCATTCCCATGTTCAACATTAAATCCTCCTTGATAGATTACAATGATTTCAACCTAAGTCTACGAAAGCCTTCAAGAGGGGGTTCACAATGGAGAAAGATGGAACCTGGGCTTAAGATTTAGGTTCAAAGCCAAGGTCTACTGCTCATAGGAAGAGCACCGACTTTTGCTAATGATTTCTTCCTGATCCAAGAGCCACAATGAACAACGTAAAAAAAAACTTCTTCCCACGAGAATAAACCAAAGAGCTATAACAATTGTAAATTCTTTAGCAACAGATAACAATGGAGGTTCAGATTGTTCTTTCTTGAAAAATCACTGTAAAAGGTACAGGAATCTAGATCAGAAATACCATTTTGCTAAAGCAACTTGAGAGGCAATTAATTTGAATATCAAAAAAAAATTAAAGAAGGAGCTTCATTTATACCATTAAGCTGGTAAGACAGATCATCTTTGTTAAATGAAACTTCTACCCATAAAAGTCACATCACAGTCACTTCTTATTCTTTATAGATCCCTCTCTGTCTTGGGAGGAGGTGCCTGGTATACATATGATAAGGTGATACACATTTGGACTAGTGGATCTGTAAGGCCGCCATTGGGCTGACAAGAAGATACACCGAAGTTCAAACCTTGTAGAGCAAAGTCATTGCCTTTCGTGCCTTTTCTATCTTCATTATTCCTGCCTGCCTGAATCTGTCATATAGACATTATCTGCTGCAAAGACTGAATTGTCATTTATTCAATGAGTATATTTTAAAGTTTCACCATGTAAGTCTTCATGGTTAAGTATAATAAGCACTAGACTGGGAATGAGTAGACCAAGTTGATTCCCAGACCTCATAAACATTTAATTATCTGTGCAAATATGGACAAACAAGTTACTCTCTTTAAACCTAGTCCTCATCCGTAAAACCCATAAAATGGAAAAAGCAAGGCCATTCTTGACTACAACCCAGAGTTACTATGAAGATCAAATGGGATAATGCATGTGATATTACATTGCAAATTGGATTAAACAAAGTATAAATGTGAGAGGTGACCTAATTCATCTTCAATTTTAACTGGTGAATCTGGAATTGGCAAGTACTCATTTGAAATAACATTTCTCAGAGGAGTTTGGGGCCTCTTGATCATCAGTTCCCCAAGGCTTTTAGAGAGAGTCACAAGGCTAAACCTCCACCGCCACACTCAGAGTATGAAAAGCCCATTTAGCTGTCATCCCCTGCTCTTGGCAGACTTTCAGGGAATGCCAGCAAAACGTCTGAAATTGGAACGGCAACCCACCAAGTACATCCAAATCTTTCATCAAACTGTGCCTAGTTTAGAAGCAATATTATGTTAACATTACCCCCACTGTGGATTATTTCTAATGAAACCAATCTGCCAAGGTGAAATGAGAGCATGTGTTATGGAGAAGCATAATTGGATTGACCTGAAAACTGAGTTTAAAAGTAAATATCCTTTCAATTAAAGATGAGCAGAAAGATTCCAGAAAATATCAAGACTTCTGACTCCTTTAAATCTGTGGCCTGTCCCTTAGACCAGAATATAATCAAATCTTTTAAGGTTTCTGAACGTAATTAGAATAGAAATTTGTAATTCTGCTTATTGAGTCAGAGTCCCCTGATGGCTAAGCTCTCCTAATTGCAGGCTAGCAAACTTCAAAGGCAGATCCAGCCCTTTCGAGCTAGCACAGTGCCATTCAGGATGTGGAAGATACCAAAGCAGTCTTTAAGTTCAACCTCTGAATGGTCATCATTTCCTTCCTCTCCTTCATTGCTTCATCATCTTCTACCTCCCTTTGTAGCCACCTCTTTCTAGAGCCCAGCATTTTCTAGACACCATAAGGGTTCTAGGAATAGAAAGATGATTAAGACATAACCTTTGGCATCGATCTGCTTTCATCCCAACCACCTCCTGTGCTCATTCTTTCAGTCTCAGGTCAAATTCCTCCTCTATGATGCCTATCTTCATTCACCCAGGAAGACTTAAAAGTTCCTTCTTTATGTTTTAAATGTTCTTTGAACATAAGTCCACTCCAATATTTATGTTGTATTCATTACAATTGTTAATTTATACAGTTCCTTGAAGTCAATAATCTAGTCTTTTCATCTTTGTACCATAAGACACCATGTAATATCTGGCACAAAATGGGTATTAAAAATATTTGTTGAATAGATCATTCCCCAATCCAATTATCCCCAAGTCACCAAACATTCATTTATCCCTCAAGGTGGTTCTGATTCCCAAGTCCCTTTTCTCTACTGCTGTTAGTGTCCAACTTTGGCCCTCCATCACCTTTTACTGTATCTGTTTCAGGTACATTTCTCATATACTCTGCTTATATACCTTAGATCCATGTCTGTCCTACAGAATTAGTGAAAGTATGTGTTTCAACCATCTTATTTCATTCAATAAATATTCTCTTCTAATTAGAAAGTAAAAAAAAATATATGGTCTAATTTACATTCTCCAACCAATTTCTGCCCTCTCCTACCAAGTTTCCTGTGATCTAAATAATTTATGCATGTTTGATATCTCTATGACCTTGCTCATATGTCCTTAAAGCTTAGTGGGCCTTTCTACCGATGTTGAAAACCCAACCTACCTTTAATAATTTAGCTGGAAGATCCCACAAAAATCACCAAGGATGAGCTAGTAAGAATCTCATCTTTCAAACTTACTCAAGTAACTCGCTGCCATCAAATCTAAAGGCAGAGCTAGAACTAATATCAAAGGCTCCTAACTAAACCTCTTTATACTGGCCCTGTTGCCTTGCCTATAAACCGGATATCCAAATCATGTGTGGTTCAACGTTAAAGAGAGTTAAAGAGGGCATGATGAACAATCACACTATTAATAATTACACTCAGACAACAAGTGTAAATCAGGACCTATGCTCAACCTACATCTAAGCCTCTTTAAGCTATGGAAAAATGTGTGGTCCCTGTTTAAC
Organism: Ailurus styani; assembly: GCA_002007465.1. NCBI lineage: Eukaryota > Metazoa > Chordata > Mammalia > Carnivora > Ailuridae > Ailurus > Ailurus styani. The sequence goes on along the minus strand of LNAC01000029.1, from coordinate 754,123 downwards.
AAAACTCTCTACATTATGTAGCTTTTTCTCCTGATGTCAGCTTTTGGGATATTAAGATGATTTGAGTCTTTAAAAAGTTCTTTTGTGTTCTGGTTCCCTATTTTAAAACAATAACAACAATAAACACACACACACACGGAACTGTGGATAAGTTGCTTCCCTAGTAACTGCACAAGCTATTGTATACCCGGTATTTCTTGGGTTCTAGAGTCAGATACACACATGTTAGTGTACACAACTCCATCACTTTTTCTGTAAACCACACAATGAAGACAATGGAGCCTAATAGGACTTTTGGTTCATTCATTGTACAAATATTTGTTGTGTGCTTAACAAGTTTGAGATAGTGTTGTGAATGCTGGGGATACAATGCTGAGCAAATCACTGCTCTCCGTTATGGTCTAGTCAGACAGATATGAAACCCAAATGAATGTGCTATCTCAAGTAAAGATGAACGCTGCGATACTATCTTTCCACATAAGAAAAGAATCTGATGTATATTGTGAGGTCATGAAATGCTTGAGGACGTGATGTTTATCTGGCGAGCTTAGAGTAAATGCTACTGAACTGGGCAGAAGAAGAAAGGAATTTTATTCCAGGAAGAGGGACTAGCATGTGAAAAAGCCCTGTGTCCATGTGGAACCCAACCTCATCAAGAAATGAAAGAAGCGCCCCTATAACAGAAGGGCACCAAGTGAGGAAGGGAATGGTGGGTGATGGAACTGGAGAGGGTGGCAGGGACTAGTACAAAAAAAGGATGCTGTTGGTCATATTAAAGTTCTCTGCTTTTTGGCAAAGAGCAATGGAATATTAAAGACTTTTAAGTAGATAGTTGGCACGGGGGAGAGAAAGGAGAAGACGGGTACCCATAGTTAGGTTTGCATTTGAAAAGATCACTCCTGTTGCATGAATTGTGGGTTAGAAAACGACCACAACATATGCAGGAAGACCAAATAGGAAACATTTACCATAACTCTGGGAAGCAGTAAGGGTTGGTTAAACAAGCAAAGGATGAAGGCAAAGTGCCAGAAGGAAAAATAAAGGGGGGGTAAAATTGACAGGTTTAGTGATGGTGAAGTAGATCAAAGATAATGGCAAAAATGACTCAACTTTCTGCCATTCTTTGATTGTCATTTTTTTAAATTTTATTTTTATTCTTTGCCCAAGGGGTACAGGTCTGTGAATCATCAGGCTTACATCTTTCACAGCATTCACCAAAGCACAAACCCTCCCCAATGTCCATAACCCATCCACCCTATCCCTACCCTCCCACCCCCCAGTAACCCTCAGTTTGTTTTGTGAGATTAGGAGTCTCTTATGGTTTGTCTCCTTCCCCATCCCATCTTGTTTCATTATTTTTCCCTCCCTACCCCCCACGACCCCCCNCCATAAGAGACTCCTAATCTGCCATTCTTTGAAATAGCAAATACTACCAAAAAAGTAGGTTTAGGGAAAGTTTATGCATCGTCTTGGATGTCGTAAGTCTAAGGTGGCCTTAGAACATATGGGTGGTGATATTGAATAGAAATTTGGACATGGGGATACCTGGGTGGCTCAGTCGTTTAAGTGTCTGCCTTCAATTCAGGTCATGATCCCAGACTCCCTGCTCAATGGAGAGTCTGCTTCTCCCTCTCCCTCTGCCCCTCCCACCCCAACTTCTGCACGTTCTCTCTCTCTCTCTCTCTCTCTTTCTCTCTCAAATAAATAAGTAAATAAAATATATTTTACAAAAAGAAATTTTGACATACAAGTGTTAGGATCTGAGGTAAGATCTGGACTAGAGACTAAGTGGGAGGTTTCCTGGTTTCATGTTAAAGGCAGTCACATAATCAATGAGATTCCTGAGAGAAAAGATAGAGAGGGGAAAAAAAAGAGAGAGAAGGCTGCCTCAGATCAAGCTTTGAGAAACTTTAATATTTAATGGCAGGTTAGAAAAGCAACATGCAGGACACCTGGGTGGCTCAGTCGTTAAGTATCTGCCTTTGGCTCAGGTCATGATCTCAGAATCCTGGATCGAGCCCCACATTGAACTCCCTGCTCAGCAGGGGCTCTGTTTCTCCCTCTCCCTCTGCCCCTCTGCCCACCCCACTCATGCTCTCTCTCTCAAATAAATAAGTAAAATCTTTAAAAAAAGAAAAAAGCAACATGCTACAAAGAGAAAGAAGACTCATCCAAAGATGAAGGAGGCAATCCAAAAAGGTGTGGCATTTCTGAGTGATGGTGAAGGAGTCAGGCCGTGGTATCAAATACTGCTGAGAGGTCAAGAAAATGTGAACTAACAAACCATCATTGGATTAAGTAGCATGAAGGTCATTAGTGGACCTAGAGAGCTATGTCAGAGTATTGAGAGGACAGAAGCCACATGCAGGTTTCAGAGGAAATGGAGGCCCCAAGTGTAGACAGACTTTTTTTTTTTTTGAGAAGTTTGGCTCTGAAAATTGGAAAAGATTAGACTATTGGAAGAAAAATACTAAGAAGAAGCTGTAAGAGAAGACATGTATAATATAAAAGGAATTTTAATTTAATTTAATTTAATTTTCAGGTTGGAAAGAGTTAAGCTTGTTTAACTATTTATGAAAAGATCTCATTGCAGGGTCTCATTAATAGTGTAAGGTCTCTGGGAAGACAGAAGAATGCAGAACTTAAGCACAAGGGGAGGGATTGATCTTAGGAAGAGGGATCCCCAATAACATAACTGGAAGTAAAGATGGATTCTCCTGTTGGGCGGGTACAGACTTGCTAATCTGAGTTTAAAGAAATTCCAATCTGATGTTCCAATTGCCACTGAAAGTAAGAGAAGAAATCAAAAGCTCAGAGCAAAGGGGCTTGAAACATGGTCAAATATTGGGGCAGAGTGATGGTAGTCATTCTAGAATGTCATTAAGAGAGCTGATGGGCCAGATGGAGAGCCCATTTGAGGGATGATCATGAATGCTGTGACTCCACTCTGACCCTCTCATGTGGTTTTCTCCAGGATCACCACACTGCTCAGACACAGACCTGGAAAAGCAGAGGTAAGGTTAGGATTTTGCCATAGCAATGTGAGACAATGGCAGGTGATCAAGAAAGCAGGAAGGGGAGAAGAACAAGTCTGAGGAGTGCTACTGAAGCTCTCTTTTTACATGTAGGTGTTACAGGCTACTGAGTAGCCCTTTTCCCAGCATCCCAGAGTTGCAATGAAGGCCAAAAGCTGAGGACCCAATTACCACTTGTAAGCCACATTCTACAGGGAGTGCCCACCACAGGCTGCCAACAACTGGGGCCAGACTCTTGTCTCCCTCCCTTTCCCTACTCCTACCACCAGGACTTATTTAGAAGAGATGCAACAGGCCCTACCACTATGGGACTTCCTAACTCTCATCACTACCACCAAACATACATAAGCATTGACACACACCTCATCATTTTAAAAAAGAAAAAACTGAACATGAGAAGTGTACACTTTCTGGAGGATAGAGAAGTGGTCAGGAAGTTATGGTCTTTCCTCAAGACCATAAAAAAGAAAAGAGAGTCATAGAAGGTGACTTCACCAACGTCCCACCATGAGTTATCTCTACTTCAACACATCAGTCACATCAGCCCAAAATGTGACCTGTAACACACAGGTAGCATGAGTTCACATGAAGGAAGTGTTAAATAAGGAGATATGGGCTTTGCTGAACAGCCCCATCCATTGTTGTTTTTCCCTTTCTTGGGCTTGTGTCCCTCTCTCATGCTTCTAAGTCAATAATTGTGCTTTCTCACTTTCTAAACTCAGCAAGTGGAGCAGAGACATGGGCCAAGGGTGGAAATGTCTAGCAAGATTCTCTCTTGCAGCTGCTTTTCATCTGCGGCTCACATTTGCCCAGATGAACCAAGTGACAGATGCCGTCCCCATCTTCCTCTTGGCCAGTGTGGTGGGACAGAAGGTGAGGCTGGTCCCCTTTCTATCTTAAGGGAATTGAAGCTTCACTTTGCAGACAGCAGCTTGGTCCTTGGAGGCACAAGAGGTGTTACCTTTGGAAGGCTTACGCTCAATATTTTCTGACTGCCAGTACGTCACCCCACTCTTGGATCTGGGGGACATGGCACCTCTCCCAGGCTCAGAAAAGAGTAAGGAATTACTGCCAATATTTCAGTCCCACTGGTGTGATGAGATCTCACCTTAGTGCAAATCCATCACTGAGCTCCAAAGCAGTGACTTCCTCTGCCTTTTCCAAAACCAACACTCGACTATTTGATGAGTCATCGGTTCCCTGACATTTGTAGAATAAGCTTGAACTGCTCCCAGAGGGAGGAAAATTATACTGTGATCACACCACACTCTGGCTCTCCTTTGCCTCCCCTTCTTCTCCAGCCTCTACAAGTGAGGAATCTATGAGCTTCACAGTGGAAGCCTCTGGAGCTCCTCTGATCTAATTCAACTGAATGAACTGAGCTGGTGTGTGGGTTTGCAAGATAGAAATGAACTAGGTCTCTCACCAGCCTCATGCAGGATCTGGACACTCAAGTTTATCCTTATAACTGAGAAATCTCTGAAGGAATGCGATGGAACCAGTTGCTAGATTAGTATTGGCTATGTGTTTGTTCACTGTTGCCCTTGAGGGTGTGGGAGGCCAGGTTAGAGTCAGTCAAAGACCAGCAGGCAGTGATGAGGGAGCCAGGCACTGGGAGGGAGCTGGTAGGAGGGTATGATTGTGACCAGGAAGAGCATAGATGAGATGAATTAATGGGGGTGGGAGTGTGGCAAAAAGAAGTTAAGCAAGAGCTTTGAGATGAAGCAGCTAATGATGGTAAAAGTGAAAGGGGGCTGTGTCACTAAGACTGTTTTCTGAGTCTGGGATTGATTCATATACCGTAGTCTGGAGAAGGACAAATGGACAAAATGACCAGCTCCTATGTGAGTCTTCATTCTTTCAATTATGTGTCAGATTCAAGCCCAAACTAGCTGAAGTAAAAAACACATTTGTTGGCCCATGAACGTTTGTGGTAATGTCTACATAACATGCTTGGTTTAGGCAGGGGACCCAGGTTGTTTCTCTTTACCTCGCTCTGTGTCCACTATAATACATCGTACCTGGAGTGGTCTTTTCTAGGAAGAAAGAAGAATATCCTGGTCCAGCTTTACATTCTCCTGGGTTCAAGTCTAGTGAGAAGGAGAATCTCCCTGGATGTCCCAGCCAAAGTCCCTCTGTGTCTCGTTGGTCCTGATTAGGTCCCATGCCATTCAGAACCATTCACTGTGCCCAGGAAAAAACAAATCAAAACTGGTCATATCTGAGTAACATGCCTATAAAACTGGGCACCTGGGTGACTCAGTGGGTTAAAGCCTCTGCCTTTGGCTCAGGTCATGATCTCGGGGTTCTGGGATTGAGCCCTGCATCAGGCTCTCTGCTCAGTGGGGAGCCTGCTTCCTCCTCTCTCTCCGCCTGCCTCTCTGCCTACTTGTGATCTCTCTCTCTATCTCTGTGAAATAAATAAATAAAATATTAAAAAAAAAACATGCCCATGAAATTGGAGTGGATCCTTACCACTCAAATTGCATGAACTCAGAGTGATAAACAAAGGTGGTATCTTAGAAGGAGATTGGAGTGCTTCTACCCAAAAGGGGTGGATCCCCGCAGCCAAAGACACTGCCAATTTTATTCTGATAGCTTCAAAGAAGATAAATAAGAGTCAATTAGATAACCTGACTTATGTGACAATTTGAATTGTGTGTGTGTGTGTGTGTGTGTTTGCAATAGACACTGCTAATCTTCATGCCAACTTTATTTCAATTATCTAATAGAATTCTCATAATGATTCCTTGAGGTAGGTGCTTTATTAACCTCATTTTACAGATAGGAAAGTGAGGTTTGGTGAGGTTAAGTGACTGCTGCAAGTTTTCTTTTCTAATAAGTGGACGAGTCAATATTCTCAACCAGGCCAACCTAAGCTAGAGATTGTGTTTGAAAATTAAGAATCATAAAATCTGGTCCAGAGTTTTCACTTTAGAGATTTTTAAGAGAAAATCCCTGGGGGACAAGAGGTCTTGCCCATAGTCAGGTAGGGAAGATGTGTAAAAGAACCTACATAATTTAAAATCACATATAAGAGCTACAGTGCCCAGTGCACTGCTAAAAATCCCTTGAATTTATTTTGACTCAAAGTTAAAGGAAAGCAAAAACTTAACTACAAAGACAAAATGTCACTGGGTTCTAGAGTTCAGTCCATCTTGCTGGGTGAATGAAGTCTCTCCAAGCGGCCAACTAGGGAAGAAGAAATACAAAAGGAGTAAAGGTCAGGAGGGAAGTGTGAGAAGAGATGGGTTTTGAAATGCCCAGACTGACAATGGCCCTGGGTAGCAAAAATCTAAAAGCAATTTATGTTACACAGATTTGGTTAAGTAAGGTAATTTGGATGTTCTTCTCTCCCTATAAAAATCATTTAAAACTCCTTGTTCTTAGGCATTCGTCTATTCCTGGGACACTTATCAACTTCTTGGTGGACAGCAGGAATACACCGATGCATAATGGAGATTTTTTTTTTCAATTTAAATTCAATTAGCTAACCAATAACACATCACTAGTAATGGAGAATATGATCCAAATAGTCCCAGCCAGGGAAGAACCAGTGGCAAACAACTCACCAAAAAGTGGCAAGATAAATGTCATCTCTTACTTTGATAGATTGTGATGGGCACACAAAGGTGGGAGTAGGTAATCTTGACTTTGGAACTACTTATCGGTCAAAGTTATATAAAAAATTCTACATTTAAACTGAGTAGACAAAAAAAATTTTAAAAATTTGAGTAGACAAAAATCCAGAGATTAGGGGTGGAGTGGGATGTAAAGTTTAGAAATTCAAAATTACAAAATTCTAATAATTGAATTAAGCTAGAGAGATCTTCCAATTTGCTCTCCTTTTACATTTGAGACAAGACACGTAATTCCAAAAATCAGTGGCAGCATAGATGAGAATCCTGGTTTTCAAATTCATGATTTAACCTGGGGCTTATCTTGCTGCTGATTCATTGAATCAGACGTAATACTAGGTGCTCTATATTCATTATGTCTAGTTTTCACAATATCCAAAGAGGTGCCTATGATCATCCCTATGTTACAGATGAGCTGACCACAGTGTGAGAAAAATGTCTGAAAACCAGCATATGGCAGAGTCCAGACTTGAACCCACATCTGATTTCAAAGCCAGAGGGTCTTTCCTCATGTCGTCGATTCAAGCTATTTATGCGAAAAGGGCAGCAGAGAGGCTGGACACATTTGACCGAGTCTAAAACTGGGTTTCAGAAAAGTGGGGAAACAGGACAAAAAACTTCAGGTTTCTGGCTGGGGTTTTTCATGGCCCAGAATGAATGTCACCAACACAAAGAAACACAGTTCTCATTTCAGAAAGTCAGAAGTCCTAAGTAAGATGTGGGCCTCTAGATTACCATTAGATCTTCATCTCAGCTCAGTTTTCACCCATCATGACATTAACTATCTCAGAGGGTAAAGAGAGAATAAGATTCATCAGTCACCATCTATCACTTGAGGATAAGAGACCCATGGGAGGCACTATGCTCTGAATAGATAATGAATGAGACAAGATCTGCCACTTTGGAAATGAGGGAAATAAAGAGATTAAAGTACAACACTGGTTGAAGTTATTACCAAGATGGAAAACAAAGCCCCCTGGAAGGAAAGAGAGGAAAGATAATTGAAGATTATTAAATAAGCTATTTAAAATGGCAATGCCTTGAGGAGCGGCAAGATGGCGGAGGAGTAGGAGACCGATTATCATCAGGTCCCAGGAATTCACCCAGAGAGCTATCAAACTATTCTGAACACCTACAAATTCCACCGGAGATCGAAGAGAAGAAGAGCAACAATTCTAGGAACAGAAAATCAACCACTTTCTGGAAGGTAGGCCGTGCGGAGAAGTGAATCTGAGGCGATGGGAGGACAGACCCTGGGGGGAGGGGCCGGCTGCCGGCAAGGGAGTGAGCAGCGGAGCACAGACTCAGAACTATTAGAAGTCGGCTCCGCGGAGGGACGTCGCCCCAGAGGCCAAGCGGGGTGAAACACCTTCAGGGACAGTGTGGTCTCAGGACCCACGGGGACACAAAAAGACCAGGGGTGTCTGAGCGCGACCGAGCTCCCAGGTCTCAGAGAGAAGCCGGCAGGAGAGACGGAGCTGAGCTGAGGTGTCTCTCAGCTCGGGGTTACCTTGGGCTGTGATCTGAAGCGCAGCCGGGCCACGGCTCTGTGAGCGGGGACCCCACAGGCAGCAGACCCGGAGAGACCCCCTCCTTCCTCCTCCGGAAGGAGCAGTGCGGGAGCGGCTGCAGGAATCCGCCGGGTTCGGAGATTCTTTTTTTTTTTTTTTTTTTTTTNGATTCTAAGCGGGGCCGCGCCAGAGATAGAGACACTCAGTCACAGGCCGGGTGAGCTCGGAGCGCGGCCGGAGACCAGGAGACGGGAGGGACTGCTTTTCTCTGAGGCGGGCTGAGGGCTGAGGCCCCAGGCTCTCGGCTCCTCCGGGTCGGAGACTGGGAGCCGCCATTTTCAGTCCCGTCCTCCAACGAGGTACGGAAAGCGTTCAGGGAACAAAAGCTCCTGAGAGCGAACCCGAGCTGATTACTTAGCCTGGCCCCTGGCGAGGGCGGTGGGAATCCGCCTCGGGCAGAGACACTTGAGAATCATAGCAACAGGCCCCTCCCCCAGAAGACCAAGAGAAACAAACAAACAAACCATCCAGTCAAAGTCAAGTTCAAGACGGCTAAGCTTCAAGATTGCTGAACATTATGGAACTCCAGAGCAGAGAATTCATGGCTTTTTCCCCATGATTCTTCAGTCGTTCAAAGTTAAATTCACTGAATTTTTTTCTTTGAATTTTTTTCTTACTTTTTTCTTTTAAAATTTTTCCCTTTTCCTATTTTAACGTTCTTAACTCTTATATCGTATCAACACTTTTTATTCTCTTTTTTTAAAATTTTCATTGTTATAATCATATTTTATCCCTTCATTGTTTTTAACCTTATTTTTTTGGATACTTATAGGATCTGTTCAATTCACCAATCTAATAGATATAGATAGATAGATAGATAGATAGATAGATAGAGATAGAGATAGAGTCATAGACAGACATAGAAACAGAAATAGATAATATAGATATAGGATGTTGTTTTATTCCTTTTTCTTTGTATTGTTTTTGTATGACTTTGTGTTTTTGGTTTTTGTTTGTTTGTTTGTTTTTGGTTTTGGTTTTTTTCCCCTCTTACTTTTCTCCCCAGTTCCAGGTCTCTTCTGAGTAGGTTAGTGTATATTTCTCTGGGGTCATTGCTACCCTTTAGTATTTAGTTCTCTCATCCATCTATTCCTATCTGCATAAAATGACAAGGCGGAAAAAATCAACACAAAAAAAAGAACAAGAGCCAGTAATGACGGCTAGGGACCTAATCAATGCGGACATTAGTAATATGACAGAACCAGAGTTCAGAATGACGATTCTTAAGGTGCTGGCTGGGCTTGAAAAAAAAATGGAAGAAAATAGAGAAGCTGTCTCTAAAGAAATAAAAGACCTTTCTGGAGAAATAAAAGAACTAAAATCTAACCAAGCTGAAATCAAAAAAGCTATTAATGAGGTGCAATTGAAAATGGAGGCTCTTACTGCTAGGATAAATGAAGCAGAAGATAGAATTAGTGATTTAGAAGACAAAATGTCAGAGAAAAAAGAAGAGGATGAAAAGAGAGACAAACAACTACTGGACCATGAGGAGAGAATTCGAGAGATAAGTGAAAGCATAAGACAGAACAATATCAGAATAATTGGGATCCCAGAAGAGGACGAGATTGAGAGAGGGCCAAAAGGTATATTGGAGCAGATCTTAATACAGAATTTCCCTAATCTGGCAAAGGGAACAAGCATCAAAATCCAGGAGGCACAGAGAAGCCCCCCCAAAATTAATAAAAATAGGTCCACACCCCGTCATCTAATAGTAAAACTTACAAGTCTTAGTGACAAAGAGAAAATCCTGAAAGCAGCTCGGGACAAGAGGTCTATAACATACAATGGTAGAAATATTAGATTGTCAGCAGACCTATCCACAGAGACCTGGCAGGCCAGAAAGAGCTGGCATGATGTATTCAGAGCACTAAATGAGAAAAATCTGCAGCCAAGAATACTATATCCAGCTAGGCTCTCACTGAAAATAGAAGGAGAGATAAAAATCTTCCAGGACAAACAAAAACTCAAGGAATTTGCAAACACCAAGCCAGCCCTACAGGAAATATTGAAAGGGGTCCTCTAAGCAAAGAGACCTTAAAGAAACATAGACCAGAAAGGAAGAAACACAATATACAGTAACAGTCACCTTACAGGCAATACAATGGCTCTAAATGTATATCTCTCAATAGTTACTCTGAATGTAAATGGACTAAATGCCCCAACTAAAAGACACAGGGTATCAGAATGGATAAAAAAACAAGACCCATCGATATGCTGTCTACAAGAAACTCATCTTACACGCAAAGACACCTCCAGATTTAAAGTGAGGGGATGGAAAACAATTTACCATGCCAATGGACAGCAAAAGAAAGCTGGAGTGGCAATCCTTATATCAGATAAACTAGACTTTAAGGCAAAGAATATCATAAGAGATGAAGAAGGACACTATATCATACTAAAAGGATCTGTCCAACAAGAAGATCTAACAATCATAAATATCTATGCCCCTAACATGGGAGCAGCCAATTATATAAACCAATTAATAACAAAATCAAAGAAACACATTGACAAGAATACAATATTAGTAGGGGACTTGAACACCCCCCTTACTGAAATGGACAGATCATCAAAGCAAAAGATCAACAAGGAAATAAAGGCTTTAAATGACACCCTGGACCAGTTGGACATCACAGATATATTCAGAACATTCCATCCCAAAACAACAGAATACACATTCTTCTCCAGTGCACATGGAACATTCTCCAGAATAGACCATATTCTGGGTCACAAATCAGGTCTCAACAGGTACCAAAAGATTGGGATCATTCCCTGCATATTTTCAGACCATAATGCTCTGAAACTAGAACTCAACCACAAAAGGAAAGTTGGAAAGACCTCAAATACATGGAGGCTGAAGAACACCCTACTCAAGAATGAATGGGTCAACCAGGAAATTAAAGAAGAATTAAAAAAATTCATGGAAACAAATGAAAATGAAAACACAACTGTTCAAAATCTTTGGGATACAGCAAAAGCAGTCCTAAGAGGAAAGTATATAGCAATACAAGCCTTTCTCAAGAAACAAGAAAGGTCTCAAGTACACAACCTAACTCTACACCTACAAAAGCTAGAGAAAGAACAGCAAAGAAAGGCTACACCCAGCAGGAGAAGAGAAATCATAAAGATCAGAGCAGAAATCAATGAAATAGAAACCAAAAGAACAGTGGAACAAATCAATGAAACTAGGAGCTGGTTCTTTGAAAGAATTAATAAGATTGATAAACCCCTGGCCAGACTTATCCAAAAGAAAAGAGAAAGGACTCAAATTAATAAAATCATGAATGAAAGAGGAGAGATCACAACCAACACCAAAGAAATACAAACAATTCTAAGAACATATTATGAGCAACTCTACACCAGCAAATTTGACAATCTGGAAGAAATGGATGCATTCTTAGAGAAATATAAACTACCAAAACTGAACCAGGAAGAAACTGAAGACCTGAATAGACCCATCACCAGTAAGGAGATTGAAGCAGTCATCAAAAATCTCCCAACGAACAAGAGCCCAGGGCCAGACGGCTTCCCAGGGGAATTCTACCAAACATTTAAAGAAGAATTAATACCTATTCTCCTGAAACTGTTCCAAAAAATAGAATTGGAAGGAAAACTTCCAAACTCCTTTTATGAGGCCAGCATTACCTTGATCCCCAAACCAGGCAAAGACCCCATCAAGAAGGAGAATTACAGACCAATATCTTTGATGAATACGGATGCAAAAATCCTCAACAAAATACTAGCCAATAGGATCCAGCAGCACATAAAAAGGATTATTCACCACGACCAAGTGGGATTTATTCCTGGGATGCAAGGTTGGTTTAACATTCGCAAATCAATCAATGTGATACAAGACATTAATAAAAGAAAGAACAAGAACCATATGATCCTCTCAATAGATGCTGAAAAAGCATTTGACAAAGTACAGCACCCTTTCTTAATCAAAACTCTTCATAGTGTAGGCATAGAGGGTACATACCTCAATATCATCAAAGCCATCTACGAAAAACCCACAGCGAATATCATTCTCAATGGAGAAAAACTGAGAGCTTTTCCCCTAAAGTCAGGAACACGGCAAGGCTGTCCACTATCACCACTGCTATTCAACATAGTACTAGAAGTCCTAGCCTCAGCAATCAGACAACAAAAAGAAATAAAAGGCATCCAAATCGGCAAGGAAGAGGTCAAACTCTCACTCTTTGCAGATGATATGATACTTTATGTGGAAAACCCAAAGGACTCCACTCCAAAACTGCTAGCACTCATACAGGAATTCAGTCAAGTGTCAGGATATAAAATCAATGCACAGAAATCAGTTGCATTTCTATATACCAACAACAAAACAGAAGAAAGAGAAATTAAAGAGTCAATCCCATTTACAATTGCACCCAAAACCATAAGATACCTAGGAATAAACCTAACCAAAGAGGCAAAGAATCTGTATTCAGAAAACTATAAAGTACTCATGAAAGAAATTGAGGAAGACACAAAGAAGTGGAAAAACATTCCATGCTCATGGATGGGTAGAATAAATATTGTGAAAATGTCTATGCTACCTAGAGCAATCTACACATTTAATGCAATCCCCATCAAAATACCAGCAATTTACTTCAAAGAAATGGAACAAATAATCCTAAAATTTATATGGAACCAGAAAAGACCCCGAATAGCCAAAGGAATGTTGAAAAAAAAAAGCAAAGTTGGCGGCATCACAATTCCAGATTTCAAGCTCTATTACAAAGCTGTCATCATCAAGACAGTATGGTACTGGCACAAAAACAGACACATAGACCAGTGGAACAGAATAGAGAACCCAAAAATGGACCCTCAACTCTATGGTCAACTAATCTTCGACAAAGCAGGAAAGAATGTCCAGTGGGAAAAAGACAGTCTCTTCAACAAATGGTGTTGGGAAAACTGGTCAGCCACATGCAGAAAAATGAAACTGGATCATTTCCTGACACCACACACAAAAATAGACTCAAAATGGATAAAAGACCTCAATGTGAGAAAGGAATCCATCAAAATCCTCGAGGAGAACACAGGCAGCAACCTCTTCGACCTCAACCGCAGCAACTTCTTCCTAGGAACCTCACCAAAGGCAAGGGAAGCAAGGGCAAAAATGAACTATTGGGACTTCATCAAGATTAAAAGCTTTTGCACAGCAAAGGAAACAGTCAACAAAACCAAAAGACAACTGACAGAATGGGAGAAGATATTTGCAAATGACATATCAGATAAAGGGCTAGTATCCAAAATCTATAAAGAGCTTCTCAAACTCAACACCCATAAAACAAATAACCCAGTCAAGAAATGGGCAGAAGACATGAACAGACATTTCTCCAAAGAAGACATCCAAATGGCCAACAGACACATGAGAAAGTGCTCAACATCACTCGGCATCAGAGAAATACAAATTAAAACCACAGCGAGATACCACCTTACACCAGTCAGAATGGCTAAAATCAACAAGTCAGGAAATGACAGATGTTGGCGAGGTTGCGGAGAAAGGGGAACCCTCCTACACTGTTGGTGGGAATGCAAACTGGTGCAGCCACTCTGGAAAACAGTATGGAGATTCCTCAAAAAGTTGAAAATGGAGCTACCCTACGACCCAGCAATCGCACTACTGGGTATTTATCCTAAAGACACAAAGGTAGTGATCCTCAGGGGCACGTGCACCCGAATGTTTATAGCAGCAATGTCCACAATAGCCAAACTATGGAAAGAACCTAGATGTCCATCAACAGATGAATGGATAAAGAAGATGTGGTATATATATACAATGGAATACTATGCAGCTATCAAAAGAAACAAAATCTTGCCGTTTGCAATGACATAGATGGAACTGGAGGGTATCATGCTGAGCGAAATAAGTCAATCAGAGAAGGACAATTATCATATGATCTCTCTGATATGAGGAACTTGGGGGGCAAGGTGGGGGGTCGTGGGGGGTAGGGAGGGAAAAATAATGAAACAAGATGGGATGGGGAAGGAGACAAACCATAAGAGACTCCTAATCTCACAAAACAAACTGAGGGTAGGGATAGGGTGGATGGGTTATGGACATTGGGGAGGGTTTGTGCTTTGGTGAATGCTGTGAAAGATGTAAGCCTGATGATTCACAGACCTGTACCCCTTGGGCAAAGAATAAAAATAAAATTAAAAAAAAATAAATAAAATGGCAATGCCTTTCCAAAGGCAACATACTAATAGAAATGTAAAATAATGTAAACCAACTCCTCATGGTTTGCCCAAAACTTTCCTGGTTTTAGCACTGACAGTCCTTCAATCCAAGGCATCTGGTCACCCGACATGGGGGTCAAAGTCAAATGCCTAAAGACAAGCAAAGTAAATTGATATAATAGGATGAGTTGGAGAAAAACAAATGCAAAACACAATTTAAAATAGAACTTGTATTCTGTCTAGAGTGGAAAGAACAATGGGACAGGTGGTGATCCAAAGCAGCAGTTAGGAACTATCTAGCCTGCCACCTGTTTCTGTCTGGCCAAAAAACTAAGAACAGTGAAAATTTGTCATGGTTGGGAAAAAACCCAAAGAGCAATATTTCTTGAGGCATGAAAATGAAATGAAATAGAAATTTCAGTGTCCACAATAAAGTTTATTGGAACAAAGTAAAGGTCTTTCATTGATGCCGTGCCCATGGCTCCTTTTGAACCTACAATGGCAGAAATGAGTAATTTGAGACTGGATGGCAAAACCTTTTATGGAAAATATTTATTGCCAACCCCTGTTCTGAGAATGATTGCCCTAAGAGCAGCCAAATAGGCTTCCACTGATTATTGACAGAAACAACAGCTTACAAGGACTAACTAAAAAACTCTTAATGATTTAAGCGAAGTCAAAAAACTGGTTTTGATGTGAAATTTATTGATTTTCAAACTTGGCATCTAACTCATTTTTTAAAATATCCCATGGGCACAACAAACCAATCTGTGCTTTGTATCCAGCCTTCAGGCTACCATTTTGCAAAGTGTGATGTACATAATGTGTTCTATGCTAACATTTACCACAATATTTCCTTAATTTGAAGGCAAATCTATTACTACTGACTCTATCAATTGCTTTCAATTTCAAATGTGTTTTCAGTGCAACTGCTTTACACAGTAGTGCCTTTCCAGGTTATCAAATCTCAACAGCCTGTACGAGCTTTTTCCCAACCTAAATACAATAAACTCCTCCTCACCTCTACCCTCAGCCTACATTATTGTCTATCCTATTTCTTATTTCTTCAAAGAGTTGTGTCTACTCACTGCCTCCTGTGTACTCTCCCATTCTCTCCTCAACTCAGTCCAATTTGGCTGTTCTTCAGGCCACTTCACTGAATGTGCTTCCAGGAAGGTCAAAGATGACCACCTTATTGCAAAATTCAATGGCTGCTTTCAAATTCCCATCTGACTTCTCTCTGGCGTTTGATGTCACTGACTACTTCCTCCATTTTGAAAGTGTCTTTATCCTTGGGTTTCATAATACCCACTGTTTCCTACCTCTCGGGCTGCTCTTTCCGTGTCTTTTTCCTTTTTTCCTAGCTTGATTTTGTTCCAATAATACTTATTGAACACCTAGGCATGTAGCAAGTGTGGTGCTAAGAATTTTCCAAATGTAGCTGGTATATACCTCACTGCACAAGAAGTAAAACTTTATTTCCCTAAAATAAATTTCATTTATAGTCTATGTGTCCAGCTTACATGGCTTACCTCATATTTTCATTCAGTCTTTCTTCAGGTTCCCATCATCCCCTGCCAGGGTTACACCAGAATCTAGTAAAGGAAAAATGATGTGAGAAGGTCAATTGATGTGCATGTCTTCACTGCGCATGTGTCTAGGTCCCTTAAGATTTGTCGATCTCCTGTTTCCAAGCTCTGGCCAGGACCCCCAGAGCCCAGAGTCCCAGCTCCCAGAAATGATCACATAGCACACATCCAAGAGTGTAACCACATGCTCAGACCCACAGACTTCTCTTCAATTCTGAATCCAAGGAAAGGTCCTCCCTAAAAGCTATTTCTTTTCACCTCTTCAGTGGATTTCTGTTTCACAAAAGACAGGAAATCCATTCATTTCAGACTGCTTCTGCTTCCCACCCTTGCTCTGCAAAAAGACCCAAAGCCAAGAAAATACTTTAAGAGAGTATGTCTTCCTTGGTGGGAAATGGAGAAGAAAATGAATGGAAAAATTTACCAAATTATGTTTCAATAAGATATCCTGCCATAATTCTTACACCAACTCTGAGAAGCAGGTATTATTTTCACTGTTTTACAGATGAAGAAATTTGGAGTTTATGTTGCCCAATATCATGTAGCGGCAAGTCTCCAGATTTAAAAAAAAATAAAAATAAAAAGACTTGATTTATTTATTTGAGAGAGTGCAAGTGGGGGAATGGGCAGAGGGAGAATGAGAAAATCTCAAGCAGACTCCTCAATCAGAGCTGAGACCCCACTCGGGGCTCGACCTCTCAACCCTCAGTTCACGACCTAAACCAAAATCAAAAGTCAGACTCTTAACCGACTAGACCACCCAGGCACCCTGGGAAATCTTCAGCTTTTTTTTTTTTTTAAGATTTTATTTATTTATTTGACACAGAGAGAGATCAGATCACAAGTAGGTAGAGAGGCAGGCAGAGAGAGAGGAGGAAGCAGGCTCCCCGTTGAGCAGGGAGCCCGATGTGGTGCTTGATCCCAGGACCCTGAGGTCATGAACTGAGCTGAAGGCAGAGGCTTTAACCCACTGAGCCACCCAGGCACCCCAAATCTTCAGCTTTTAACTGTGGCCTGATACGGCCTGTCCCCTTGCCTCCAGCCTGAAATGCTGGTGCTCTTCCTTTTCCAGAATGCTGCAGAAGGTCTCTAACTTTCAATTGCTCAATGGCACTCTGAAGCACTTGAGGCTTTGTGGGAGGAACTACCTAAAGGCAGGGAAGGAGCCACCTGAAGGAATTAGAGGGAATAGGGCCCAGTGTCACACAAGAACTGGAGTTTTGCCTGTTCCCAATAACCAGAGTGCAAAATTTCATCGGGCAGGGGCATCATTTCCATTTTTATATTGCAGCCAAAACTGAACATCCCTGCCAAGAGGGTCAAGGACATGTGCTTCCTAGAAATGCAGCCCAAACAGGAACTCCCGCCACTCTTGGTGGGGCCTCAGCAATGCTCTATTTACCCCAGCCTACAAACTCAAACATCTAAATCTGGTTCCTCACTGTCCCATCCCGTCCCTCTGCTCAAAGCCATGGGAGAATTCCCATTGCCTTTACCACTTCCCACCACAAGGCAGCCTGGTCCTGACTCAGCAAAGACACAGTGAGGGACAGTTGAAGGAGAGAAATCCAAACAGGAGGAATCATCTGGACCTCACAGCAGTCACCCTCTTCCCATCCGCCACAAGGAATGATGGGCACTGGATTGGGGGCTGTGGCTCTTGGGCAGTTCTACAAACCCATTTGGCCCCAAACCTTACTTTTGTTCAGAGATTTTTCTTTTTTTAAAGTCAACTCTCCTAAAAACAATTCCGAATGTTTATGCTCTTGGGAAACCATGTGGCTGCTTTCCTGGTTTACACTATTTACAATGAGCTCATTTTAGAGAGGCAGTTTCTGAATCCATCCGCTCGCACAGGACCACCATGCTAGCGAGCCGTTGGCAACTTGCTCAATGAAAGCATGAATGGACTAAGGTCTCAATATAAAAAAACAACAAATACCCCAACTTAAAATAGTCTTTCAGGCCCCATTTTAATAGAGCCCCTGTCCATTCAGGGACTTTTGTAAATAACCCCACAATTAATGACATGTGTTTATCGGCAAAGCCACTCACCTGAAATACAGAGTGGTTGATGTTCTCTCTGGGGATGAAGTTTATTTACGAGAAAGAAAGATTTGACCTCGGGATAAAAATAGAGCAGCGGTACTCAACTAAATTTGCCACCACTCACCCCAAAAGCCTCGCGTATAACCTATTTTGAGAAGAGTTCAATTTGAGGTGATATAGAAAGCCAGCTAAGCAAGGAGCTTGCAATGGTTGCCACCATTAACAAAAAACAGAATTGACCCTTCTCTTGTAACGTTACCATTGGGAGAGAGCATTACAGCACTTAATAGGTATCAGGTGTATTTTACGTGGAATTATGGTTAGAGCACACCATGAAATTGTTGCAGATGTATGTCAATATACTGAAACCGTAAATCAGGTTCTGTCTCACCTCTGCTCGACACTCCTTCATTTTCCATTGCACTTAGAACCAAATCCGAATGCCTCAGTGGGCCTCTAAGGATCGAGTCACCTGGCCCCTACCCACCTCACCACTGTGCTCAGGTACACCTGTCTCCTTTCCGGTCCTAACACATTCCAAGGTCTTTCCCTCCCCCAGTCCTTGGCCACGCTCTTCTCTCTGGTCCCTGCTCCTCTCATCCTCCAAGTCTTGGCTGTAAGGTCATCTACAAGGCTCTTCTCTTTCTACCCCTTGTCCCTCCGCACCTGTTCAATTTCTTCACGGCATGTACCACAAGCACGACATCTGGAACCACATCTATATTTTACAGCATTATCTCCAATAGGAAGTATTGGTACCAGCATGTAGCAAGTGATCAATACATCGTTATTGGCTATCAAATGAATAATGAGTCATATTCCAATTCATTTCTATCGTACTTTCACCCTGGCGCAAACTACAAAGTCCAATGCAAGCATTCTTCCCCATTGCCATCCTCGTTTTTCTCCTTCCCGTAAAATCTTCCCTGAACTCCTCATTTTTCAGTGTTTAGAGACAAGGCATATGAAGGGCCAGAGACGTGCCTGGAACATAGTGGGCGCTCAGCAAATACAGCAGTCTTTAGTATCTTCGTGTTCGCTTCTTCCCGGGCAGTCCAACAGCTGGCTTTGATCATCACTTTCCTCTCTTACTACCTTCGTCATGTTTCCCATATCCCAGTAAAATCTCTCCTACTTCTGTTGTAATGTGTTTTTTATTTGACACAATGTTCTCCTTCTTAAATTTATTTTTAAAGGAAACTTTATAAAAATTAAAAACCCATTTCACTGACCATAAAAAGGGAAACTAAAAATTAACACAATGAAAACAAAGCAATATGCTGTCCTCTTCCCTCGTTTTTAAAGGGGGATTAGCAACCATTAGAGATACGAGGACACTAATATGATCCTTTCTCCAAGACACAATCAGAAGGACTGAAAATCTCTGAATGACTTCCTCACTCTGTTTCATTACTTAAAGCTGTGTCCATTCAGACCCTTGTCATAGTCTATTATTACTAACACTTTTCACTTGGCATTTATTATTTTCTACCTGAATGGGTTAATTACACTTTATTATAGTTACCCCCATCCCACTGTCTTATTTCTCTTTATATCCTCCGTAGCTCATAGGTTGACTTATACAGAATATATGCTTTAAAAAGTCTCAGTTGAGTTTAATGCTTAGAGCTTTGAACCAACTTATCAAAAGAAACTACTCCTCCAAAAGTCAAAATATTTTTGAAAGAGATTGGTGAGCGAGGGTATTCAGGAGGTCTTCTGGTTCCCCTCATCCTCTGCCCTCCTGATTTCCCAAGATGTGTACCTCAGTGATCTCCTCCAGGCCACTGTGGTTGAATATGATGGATGTCCCTTTGACTATGTGCATTCTATTCAGCGAGGAAGAGGGCTCGATACAAAAAAATTATACATTTCATACATGAATATACCAGAAGAAAACACTCTAATTTATAAGTGAAACAAAGGCCAAATAAACCAGAAAAAAAACTGAATGTGTGATTTATTATATTTAAGATTGGTCTATAAGGCTTAAATATGTCTGTCATAATTAACAGTAAATGAATGCGACTTTACAAAATCAGTATTTCAATACAGTACAGAACTACATGTGGTGACTGTGCATTGGAAAATTAATATCTCCTCAATGCAAATATCAAATTTGCAGCACCATTTAGAAGCTTCCACTAAAAATGCAAGCTGCAGTATTTATTACAAGCTCTACTCGGAACACAAGACTACCTAAATCAAGCGTTAGAGAAAAACAGTGGAGTCATTCAGGCGTAACATGTCAGATTTGGTACAGGATTAAAATACTAACATTTTTTTAATGTCCTGGTTTCAAATTAATAAATACAAAAACAGTATAAAAATATACACCAGTTGATAAGACTGCACTGCAGGTGATCAGATAGTTAGATCTCACTCTCATAGGTATGCAGGTATGTCTTTAGAGTCAGAATTTCTGGATAGCTGCGGCTTGTCTTTCGGAAGAAGTCCAGGCTGGTGAGCTGTTCAATGTCCCGCACCCGAGCTGTGTGCATCTTCATGAGTTCTTCCACCCATTGCGACTCATCCTCCGAGCTCTGCAGTGGAAACAGAATACAGTCAGAGCCAGACTTTTCCAGAGGTTCTCCAAATGGTCAATTTGCTGCAAGTCCACAAATGAGCCCTCCACACTCCTGCACCCAGAGCCAGTGTGTCTTGTTCCTTCCTGGCCTCCCCAGCTGCTCTACCACATTCCTGTTGGGAACGTGCCACAAATACCTGCCCTTGGCTGTAAACGTTTTCAACAGCAATTAGCTGCACCAAATAAATGAGACATGTGGTGTGAAAGGGCATTTGACTCAATAGGTTTTCAGAACATAAATCAAAATGACAAAAACCAAATTCCCTAGAGGATTCAGCAATGTGTTTCTTTCTCCGCTGTTGTCAAACTGCACAGGGGAGCCCAGAGTACGGGTAATCTGCAATGTTCTTCTGTTTCCTGAGTAAGTGAAGAGCTGAGGCCCCATGCACAAAATCTCATGCGTGCCTACCCGGTCTTTTGGAAGAGCCCACAATATCAAGTATGTGGTCTATCAAATTGAAAGGAATTGATATTTAAATAATGAGTTCAACTTAAAGCAGCTCAATAGCTACACCTGGTGCTTTGGAGCCCACAAAGCCAAGGTTGGAATTGTGGCTCTATGACTTCCTGGAGAGGAGACCTTGGCCAAGTTACTTAACCTCTCTAGGTGTTCTTCATTGGTTCACAAGGAAAATAATGCTTACTTCAGCAGCTCCCCAGGTAGTAGGAAGAAGAAGAGAAAGGAAGAAGGGAGACAAAAGATAAATTAAGGAAACGACATCATAGAAAAAAGGAAGGAAATCTCTTTCTGTCTTAGCAACATGCCAAGATGGCTTCCTTGACACAAATTCCAATGACAGACATCCAGATGTTCCACACCAAATAATTTTTTCATATCTATGATGAAACTAAAAAGTAATTCAGGAGGAGTAGTCCTTTACATTTTAAAAATATCTTCTTCACTTTTGTGAGAAGTTGAGAGAAAGAATGAGATCTGAGAGCCCTGAGGGTTCTGGGGGAAATGCCTACCTTCATTAGTAGACCTGAGGCAGGAGGGCCTTTGCAAAAAATTTCATTCCCAAATGCCCCCAGAATTGCAATAGCTCCCAAGAGCCATTCTACAGGTTGAAGGATGGCTGCGTGTCCCAAGGCCAAGTATGTTCAGAAATGCCCTTACCCAACTCCTTCACCACACGTGGTGTCAATGAACTCCCCACCAAAGCCCGAGAACCTGCAATGGGTTTTCTCGGAAAGCTCCAACACACACAGACCTGGACAGGGCGCTCCAGCAGCTTTGCCAGTGCTAAATATGTACCACGAGGGTGTTGGTTCAGGAAGCTGATGCCTGGCCATCCCAGACAAAATGAAGAAATAGGAAGAAATTGCTTTGCAGGCTGGGGAAGTAAGGATTTTAACCCTCCATGCCCCACCCTCCTAACCCAAGCTAACCAAGTTCTCTGCGATTCACAGGAAGAGACAGACCTAAATATAACTCTGCCCACAACGGTACTGACCAATCCTCACTGTGACCATATAATTAACGAAGTAGGAGGTCTCCAAATGGATCAGGACCCCCTCAGAGTAAGCAGAGTAAGCATGAAGCTATATTTTGGGAGAATTTTCATATTCAACTCTTTATTTGATTTTTCAGTGGTCTAATTTTTCTTTTGTAAATGCAGTCATTTGAATGTACAAAGGGGTGGAAAGGTTTTTCCTAATTTAAATAGTGGCCAGCTGGGATTATAAGAATTCAAGGAAAAAAAATTGCCTTTTGCTATTTCTTTCCTTGGGAAGTAATTTGCCAATTTCATTTGAAGGGCATTTTCTTCTGGTTCTCACATGCAAAAATCTTGCCTGCCACTAGTCATTAGGAAATCCTGGCCATGCAACACAGGAAGAAAATATCTTCTGCCTGATGGGAGCTGGCAATCCACAGAAATATTTGCTAGGGGAGACTCTGGTGTGAAATGCAAAACTAATGACATTCAAATAAAAGTTCATGTGCACCAAGGGAAAGGAAGGAAATGCTTTAAAAATAAATAATTTAGAAGATAAATGC
Organism: Ailurus styani; assembly: GCA_002007465.1. Lineage (NCBI taxonomy): Eukaryota > Metazoa > Chordata > Mammalia > Carnivora > Ailuridae > Ailurus > Ailurus styani. Next base: position 731,472 of record LNAC01000029.1, on the reverse strand, counting down.
AAACAAAAAAGCCTACCCATCAAGTTGCTTATTGTCTTTCTTGCTACAGACATTTACTCTTCACCTGCCTTTTATCCCTGACTTTCTCCTGTGTTTGTGAATTCAAGCCCCAGCAGTTTTAAGGTGACCTTCAAAGCAAGGACAGGCATCTGTGCATGCAGAATAAGCATAAGACAAAGGCTTGCCATGAACTCTACAAGAAATACCCCTTAAGTTCCAAGCAGAGAGGAGCCAGAAAGGGGAGGGGGACCTGGGAGGACATCTGTGGATTTCATTTGTCAGCTGTCCAATTTGGGGTGACTGAAGAATGCCATTGAACTGAGTGTCCCATCACCAAATTCCCCTAATGACAGAGAAACTGGAACATACACTCCCCAGGAGTCTGGGTGTACCTTAAGTGGCCTACTATCAGTCTGGAGTGTCTTTGTAGTCTTCTGTCTTAAAAATGCATGGCAATTTAGAATTTCACTCCATAATATATTTTTTGTAGAAATTTTCACCTCCCCATAAGTTTATAGTAAAACTGAAGTCCAAAGAAAGTATATCACATTTTGCAGAGGCATTACATCACCCTGGTACACCATTGGCTGCTCTTGTGGTTATGAGTAATCAAAATGGAGGCCATCAAGCCAATAAGCTGACAACAGCCTGCCTTTCACTTTCAGTTCCCCACTTCTCCACCTTCCATCAAATTACTGACAAGATCTTATCGAACCTTTAGCATTACACTGCTGCCTTCCACCCTCTTTTTGAAATTTTCAAGACCATAACCTCACTTCCTGTTCTGTGACCTCAATCCCGTGAATCTTGCCAAAGTACTTTGAGCACCATGCTTGACCCCTTCCAGTTTCAATTTATCTCCCTAAAGCGGAGCCTAAAATGTTGCTGTTTTGTGTCAGTGTTCTCCAGGGCTACCGAATGCCTGTATGATTGGAAAAGTTTCTAAGGTCCCAAGGTTCTGCTATGGAAATCGGATAAACTTGAAAGAGGGTGGGCTTTTGCAGTCAGAAGTCTTGAATCTAAAGTTTTGCTCTCCTACTGACTGACCAGGTAACAATGCATCATACTTTTCCTTTATTACCTAGAGCTTTCAAAACAGTGACTAAAACGGGAATGGGGGAAGACCATGTATGCCTGCCTGGTAGAGTAAAGAGATGATTAGAAATAATTTATGTGGAGGACCTGCACAGTTCTCGGCTGGCAACACAGACTCAGAAAATGGCGGCCATGATTACCTCTGTCACTATGGCTACTCTTGCTACTACTCTTATTTTAAATTTGATTCCAAGCAACCTTTCAAATCTTATGTCCCACCATTATCCTCATTTCCAATATTCTGGTCAAGCTTCATTAGCTTTCTTGGCCATATTTCAAATTTCCTTTTTTTCCCCCTATTACTTTGCTTACTTGGCTTCAGATATATCCATAGCCGCCATCTCTACTCACAGCTGAAACCATAGTCCAACAGCTACCTTGCCCATGAAGCTGATAATCACTGGAGAAGCTATTTTTTTTAAAATCCAATTAGCCAACATATAGTACCTCATTAGTTTTTGATGCAGTGTTCAGTGTTGCATATAACACCCAGTGCTCATTCTTACGGCTCTTTGCCTTTTGTAGCGGTTTCTGCACCTGTTTTATTTGTTCTGGCCCACAGCAGATTCCTAGAGTAATAAGTATGTTTAACAGACTACTGTTTCTCCACAGTGCCTTACACAGTTTAGGAACTGAGTAGGATTTGTGACTCAAACCCTCTTCCCTAGATTACATCCCTGCTCCTTCTATAAAACAAAATCACGGGGACTACTACTTTTAAAATCAATCTTGGACCACAGCCTTTCTGTCACATTAAAGAGATCTGGGGAAGCGATGTGATCTGTCCCTGAGTGGAGGCAGAATGAGTCCAGGGCCAGAAGCCCCGGGGTTCCTCAAGACGCCTCCCTTTCTCCATGGACAAGTCATCTGTGTTATTTGAGAATGGGGTGACCTTTTGCAACTGCTCTCATAATGAGCAGTAGATGAAAACTCTGATTTATAAAGTATATATGCCTGTGTGTATGTGTCTTTAAAAAAAGTTCTTGTTAGAGACTTTTTCAAACATCCGCAAAAGTAGAGACTAATATAAAGAACCCCTGTGAATTCCTACCTGGTTTCAGCAAGTATCACAATGTTGCTCCTTTCATCCTACTTTTACAAAGTATGTCTCTTGCAAAAGCGAAAACATTTGGGGACTTTGATCAGTTGACAAAATCAAACACGTAATTCGACCCACAGGAAATGCACACCCCCATGCTCCTCCTCCCCACACCCTTACACTGAAAGTTACAGCTCTTCAAGCACAAAGTTCCCAGGTGATAAGCCAAGTTTTGTTCGAATCTTTTCTTCTTTCTACTTGGTTACACTGTAGAGTCCAAAAGGCTTATAAAAGTGTGTAAGAGTTTCTTGGTGAGAATCTAAATTAAGAAACAAAGCTGACTCCTTTTAAAGGGCTCTGTCTTTTGTACTCACATTGCAGCTCTCCTCGTTGTCGGGTCTGTGAGGGAGGATGAAGGAGGAGACGGAGAGGGGGCCGTCACACTTGTCGGCAGGCTGAGTGAAATCCAGGCAGCTGGTGATGATGCTGTAGTAGTGAGTGGGAACGGGAATAGAACTGCCCTCCACGTACCTGGAGGGAGAAGGAAAAACAAAATGACCATTGATGTACCAGCTTTCTTTTTAAAGTGGTGACCAATGAAGATTGCCTAAGTCACTAAAATTAACTCCTATTCAATGGAATCATTTTTCACTTCTAAGCACTAGCCTACTTCTGTATTTTGAACCTAATGCTTTTGTTGCCTGGAATACCCTCTTTCTCTAGACTTGGCAGAGTGAGAATGATATTCCAGGCAAAGAAAACAGCATGAACCAAGACTTAGAAACTGGACAGGAACACAGATCAAGAGAGTAGAAACATAAGGCTAGAAGAGTCAAAAAGAAAAAAAAAAAGTCATCATTTGGGGTGCCTGGGGGGCTCAGTCCATTAAGCATCTGCCTTCGGCTGGGGTCATGATCCCAGGGTCCTGGGATAGAGCCCCGCAGTGGGCTCCCTGCTCTGCCTCTCCTCCCTACTTGTGCTTTCTCTTGCTACCTCTCTCTCTCTCAAATAAATAAATAAAATCTTAAAAAAAAAAAAAAAAAGCCTTAACTTGGCGGCTTCTGAGGACCAAGTTGTGGGATTGGGGCATTATTGTTTAGGGAGTAAGACCTCATCGAAGGTTTCTGTGCCAGGAAGAGTCATCACGAGATCCCACGTTTCAGGAAGATAGTTTGCATAAAATTGTGTAAAGTAGACCTAAGGGAGGAGACACTGGAGCTTGGGGAATAATAAACCCTTTCAAACCACAATGAGATGCTGAACTTGGCACAGAGAACTCATTTACTCAGGGAAATACTAAGGACTGATGAGCTAGCGATGAACCAAGAAATTAAAAAAAAAAAATCTTTTCCAGTAAATTGAAGCACAGAAACTCACAATTCCTTCCTGGTTTTCTATTATCTTAATTTTAATCATTTTCAAAATATATGATTGAAATGATAATTTTGGCTAAAAACTGTTACAGTGATCAGCAATAAAATAAATGTACAAGTAAGATGAAATTTCTCTTATGGATGACGAGAAAGGGAGTAAGATAACTCCTATTTTATTAGTTATATATATGAAAAAATAGCTTTTTATTTCTAATTATTTGTAAAGCACAATTAAACCCTCTCATATTTTGTGCCACTCTCTGTTTCATGCATGTACAAAATCAAATGACTTCTAAAGAGGGGCAGCTGGGTGGCTCAGTCAGTTAAGCCCCGGACTCTTGATTTCTGCTCAGGTCATATCTCAGGATCCTGAGACTGAGCCCCATGGCAGGCTCCCTGCTCAGTGGGGGGTCTGCTTCAGGATTCTCTCTCTCCCTCTGCTTCTTCCTTGCATGCACTCTCTCTCTCTCAAATAAATAGACCTTAAAAAAATAAATGATTTCTTATGAATTTGTTGTATTTGTGCCTTCTCCACCAAACTGTAAGTTCTTCTTAAGAAAGTATGCCTTATCTTTTTATATCCTCGACAGTATCATGGAGAAGGATAGAAACATCTAGGTTTGATCAAAGTCTATATGGAATTTCCTATTAAGATATACTGACCCAGGGGCACCTTGGTGGCTCAGTTGGTTAAGCGTTTGCCTTTGGCTCGGGTCATGATCCCAGAGTCCTGGGATCGAGCCCCGCATTGGGCTCCCTGCTCAGTGGGGTGTCTACCACTCCTTTTCCTTCTGCTGCTTGCCCTCCGCTCATTCTCTGTCTCTCTCTTTTTTTCTCTCTCAAATAAATAAATAAAATCTTAAAAAAAAAAAAGATATACTGAACCAGAAAATCTAAGGTATTCCAAAAGGTCCCCCCCCCCAAAAAATGGAGATGAGGGGAAATTATCATCTTTCCCCTCAAGAGTTGTTAAAGAATAAATGACAAATTTTTAAAAAGTCTTTCAGTACATTTCTCTCATGGAATGGAAAAGTGCATTTTTTCACCACAAAACTCCATTCCATCCCAACCACCATTACCATGTTTAATCAAAGGTCCAAAAGCACCAAAGAAATCACAAAGAGATTCAAAGAGCAAATGATTTTAGGGGTATCAGCTCTTCTTGAGCGTGTGAATATTTGAAAAAGAGCCTTAAGTGAGCTCTTAGAATTTAAAACCACACCCTGAGCAGAAATGACAAACTTACTGTTTGATTTTGTCCTGTGTGTCATGTAAGCCATCGTAGTCATAGTCAAAAATTGGTCCACTTATCACATTAACTCCATTTCTTTCTGAAGCATATTTCTTCACCAGTACCCTTTGGAAATAATTCCAGATTCCTGTGGGGGGAAAAAAATCCATAATTCATGAACAAAAACTCCTTACTGTGGTCGAATTCTCTTTAGGATGCATTCTACAAGGCACACGTCACAAGCCAAGAGACAGTAGAGCTGTTGCGATTCTTGAAAAGAATTCGCCCTGAAATACCAGCAGTGTGTGTGTCATTTATGAACCAACAAAGAGAAAGGTATGGAGACACTGGTAGGGAAGTTTAGCTCACCTAGCCCAGTAAGTCAGGGAAGGGTTCCTCACTGACATGGCTCCTGAGTTCTGAAGGATAAGTGGGTGTTTTCTAGGCAAAGGGGTGGAAACACAACAGCCAAGGGAACCGTGTGTACAAAAGAGGAAGCACAGTGTTTGTGAGAAACTGAAAAAAGGGCTTTAGTCTACCTTTTCTTCTTTCATGATCTCATAGATATGCTTATTTCCAAGTTCATGTCTCTAGCCCTGACCTTTTGAAGGCGCTCCAGATGTGTTATCCAACCACGCATTTCATGGTCCTCTTCAATACCTAATAATCATGCCTAGCAAAAATTTATCCAAACAGAATTCTAGGTCTTTGTTCCCAATCCTGCTTGAACTCCTGGCTTCTCCATCAGTTAATGGCACTCACTCACTCACATGATCAGGTCCAAATCCTAGAAGTCATTCATGACTCGGCTGCTTCTTCCATATACATGTGAACAAGTCCTGCCGGGGCTACCTCTGTAATACTCTCCCATCATCCACACCTGACCACCTCTCACCATCTTCATGGCATCCATCCCGTCTCAGCTACTACCTTCTCTGCAAAGAACTACCACAGAAGACAACTTCCCAGGTCCCAGTGAGAAACTCTTACTTCTCCGAAGCCCATTACATAGTAGCCACTTGGATCATTTTGTACCATGATCAGATTGTTTCATGTTCTTCCCAACTTCCTGTTTCTAACATTCCTGATGTTATATCACTGCAATTAGAATAAAGTCCCAACTTTCCACTGTGGCCCCTGTCTACCTGCATGAGTTTACTTCCTACTTCTTTCCCCCTCGGGTACATGGCTTTCTTCCTACCTTCCTATTTGCCAAACTTGTTTCAGACTAACCTTTTGCATTTGGAAACCTCCCTGATCTGTGCATCTCTGCTTTATCCTCCTTCATCATTTCTCATTTTCAAGGTCACCCCTGGAGAGGCCTTCCCTGCCTACCTTAGCTCCAGTTGATATTATGGTCAATCAGAAGGATGGAGAGGAGCAGAATGGGAGAAAAGGAAAGGTGAAAGAAGGAAATGACAAGAGAACAGGAAAGACATATAATGAGTTGGTTCTGAGATGTTAGGTTTAACTTAACTACACTCTGCTCTACGTGGGGGTGGTGAGGTTCAGGCTATTATCACTTCTTATCTCCCCTTATTAAAAAGCACTTGGCTGTTTTTCTCACGGTGCTTCTACTGTTCTTTATACCTCCTGATACTCTACTCTGAATGAAAAAGACAGAGCAGCCTAACCAGAGCCCACATGCCACAGATATTTGTAAGAGAGAAAGGGGAGAGAAGTTCAAATGTTAAGCAGAAAAACTGGAAAGGCAGAGAAGGAAAGAAATAACAATGAGAACAGTCAAAAGGCCAAACCCACAGACATGTGGCATGTGAGAACCCTTCCCCAGGAAAGAGCAGTGAGCCCTCTGTGAAAGGCCTCTTGCCATGCCAGCCTCAGGGTGGTACCATGTGTTTCCTTTATTACTGCTTGGTCAAAAAACCATCAGTAAAGAATAAAGAAATCCAGGAAACCCTGATTTGTGGAAATTAAATGAAGACGCATTCCATGTAATCTTATGACAAATGTATCTATGTGGGTTTCTGAAACATTTCTCAATTGCACCTAAGGAAAAAACCAGGAAATCTCCTTTTAAAAGCTTACTTTAATTTTCACTCATAAGCAATGTCTTCTACACCCTTGAATAAACCTTCATTTACTAGCTAGGACATCAAATAAACATTTTTTTCCCTCTAAACAACACTGGCCATTTCACTGATGTCAAGATGGTGAAGCTTGCCACTGTTGATGACATTCCACAATCACATGTTTGGATTCTTAGACTTTATTTCAGCCCCAAGGGTCCTGTAACATAGCCAGTGCCCCTTTGCCAAATGGAAGTAGGTAGATGTACTTCCTTTTCCTACCTTTCCTATAAGCATATAAGTCTCTTCACTGTAAAGGGAGGTAAAAGTTATTCCAGAATGCTTTCTCCATCTTTGAATACATGGATAGATGGATAGGTGGATGGATGGATGGGTGGATGGGTGGATGGGTGGGTGGGCAAATGAGTGAATTCTTTGTAATCAGAAATAGAAAATGGATTATTCTGGCCATTGGAAAATTGAGTCATAAATCCATATAAGCCATAGAGATCATGCAATCAAATCTCATAATTTTACAAATGAGAGGTTAAATGACATTTTTATGATTACTTAGCTAGTGGTCATACTTTGGGGACTAGAACTCAGTTTTGGGGGCAGGGCTCTCTGTGCCTATACCATTCATAGCATCACTATCATCCACCATCCAAATATTTATGTCATATACAAAGAAATTATGGGTGTTCAAAGAAACTAGAATAATTTTCAAAGCCCTAAGACCATCTAAGTTTAGTACTCTCATGATTCAGAAGACCCTTTGAGCTCTTTCTGAATTTCAAGGTCAACAGTCAGAATACATCATCACCATCTACCCTAAAGGAGAGAAGTGCTAGTGGCTTTTAATTTAACATTCAGTAAGTAAATGTAGGTATTGTTAAATGTCAAGTGGCCTCCAAAACAGTTGGTTAAGTGTCTGCCTTTAGCTCAGGTTATGATCTCAAGGGTCCTGAGATTGAGCCCTGCATCTGACCCCCTGCTCAGTGGGGAGTCTGCTTCTTCCTCTCCCTCTGCCCCTCCCCACAACTCGTGCTCTCTCTCTCTCACTCTCAAATAAATAAATAAAATCTTAAAAAAAATAGAAAGTTCTTCAAAAAATAGAAAAGATAAACACATGAAAGATACTATTATTATCAAAATTAATAGAGGTAGAAAAGGTAAGTGGTAAATTTAGAAATATTTCTTTTCATAAGTAATAGTTTACTTGTAAATATCAGACTTACGTTTGAAAGCAGGGTACATCGGAACCATATTGGTTACAAGGAATGCATCGTATTTAGCTTCCGGTGAAGAGCTCAGATCTAAACATCAGGCAAACAAATAGTGCCCATTAATTACCAAAATCTACATCAATGAAAAATCAACCCTCTAAAGTGGTCCAAACAGCATGAAGTGAATGGCGAATGGATCTACTCCCTTATTTCTACTCATTCCCTACTTGATATAGCATTTCCTCCTTCCCCTCCCACCCAATCTCTTTTCTTCACCAAGAGCTCTCTCCCCAAACTTTTTACAATGTTTTTTCTTCCTACCTAGTCTCAGGTCAACTAAGTATTATGCAAAAGAATTCCTTGATTCCACTAGTATAATTTGGACTTAAAAAATGTCATCAAGCTACTGAGAAATAATAAAAGAGCTTCCCATATTCTTAAGCGATCACCTGTATAGTATTTAAAATATTAAAGTCTTAATGATACACTATTTCACTTTCAGATTCCCACTTAATGATGTGAGGGGGCACAGTGTACATTCCCTTGTATTTCAGAATGTTCCTAGAGAACAGGCTTTGTGAAAGGTGGTCTCTCTTCTGACCAATTTTGGAAGGATCCCATAGAAGTTCACCTCTTCAATCTCTTGAGTGCCTCTCCAGAAGAAAACCCAAAGACCACTGAAATCTTAACAGTCCAAATTCCAGAAAATAACATCCCTCTAGAACGGTCAGATCCTGATGTTCTGTAACTTACAAGGAGGGAAGAGGAATCCATAGGACATCTGTTTATCATTTTTGTAGGCCAGACAGCTTTGACTGAAACTCGGAGACACACGGACATCAGGTCTGACGCAGTTGGTCAGGTACTCAGGGACGCCCGAGACCTCTGCCTGCATGGTGAGTCAGAGGTAGTTAGGAATGCCATCACAAAGACCGTGCTAAAGCCATGGGGAAATACAAAGCCAGGCTGCCCTGTCATGACCAGTCAGAAACAAAACCCCTCTAGCTTTCACTAGGGCTCATACTCTGATATCCTGACTCCAAAACCAAAGCCTCAGTTTTAAATAGAGTAAGCCAGGAATTTTCAGACTCCTGTATATTTTAATGGCAGAACTTTTATCAAAATTTTAAGTGAAACAATATAAAAAGCAGAAATTGCACAGTTGAAATAATGGATAGGATTCCACCAAAGATAGCTTGAAAAATAACACTAAGAAATAATATAGACCTGTCGTCTATATACAGAGAGACTGCACATACAGCGGTGTACCAGGGCGTACACACATGCACGGGGCACAAATAAACAGGAAGCTGGGTTTGCAGCACCAGAAGTATTCACTTGTAATCGGAAATCAAAAACATGCCTCAATTGCCAAATACATTTTTCTTTTTCTAGATATAAATTCACCTATCTCTCTTCACCAAAACTGAAATGCCAACATAAAATCTTTATTAAAAAAGTAATGTTGGCAGTCAGGGAGGCTGTGCAGGGGTGAGGTCAGGGGGGAACTCTCTGTCCCTACGCAATTTTGCGGTGAGCCTAAAACTGCTCTAAAAAAAAACAAAATAAAGGCTATTAAAACAAACAGCCCAATCTGGGTGGCTTCAGTAGCTACTGGGCAACGGCAAGCAGAGTGAAAGAGCAAAGAAAAGCATTAGTATCCTCCTTTTCAATGTGTCGCTAATTTAACATATTCCCATGAAGTTATTAGAACATTGAATAGAGTCTAGTTCAAAATATCTTATAATCAATTTATGTAAGATTTCTTTCATCAAGAAAAATTAAAATCTTTTCGAAGACAAGTTTCTGTTAAGCTAGCAATCATTACATTAATGCAAGGAACGTAACCGCACAGAGAATATAAAACCCAACTTTTTCAATGACCTGTTTGGAAATAGTGTATGATGTCCAGAGTGGCATTAGGAATATTTCACTATAACCACTTTCAAAGTCAGTGTGATATAAGATATCATATCTAGTCCGATAAAGCACTGCGGGCCGTCCGTAGAGGAGGTGTCTCTCTAGGAAAGAGAACATAAATTGTGTTAAACATATACTAAACTTGGCAACAAATGTGAAAGAGATATTGGAAGAGTCAAGTCCAAAATTTGCTTGCCTACTCATTAATAGTGTAGTTCCTTCTTCTTAATTTAATCAAGTTAGCTTTCCTAACACTTTGTGGTTTATCTGAACACCTGAAGCATGGGTCAAAGCTCACTGTTACTGAAAGTATTGTGTAAATGCCATATTCATTTTAATGCTTTTTTTTTAAGAATTTTAATCTTATAGGAAGGTAACATTATAGTAAATATTGAAATGATTCAGCTGAATGGGAAGTCGATAGGATTGATTTTTATAGAATTCATTCATTTGACCCCTGGAAAGGTTCATCAAATTAACCAACGATTTAATTAAGAGGAAGGCACTCTTTGATCATTATTTGCAAACTGCAACTCAAATAGTGCATTATTTCAGCATAAACAGTGAGTAGTAATGAGCATTTAAAGTAAGCAGCTTTGTCACATGGAAGAGAACTCTTTAGGTAAGAACTTAAAGGAACATGTATAGATAAAATAAGTGGGCATTGAAGAGGGTCCTTTAAATAGAGAAGAGGGGACATCATCAGATACCAAAAAACTCAGTTAAGACCCAAGAATGTGGACCTCCAAGAGAAAGCTCTCCTCTTGGCGGGGGAAGAAGGTCTGAAACCTTACTCTTTTAAGAAGAAGAGAAGGGAGTTTAGTGTGCAAAACTTCATTCCACACCCACAATAAATGCCTGGAGCGTGAGCTGCCCATTTTGAACAGGATAAAGTCAGAACTTCCATAGATTCTTGGAAATTGGGGTCCTACAGACTGAAATGTTTAGAGATTGAGGCTTAGGCAATTCACAATTCCCTAAGTGATAATCAAAAAATTTTTTTTGTGATTATTTATATTAGAGGAAATCAGTTCTGGCAATCACTTATTAAATTATGTATACATGTTGCTTTAATTAAAGTATTACCATTCTATGCAAGTAACAGAGAAAACTCTTTGTAGAATATTTTGCAAGATTTTCCCAAGTAGAACTGCTGATTTGAGGCAAAGTGACCCCACTGCTATCGCGAAAGCCTGTTCTGGGTCATTTGGCTTCTCCAGCATTGCAGTAAATGGAGAAGCCTTGTTTCAGCTTCCAAATTTGGAGACCCGCCATAAGAATTAGAACACAATAGGATAACTTATATAAACGAAATGTAATGAAGAAATAAAAAGCCAGCAAATCATAACAGTAGTACTTGGGAGCAGTTGACCGAATCAGACTTTCCTTCAAAACTCAAACCAAACCTTTTCTAGGTTCAAAATTTCCATTAACGTTTTCCTTGTTTTCATTTTTGTTGCCTCTGAATTTCCTGGGTTCAGCTGGAAGCAGAAGTATCAAAATTCTTTGAGAAGCTATTCTCTTTTTATCATTCAAGTTTTAATGCTTACCAAACACATTCCTCCAAAGTCAAATGCAAGGCTAGCATCCAATCTATTCTATTAAGAGACAACAAAACAGCAGCCACATTTTTCCTTGCAGCATTCCTCCTAAGAACAGCCACCAACAATAGTCTTGGGCAATCTAAAGATTCCACCAAATCTGCCTTCCTCTCCAGTCTTCATTTACTTCTGTGAAGCCTGGTTTATTTATAACACTCTGGTCATTACCATCCTTAGCAACTTTATACTGATTCCTTTTCTTTCTACCAGGAATGGCTTCTCCAACAGTCCTGTCACCGATCTCCCTTCAAATTTTTCATGAATGTATTCTCCCTCATCAAACATTTACTGAGTACCTTATTTGTGCCAGACCTTGGGCTATAGTAGAGAGATACTGGGCAAAGATAATGATGAGAGAGTTCTGACTGATGTAGGAAAGATGTTCGGGTTCAGAGCCGAAGGCCAAGAAAGAATTCTTGAGACATCTTCGGTGCAAAAAGATGGTTTTATTAAAGCACAGGGACAGGACCCATAGGCAGAAAGAGCTGCCCTGGGGTCATGAAGAGTGGCCCCAATTATATACTTTCAAGTTGGGAGAGAGTTAGGGATCGCATAAGTCTCTAAGGTATTTGGAAGCAAGTTTCCCAGAACCTTGAGGGGGCTAGCTGTTGTTAGGAAAAGGTCATTTACCTAATAAAACCTTAGTCATGAGACCCTTCAGATGTGTATCGGTAGGTCATATGCTTGGGGGATGATTGTCAACCTGTATCTTGGGGGGTAGAGATAAAGGAAGTTTCCAAAGGAATTTTTACATGTTAAAGTAGACTTGCAGGATCCTGGGGATCAGGCTAAGATTGCCTCTTGCCTTTAGCAAAGTATTAACTTCGGAGCAGCTGTGTTCCTAGAGGAATGTCACTCTGCCTGTTTCAAGGACTTGTCAATGGGCTGGCTATAAGTAGTAAGGAAATTTAATTTTTCCTTTGCCTCTGTTTCCCATATCATTACCTTTGAAAAGCTCACGGTTTAATGGGAGAGACCAACATGGCACAAATAGCTCAAGTACATAGTGCAATAGGAACCCAGAGCATCGTGAATGCCATGGTGGCATCAGAACAGTCCCTACAGAAGGTAGGAAGCTAAGCCTGCTGCCCTGGCATAATTGTTAACAGTGTCCCTTTCCATACTTAAATGTGGATGACAAATAACATGCGTACATAGTCCAGTGCCCCGTGGAAGAGAAATGAAGGAGAGAGGGAGAGAGGGACAAAAGGGAAAGCAACATGGTAAGATTCACTTTCTTCTGAAAGATTTCCCCAGTTAAGCTTCTCCATATCTATTCACTCTCTGAATGCATAGAAATGTGCACTTCAGGGGCGCCTGGGTGGTTCAGTTGGTTAATGGTCTGCCTTCGGCTCAGGTCATGATCTCAAGGTCCTGGGATGGAGGCCTGTGTCAGACTCCCTGAGTCTGCCTCTGCCCCTCCTCCCACTTGTGTGCACTCTCTCTCTCTCTCTCTCTCTCTCTGTCTCTCTCTCTCTCTCTCTCTCTCTCTCAGATAATTAAATAAAATCTTGAAAAAAATAAAAGAAATGTGCACTTCATCATAGCTCCTGAGCTAAGTACAATTGCTGTTTTGGGCACATAGCTGAGCACAATATATTATTATGTGACTTTTTTCTTAACTGTTAACTGGACATATATGGCATGAAAAAAAAACAATACAGTGGTTTTTGACAGTTTCCTAAAATCTAACCAATTTTCCAGATTAACCCAAAGAATTTACTTGGGTCTTCCTGAAGCATAATTATTTCAGATAAGAAAGAGGTGAAATAATCTTTGCAGGAAAAACACAAATTTTACAGTCCAGAGCCAAAATTTAGATTTCCCTTTTTTAGTTTGTCAGAGTATGAAAGAACCACTGATTCATGGTCACAGCCTGACTCTGCTACTCTTTGTGACATCTTGGGCAAGCCATCCACTGCATTTCTGTTTAGCAAGGAGTTCCTTCTTGAGCCATAAAAATATACTTGAATCTCAGTCTCTGGACACATAAGCTCTTCATCTTGAGACCAGACATCCTACAGATGAACCTGAACTTTTGAAATATGTTCCTCATGATTTCTTGATATGGGCCTAGTGTATTCCATGTCTTCTCAGGTTGGGTTTCTGTTCCATGGGATTCCAGACAGAGTCTTCATTTCATACCCCAGTTCCCTGTTTACAGTAGTCTCTGGCATTTTGGGTACATGCCAAGGTTCTCCTCCAGATACCACATTTGGCAAAATACTGTGAGGCAAATCTTTTTAAGTGGTGTGGACTTCCCCAGGGCTCATTCTTTTGCCTCCCAAAATTTTGTCATCCAGACATTCAGTTTGTATTTCTTTTCCCTCCTCAGCTTCCTGATTCATATTCCCACAGATTAGCAGGCTCAATTGAGAGCCACATGAAAATCTCTCTCTCTTTTTTTTAAACATTCACTCCCACATAATATGCCATTGGATTTTACCACATAATCTCCATCCAAGATCTTTCCTTTTCCTTTATCCTTTCTCCTCCTTTCCCTTGCAAGTGCCTGCGATCATTTATTGCCATGTCAACCTCCTCTGAGATTTGATTCAATTCCTGTTAATGTCCTGTTCTTTCTTATCTTAACCCTTAAGACGCTGTGCTGTAATTCATCAACCGGCTAAATCTCATGATAAAATAATAACTTAATGAGGATAAAGATTTTTCTCTGTTTTGTTCATCATTGTATCTCTACCTCTAACAATACCAAATGCATAATAACTACTTGGTAAATACTTGTTGAATAAATGGATGATTGTGTTATTTTTTTTAAAACACTGTTCTTAATGACTCTCAAGAACTAACTTTTTATATATGACCTGCCTAATAAAATCCTGACAGATACACTAGGCAGATCAATATCATCTTCATTTTACTAATGAGGGAACTGGAGATTCATGATTTGTACAGCATAATTCAGCTGCAAACCAGTACCCAGAATGTAGGCCTCTATCCTCCTGGTCCATTATTCCTCTTTAGCATTTTGGGTAGTCTCCAAGTCCATGCTAACTGCTGGATTATCTAAGAGAGGGCATACTGGAATGAAGATCCAGCTACTCCCAGGCATGAGTTCTGCCTGAGTCATGCTTGGTGAGAAGCTAATAAGAATAGCCCTGTGCACTGAAAAAGAAAAACGAAGCTGGAGGCATCACAATTCTGGACTTGAAGTTATACTACAAAGCTATAGTAATTAGAACAGTATGGTACTGGCACAAAAATAGACACACAGATCAATGGATCAGAATAGAAAACCCAGAACTGAATCCACAACTATAAGGTCAATTAATCCTCAACAAAGCTGGAAAGAATATCCAATGGAAAAAGACAGTCTCTTTAACAAATGGTGCTGGGAAAACTGGACAGCAACTTACAAAAGAAAGAATCTGGACCACTTTCTGTCACCATACACAAAAATAAATTCGAAATGGATTAAAGACCTAAATGTGAGACAGAAAACTATTAAAATCCTAGAAAAGAACACAGGCAGTAACCTCTTTGACATCAGTTATTGCAACATTTTTCTAGGTATGTCTCTTTAGGCAAGGGAAACAAAAACAAAAATAAACTATTGGGACTTCATCAAAATAAAAACTTCTGCACAACAAAGGAAACAATCAACAAAACTAAAAGGCAGCCTAAGGAGTGGGAAGATATCTGCAAATGACATATCTGATAAAGGGCTAGTATCCAAAATATATAAAGAACATAAACAACTCCACACCCGAAAAACAAATAATTCCATTTAAAAATGGGAAGAAGACACGAATAGACATTTTTCCAAAGAAGACATACAGACAGACAAGAGACATGTGAAAAGATGCTCAACATCACTGATCATCAATGAAATGCAAATCAAGACTACAAGATATCCCCTCATACCTCTCAAAATGGCTAAAATCTATAACACAAGAAACAGGTGTTGATAAAGATGTAGAGAAAAAGGAACCCTCATGCATTATTGGTGGGAATGCAAACTGGTACAGCAATTCTGGAAAACATTAGTGAGTTTCCTCAAAAAGTTAAAAATAGAAGTACCCTAAGACCCAGCAATTGCAGTACTAGGTATTTACCCAAAGAATACAAAAACACTAATTCAAAGGGATACATGCACCCCAATGTTTATAGCAGCATTATCTACAATAGCCAAAGTATGGAAAGAGCCTAAATGTCCATAGACTGATGAATGAATACAGAAAATATGGTGTATATATATAAAATGAAATATTGTACTCAGCCATCAAAAATAATCTTGCCATTTGCAATGACATGGATAGTTAGAGCATATTATTTTAAACAAAATAAGTCAGTCAGAGAAATATAAATGCCTTATGATTTCCTTCATATGTGGAATTTAAGGAACAAAACAAATGATCATAGGGCAAAAAAAAGGGAGAGGCAAACCAAGAAACAGACTCTCAAACTGATGGTTACCAGAGGGGAGATGGGTGGGGAGATGGGTTGAATAGGTGATGGGGATTAAGAAGAGCACTTGTGATGAGCACCAGGTATTGTATGGAAGTACTGAATCACTAAATCTTACACCTGAAACTAATATTACACTGCCTGTTAATTAACTGGAATTTAAATAAATTTAAATAAATCTACTAATTTTTAAAGAAAGAATAGCAATTTGCATCAAAGCATCTAGTATTTCAGAAACAACTTCCAGACCCTGAAAAGCACTGAGATTCTCTTGATATTTTCTCCTCAGATCAGCCCTTAGAATAGGAAGCATTTACAGAGGAAAGCACAAGGGCTTTAGTGCCATATAGAACTGGAGTCAAATCTCCTCTCAGCTTTTGAAAGCTCTGTGATTCCGTAACTTAACCTCCCAAAGCTTCATATCTCCCTGGGATGTTGCACTGTTTAGAGAAGAAATAGGTAAAGCACCTAACTCAGTCTTGACCCAAAAACGGTTGTAGTAGTAATTGCAGTGATTTTGTAAAAAGTGTATGCTCTACTTCAATAGCAACAGGAATATTGGTAGGCAGAGGTCATTAAAATTCAGTGTCTGTTTCATCTAATTCATCCTGAATCTTACTATAAATCATAAAGAATTATACTATTTATTGATTTC
Source organism: Ailurus styani (assembly GCA_002007465.1). Taxonomy (NCBI): domain Eukaryota; kingdom Metazoa; phylum Chordata; class Mammalia; order Carnivora; family Ailuridae; genus Ailurus; species Ailurus styani. Next base: position 714,877 of record LNAC01000029.1, on the reverse strand, counting down.
ATCCAAATGTTCCCCAACCCACACAGAAGGATAAACACACAGGGAAAGACAAGTATATCCCCTTTCTCTAGCATAGCTAACATCTCCAGAAATAACAAAAATTAGAAAGATCTCAGCACTGAAAAGAGCTACACAGAAGATTCCCTACAAGTTTAGTCCCTTTCTGCTTTATAATTCACAAGAGTTATTAGTGTTTCAGTCATTTTTCTATCCAAACTAACTTATTGTATGTGATAAAGGGCCCAATATATTTGGTGTTAAAATGATTTTTAATTCCTTTCTTCATGAAAATGATAGGTAATGTTACCCTAACAAAGTATAAAACATTTTTATACCAATGTAAATAAAGGAAAGACTAAGGTAATAATAGTATAATTATTCTTTTTTTTTTTTTTAAAGATTTTATTTATTTATTTGACACAGAGAGAGAGATTACAAGTAGGCAGAGAGGCAGGCAGAGAGAGGAGGAAGCAGGCTCCCTGCCGAGCAGAGAGCCCGATGCGGGCCTCGATCCCAGGACCCTGAGATCATGACCTGAGCCGAAGGCAGAGGCTTTAACCCACTGAGCCACCCAGGCGCCCAGTATAATTATTCTTAAAGTGAAAAGTATACTGGCTATGGTGCCCAAATTGCTTGCTATGAGAAATTTAAAATTCTCCATTTTTTTCGTTCATTCATCTGTTGACTCAATGGCTCAAAGAAATAAGTTTTCATTGCACAGCAAATTTGCTAAGGCATGACATACATACGATTTGGAAACAACAACAGTCATGCAATTACAATCCAGAAATCTCCACAAATTTAAAAATATTAAGGCTTTAGCAAGCAGTTTAGATCACTGTTTCTGAAGATTATGTATTTTTTCCTCTTCATTTTAGTGAAAGACTCAATCCTGTAACAGTTTAAATATTTACAGCAAAATACTGCCTGAGATGAATATAATAGACCTCAAGTATCCCCTGGGTTGTTTCACTACTGTGATGTACAGCTATACACATGTATTATGTGTGAGGGAGTTTGCAGCATATGACATTAAAATAGCCACACATGAAGGTTACTAATGGAATGTGCAAAGTACATGGCTTCTTATGAAAAAAAATCAGCTACCTACAGGTGTGTTAAAAAAAAAAAAACCTAGGAATAAAAATAACACAACTTTATATTTCCATAGGATTTTAGGGATTCAAAATGCTTTAAAAGTCTCAACATATATTCAAAGATATACAGGAGGGAGAAGTGATACTCTGAACATGACATGCACATGCACTTACATACACAGTGGCTCAGACTCATGAAGTTCTACTCTAGCGGAGCAGACACCCAGTATTTCAAGTGGGAGACTAAATTTATGACCCAAGAAACACCATAAAGACCGGAGATAACCCTGACCAAGAAAATGTCACTTTGTAACTTCATTCTATAAATAAACTTCATTTATATGACTGAGATAGGACCCTTAAAGAGAGAGCCAATGACCTAGAGACAGAGATATAGGAAGACAGGGGAGAGAATACAGAGGCTTACACGTTATCCAGAATCTAAACAAGGAAATGCTTTGCACCTAATAAGACAGTGGTATATAACTATTTTTATTCCATGTAATAGTGCTAAAGTCTCTCTTGTATAGGTCAGGAGCAGACCAAAGAGATAGGCTACCATGATCTTCCCTTAATATTTTCTGTCACCAGTGTGATGCCCATACGCGTGAAACTATCAGTGACACAGCTGACAGAACCAAATTTTCTCAGAGAAATCAGTTCCCAGTCCCGGGTAGGCACTCAACTCACACCTGGGAAGGTCTAGGTCCAGAAAGCATATCAACTTCGAGCTTCAGTGATGTGAAATCATCTTGAAATAAGACACTTACAGTCACCTCTGAGTGGAACAATGAGGAAGAACAATCACTAACTATAGCTCCTTTCAGCCCTGAAAGTCAGTGCTTCACCTAAAAGATAACTTATTTTCATGCTCAGAAATTTGAGACTACTGTTTATGCTGAGTTGTGAGATTGGTTTTGTCACATGAGCACACTGCCACCAAGTTAAATGCAGGATTTTTTCCCAAAATGGAAATGCCTTCATATCATGAATAGCCAGATCCTGAACCAGCAAAAACACAAAAGTCCATTAAGTTATCATAACTAACTATTTTATTAGTGCCTTCTAGAAGAGAAACATCTCAGTATTATTTCTCTGCCTTGGTGACTGGATATTTGAAAAAGTCTAGTAATAAGACTCTGTACCCTTTGACCCTGGCAACATTTCTGTTTTTCTAAGTATAATGACATTGTAGTTCACCAGCAGCGAGGTGTCAAGACTTTCAATCACTTCTAGTTTTTGTGAAGGATGCGTGTACCATCTACTGAGTCCTATTTTCAAAGCTGTTTATCCAATTACATGCCCGAGAGTCTGTGTGTTCCGAGCTCCAAGAGAGAAGAGGGACGGGAGTGAGGCAAAAAGGGAAGGAGGAGGAAGATGAAGATCTTCATCAAAAGGGAAAATAAGGAAGGGGTTCCTGGGGGAGCTCAGTTGGTTAAGCATCTGACTTTGGCTCAGGTCATAATCTCAGGGTCCTGGGATCAAGCCTGAGATGAGCCCCATCTTAGGCTCCCCACTCAGCAGGGAGTCTGCCTGTCTCTCTCCCTCTGCCCCTCTCCCTGCATGTGGTCTGTCTGTGTCTCTATCTTTCTCTCAAATAAATTCTTTTTTTTTTTAAGGGAAAATAAGGGGCACCTGGGTAGCTCAGTCGGTTTAGCGTCCAACTCTTCATTTCCGCTCAGTTCATGATCTCAGGATACTGAGATCAAGCCCAGAGTGAGGCTCTGTGCTGGGCATGGAGTCTGCTTAAGATTCTCTCTCTCCCTCTGCCCCTCCCCCAAGCTCTCTCACACTTTCTTTAAAAAAAAGAAAAAAGGAAAGGAAAGTGAGTCAAGTAAATAAAATCTACTGGTTTCCTTGTCCTTTACTTAATCAGACTGAAAACAACACATATGAGAAACAGGGCCCTATCGAAGCTAGTAACCCAAATAATGTTCTCAGGAGAATTCGACAATGTGTATCCTCACTGCCTGATTTGGAGCCACTGTGTTTGAGTTCTATCTGCTTTGTAGTACACTCTTGTCATTCCTTTGCTGTTGTAAGAAGCTAGCCTGTAGTAACCTACACTGGAGCCTTTCCCTCCACTTCTGCTTTCTTCTCATTTTCTGGAATTTTGAAACCAGAAGGAAGCACCTGTGAGGGAGACTGCATTATTGTTCCTTCTTACTGACTGCCCTTCTGGAAAGGAGTATCTACGACCACCCATTGGCACGTGTCTTGCAGGACAGCATCCCTGTGGAAAGAAGACTTCCCTCTTCCCTTGGTTTCAAGTGCTCTGGGTTTCACCAGTCAACTGGGAAATGTGATGACAAATGCCTCATAAAAGCAGAAGCACTGGGGGTCACTGCACGGTCCTGCTGTTCCTCTCTTCCCTCTGCCAGGAGAAAGGCATGCCCCAGCTGGGAGCTGTTCCCTCGGCCTGGATTCCAGAATAGAGCATACCCACAGCCACACTTGGCCTACGGTCGGCATACCGAAATGTGAGCAAGAAATGCGGCTTTCTTGGTACAAACCACTGAGACTCTCTTCTTTAGTCACAAGCTTGAAAAGTTGACTAATACACGCATGTTATCATTGTACATTGTATTTTGTGTGTACATAAAATAAAAGGAGAACGAGTTAGAGGGCTCAAGGTGATCCTTATGTAAAGGCGGAGCTCTGATTTGGTTCATTCTACATGTCTCTCCCCCCAACATATTCATTGCCTCTCTGGTGCATCAGCTTCATCATAGGTACCAGCTGCTATTATTTATTACCATGACTTCCAGTCCCTTCATACAAGTCCCCATCAGCACCTTCAATTACGACCCATCAGATCACAGTGCTATGCCTGTTTTTCAGAGAGCCTAGAAGCTACTGAGAAACAAAAAAGCTAATGGAATTCTTCTGGCTATTAAAAACTGGCATCTTGCATACATAGAATAAATCAATACCCTTTGCCAGATGGATACAAAACCCAGGTCACAACCCAAATTTTAATTTTAAAAAATATTGTGCTTATACTATGAAGTAAATAAGAAGTCTCTTCAATCTCTGAAAACTAAAACCAAAAACTTATCTGATTGTTTTTTTCCCCATCAACTCCTCACCTTCTGTAGACCCTTTTATATGAAGGCGTCTGTTGAGTTCATCCAATTTGTTCTTCATGTGTGAAAACCAGAAAAGGAAAGGAGGAAAAAAAAAAAACAAATCAGAAATATCCTGTCTTTCCTGCATGCTTCTTTCTACTTAGTGTCTTGCTAAATTCAAAAGAGGACCCTAAATTCCATAAGTTCTGTAGAGGAATTACTATGGGGATCTCAAATGGACATTCCAGGCTCCACCTCCTAGGAGACCCATGGTCACGAGCACCTTCTTTAAGGTGACTTTGCTTCCTTGACCTAAAACTGTGGAAAATCATGGGAGCAAGTTCCAAACTAGCTGGTAAGAATGGTTATTTGGGCACATAGATATGTAAACTACTTAGAATACTACCTCAGTATTTCAGATTAGTCCTAGGTACACCAAAGTGATTCACAAACTAATTAATGAAATCACTTTTTCTAAGATTGGAAAGTAATGGTTCAGCAACTGTATCCTTCGTTATATGTCTTAGAGACAGTCCAGCATATGTGTATGAGAACACTGGCCACAATGTTTGGAGGCCATGTTTGGAGGAGCTAACAACTGGAAATTACCAAATGTTCTCGAATAGGAAAATGAATAAAATGATTATGGTATATTTACACAATTAAATATTAACTATTAGCAGGAAAAATGAATGAGCTAAAACTCATGTATAAATATGCATAAATCTCAAAAACACGATGAATAAAATAATTGCAGGATATATATGGTATAATAGTATTTACATACAAATGTATAATATACAAAACTATACTACAGATTATTTTAGGGAACTATGTTAAAGATCAATTAATATATTATTTAAGAGATATATATGTATGGAATAAAAGTATAGAGACCTGCCTGGCAATTATATACATTATATTCAAGACACTAATTACCTTTGGGGCAGGAACAAAGCAGATTGGCAGTAGTGTATACTACTCCGAGTATACACATGGAGCTTCCCCTGAATTGTCACATTTTCTTTCTTATGATGTGTGTATTGTGGTATTTAATTTATTAATCTGTATACCTTCTCAGGATGTCTGGGTGTTTTTTTTTTTAAAGAAAAGGAATGAAGTCTTTTGGGAAAACCATAGACAAAGACAATCCAGAATTCGTCTAAAATGGTTTTAGATAGCAAATCCAAAATATTTCTTGTTTTCCAGAAGAAAGGTAATTCAGAAATCAAGACACAAAATTCCTCTATAAAGTTATATTTGGAATCCACCTCAAAGGCCACTTCCTATTGACTTTGGCAATCCAACACTTGCAGCTAAGGTCTGAGAAATTACCGGCCTTACAGTAATTAGCTTTGTTGGTTCTTGTCAGGAGCAAAAGTAGGAAGGAGAAATAAAAGGGGCTGGGGAAAGAAGAGCAAACTGAATTCCTCCAGTGGTGAGCTTTTCCCATCCTGTGGCTCCCAGGCCCCTAGGAATCCTGGAAGGTAGCACATAGGAGAAGGGGATAGGGCAGGCAGGAGAACTATGTTCCATTTTTCCAAGGTCTAATAGAAGGTTCACACATTTACCCATAATAAAACCACACATGCAAAAATAACATTTTTTTTTCTTTCCGTTGGAATCACACCAACTCAGTGCGGTAACGCTGATTATTTCTTGCTGTCAGAGCACAGATTGGTAACTATAAAGGTCTTTGATCAATGTAAAATTCAATAAGCAAATTACTGCTTAACACCTGTAGTTTGGGGTTCAAAAACTGTCCAGACACAATGTGCTGGGTAGTTTTCTATTAGCACCACCCTCCTCCCCATCCATGCTGCACCCAACTCTATCCCGCTGTGCACCCTGAGCAGCTGACCTTGGACCAAAGAGCCAGCCTGTCCTCCAGCTCCCTGCTGGCCTCCACCAATGCAAGACACCAGTGGGGAATTAGAGGAGCAACAACAGAAGGTATGTACTCCCCCGGGTTGCGCTGTGCTAGTGGCACCCTATCCACCACATCCTGTCACTCCTCCCTACACAGTTCTCTCTCCATGTTCTAGTCCCTTTCTCATTCAAGCCCAGGACTGACACCCCGCTAGCCTCCGGGTGCTATACTATCCCTCACTGCCTTGCCTCTACCCTGCCCAGTCTGTGTAAATAGTCCTCTTGGTAAACATGATTCACATAATCCTTTTAAACTCTCTTTAAAAACCTTTTGTGCATAGGCCATCTGTTTCCTGTTGGGACCGTGACAGATAGACACATGATCCAGGTTGAAAAAAAGAAAAAGCCTTTGGTTGGGAATTGTGACTCTCTAGAACAGTGTCATGAATTCTATTTTTTTGCCTTTGTTCTCTACACTTATGCACCCAAAATGGTGGCCATAAGCCATATATGGCTCTTCCAATTTAAAGTAGTTAAACAAAATTCAAATTTTCATCCCAAGTGCTTAAAAACCATATCTGCCCAGTGGCCAGCACAGATATAGACCATGTACATCATCACAGAAAGTTCTAGTGGACAGGACTGCTCTACACCCAACAAGCTCTTCCATGATAAACAGAAAGATTATTTCTACCTTTGGCTCTACCTTATCATCACAGTTACAGCCCAGGTCAAAATCAGACTGAAGGTACATAATCCCTGGATAGTTAGGTCTGGTAACTTCCTCTGGCATGGTTGGCCTGAAGGTATTAGTGCGCAGGAGATGATTCAAACTTCCATGGGTCCCATTATTAGGAGCTGGCTTCAAGCCCAGGAGATCTGGTGAGAAGAAAGTAATAAAGCCAGGTGCTTTACAAATATCTTTTGATGAGATGCAGTAAGAGTCAAAAGCATTCATGTTCCAAGGTTCTGAAAACTCTAAACATAAGTCCCAATTGGATAAAGCCAAAATTAGTTGTAGGCACTCCCTTCTTAGTTCCTGAACCAAGCTAGCCTGACCAGGTCTTGCCACAGCTTTCTGAAATAGCCATGGTCGTCACCCGGCCATAGAGAAAGACATCCCCAGAAAGAAAGAGGGAAGGGATGGGGGTCTGCTTAGCTACTGCTTATGTCTGTTTCTGCTAAAGGGACTACCAATGTCAGGGTCAATGTCTTTCTACCGTTCTGAGACTTTTTATCCCAGCTTTTAAAATGAGACTTATAATCAATAAATAACCTCAAGCCTGCCCTCTAATGCACTCCACAGAAGTATGGGGAGAAGAGGAGGCTTTGGCCCAGTGCCTTGAAAGGCTGCTGTGAAATGAACAGGCTGATTTCATAGCAAGTGAACAGTTGCCAAGTGGGCACACAGTGACTTGCCTAAACTGAGAGGCAGGACAGGGGAGAGCTAGCAGCCAAGATGGGAAAAGAACCCAGGAGACCCGACTTTCAGACTCCCCCTCTAACCACCAGACTGGCACTCCCTTACTAAATAGGAAAAGTTGTGCTCATTCAGCAACTAGAAGCTCAAGGAAGAAAAATAATTAGGATCACATAAATAGCTGGCCAGGATGCAAGCTGGCAACAGTTTAACTGGGCTGCAACACGAGAGATGGAGGTGGGAGAAAGCTCTGTGAGGAACTCTTCTTGCTTCACCGGGTCTCTAACCAGTGGTGTCAAACTGTAATGTGATGTGAGATCAGCCAGAGGCTGCCAACAGCAACACTATGAAAACTCCCCATTAGCCAACTGTTAAAGGAAGACAAAGGAGCCTTAGAAGGGGATGAGATTCTGTCCTTCGAACCAATGGGCACGTTACCACCATTTTTTTTTTTTTAGGCAGGGAGGTGAAGTGGTCCTAGAAAACAGACACCTCAATTCTTTCTCTGACCTTGAGGAAGTTCATATGATAACTCAGATTGCTTCATCGGCCTTGATTAAATAAGTGACTTACCACACATAACATTGTAAAGCTCAATGTTTTCAAATGGAGGCACTTTAGTCTTGTACTTAAATGTTGGGCCATAACCTACAAAAACAGTCTTCCAAAAGAAAAGAAAACAAAGAAAAACAATTAGACATTGCTACTATCCAGTAGCCACATTCCTCTGTTCATGAATATTGTATGACTTCATTCACGCCCCTCTTCTCCGGCCCTCTGATAATCACTAAAACACATTTTCAACTCACAAGTCTGTGGTCATACCTGCATGCTGTTGACCTTGTTATCAAATCCATGGTCTCCCTGGAAAAAGCATTTTCCTGATGGTTTCTTATATACATCCAAAGGTTTCCTACATCAAAATAATTGTAGGATCAGTCAGGATGTCTCATGAAATCCCTCATAAAAAAGCCAGTTTGGGCACAAAAAATGTCCTTCAGAAGTGGATTGTATAAGCATATTTGTCTCTATTTTAATTGTATCATTCCTGCAGTGTTGAAAAGATGATGCTATTCATTTTCCCCAAGTGGCTTTATTTTGACAATTGGCCCAGGACAAATGGGGACCTGAACATAAATCAGGTACCCTCATGGTTCTTCATGTTTGCACTGAGCAAAGCATTTGTCACAGGTCATATTCTGTCCCCTTATGTGCTTCACCAGCTCCAAAACTGTTTCTCCACTCTGGAATCATGTTTGTCCCTCGTGATAGGGATATAGGAGTGAACAATGCCAAGACTGTAATAAGCTTGCTATTACAATGTGGGATACTTCATCAATGAATGGAGGTCTATATTTTATAAAAAATGTTTGCACACAAACTTACCTATCAGTAGAATACAACTAGAGAGTATAACTGAGTGGTAAACCTAACATATAATAATGACATATTTCACCAAAGCCCAGACTCACCTAGGTAACATCTCTATTTAGAAAGAGAAAGTAAAACCATTGCTCTCTAGGCATCAAAACCACTTGACCTGGGCGCCTGGGTGGCTCAGTGGGTTAAAGCCGCTGCCTTCGGCTCAGGTCATGATCCCAGGGTCCTGGGATCGAGGCCCATATCGGGCTCTCTGCTCAGCGGGGAGCCTGCTTCCTCCTCTCTCCTCTCTCTCTGCCTGCCTCTCTGCCTACTTGTAATCTCTCTCTGTGTGTCAAATGAATAAATAAAATCTTTAAAAAAAAAAAAATTTAAAAAAAAAAAAAAAAACCACTTGACCTTCCTGTTCAGACAGGAAGATACCTTTTGCTTAAGTGTCATAAAGCACTTTTCCAAAAACATTTTAATGTTTATTAATACCAATTTCCTCATGGGTCCTATTTCTATGGATCCTTATAAGCACTTACAGGGTCTATCGCATGGAACTAAAGTGCTTGGTGGAAAACTAATTAAACACTTAGGGCCCCACTCTCAGGAAAAGTACTTTCCACTTGGGATAATGAGATATGTGCATATGATAACACGACAGTGCAAGAGTTTGCAAAGCAAGAATTAAAAAGATTTACTGATGATGAAAATATCTGGCTTTGGTCTCCTCTAATTTGGTTAACTGTTATCATCTCTTACCTCTACTCAACCCCCAGTTTTCCTTCATATCAACCTACTAACGGCACTGAATTTGCTCTCTCTTCCAAGTCACCCCACACGTAAAAGGCCCTGCAGAGGACACACTCAGCCAAGCCCATGTCTTCCACATCTTTATAACTATTCCATGAAGACACCCCATATCCATTATAAATGATTTCAATGATTTCTGGTCTTTATACATCTCTCCTCATAATCCTACATATTTAATTCTGTGTAGCTCCCTGACGATGACATGTATTTGTCACATGTGTCCCACCAGATGTTTCATATTGATGTCAGTTTCTAGAGAACCACCATCTCCTCGTCATCTTTGCTCCCTTGTAAACTCATTGAAGTACCCAACTAGAGGGTATATAGTAGTTCAATTATTACCATAGACCCATTCACAAAGCTTTTCTTAAGGAGAAAGTCAGAGCAGGATTGAGCAGAAAAGGGCTTCTGCCAGGTCTGTTTGAGAATGGATAAACTTTTAATGATTAAAAAAGTGCTCAGAATTTCCACACACATCCTACACCAGATTCAAGGGCAAGAAATAGTCTCTTAAATATTGGAAAGTCTTTTATAGTTCAAAGAAGGCAAACATCTGAAATATTTAAGGTAATATAAAACATACCCACAGTAACAAAACTTTGAAGATTAACACATTTTCTAAACTCCTCTACAACCGTTGCTATAGGGTAAGTCTTGTCAACCCAGACCAGATCAGTCCAATTGTGGTAAGTAAATGTCCCAGGCACATTTTTGACCTGATAAGCAGTAAGAATAGAGGCTAGGATGTAAATTTTAAAAATGAAGGGAGAGAGAAAGAGAGAGACAGGCCACACAGAGATGCACTGAGAGACTTCAAAGAGACACCAAGAGGCTGGGATCCAGAAAACAGAGATGTGTTGGCTCAGCACTAATTGTTTACCTAGCATAAAAAGTCTTTGCAAATGGTAGGATTTCCAACTGAGATTTCTTTTTTTTTTTCTTTTTGATAGCTAAGGACCTAATAGCACTCCAGTTGCCAAAGAGATGGTTATGAAGATCCAAAACAGTCCCTGTCAATCCCCAAGTTACCTTGCAACGTGCCATCTGCGTTCCACCAATAAATGGATGTCCTCAATTCTTCTGTTGTTGGCATAGTGCAAGCGTTTGGGAAGGTGCTGTTTCATGTAAGGCTTAAAGTGCTGATCTGGTTTCTTACACTGAAATAGAAATGGAAATTGGACTTTACATGGAGTATTTTCTAGAAAAAGTCCTAGATATTCTCTCTCTAGAAAGTCAAAGGACATTTTAAGTCAAACAAAAGGTCAGTTAGTGAATAAATGGAATTTGTTAACCTCTATCAAATAATACAAGCTGAAAACAGCTAGGTTTAAAGAGGATTCGATAACTTGGTAGATGACATGGAAGGTTATCAGAGGGTACTTAGGGATTTTTTAAGATACATTCTTGACTGGTGAGACTGTCACTAAGAGCAACTCAAACTCTAAAGGCTTTTCCAACTACTTCAAGTCAAGGGACGGGAGGTGGGGTGGGAAGGGAGGAGGACGCACACTCGGGTCTGCGGAATTACATCCCGCAGGGAGGGTTTGGGGGCGACGGTGGAACACGGTGATGGGCAGATCTGGTTCAGAGAGAGTAAGGATTTGTTTACTCATGAGTGAGCACTTTTCAGTTCTAATGGAAAGATCAAATATTCTGTTTGGATCACTGCCAAGGCCCTTAGGGAGCCTGCAGCTGTCCACAGTTTTGAAGTTTTGAAAACTCTTAGAGAAACAAATATATGGGATCGCAGGGCAGTAAGGAAAATGTTCCTCCTGCCCCACAGGGTAGGGGATCCTAGGAAGTAGGTGCGTGGAAGCTACTCTGAGGGCAGAGGCTGGGTGACCTACAATACTTACTGTGAGATTAGCAACAATGGCTTTAGGGTCATCTGTCCAAAAAGAGAAGGAGGACAATTTCAAAAGAGATGACAACAATCACTGCGAGAAATAATTTTTATAGCAAGACTCAGTTCTTTCTTCCCCCTCCCAGAAGAGTTATCACTTTAAGCTTTGTGTAAAATATATATAAAATTGGGGCACCTGGGTGGCTGAGTCAGTGAAGAATATGACTCTTGGTTTCAGCTCAGGTCATGATCTCAGGGTCCTGGGATCAAGCCCTGTGTCAGGCTCCCCACTCAGCAGGGAGTCTGCTTGTCTCCCTCTCCCTCCCCCTGCTCTCTCTCGCTTAAATAAATAAATGAATCTTTAAAGCACACACACACGCACACACACACACACACACACTTAAAATTTCATGTGAGTATTTAATATTTTGGCCAGTGAAATGGAGCTATATAAGCGGAAATACTCCAGTGGTAAATTTCCCTGCTAGATCTGGTTCTCCTCTTCTGGAAGGGAATTCCTGCTCCCAGCACAAGGATAATGCTAGATAAACATCTTTAAGTTCCCCCCAAATGGTCCCTCTGGATCTTGGCTTTAGTTTATTTGCAATTTGACATCAGGAACCAAACTGGGCATTTGGGGCTTTTAGTGTAACTTCCTATTTATCTGCAGATCTTGGAAACAAGTTATCATCCACTTTAAGATGAAACTTTAACCCCATTGAGTCATTTTTCTCTGCAGGGAGTTTTGTTTCCTGAGTGACACCACGGGTCTAATTCCATAGGTAGCTATCACTCTCCAGACACACACACACACACACACACACACACACACACACACACAACACACACACACACATGTGCCTCCTTTATTTTCACTACCAGCAAATAAAAGATACTTTAGTCAGTACCCTGGACGAGCTAAAAGCAAAACTATGTAAATGATGGCTGTGTATAAACTGTGGACAGGATTATATTATATGAAGGCCCCCTCTCGGGGGGTGGGTGTGGAGAGAAACAGCAGATTGTAGGTTGGTTGGATTTTGTTTTGTTTTCAAAAAATTTGCTTTAGTGTGTCATTATAGGATCGGCAGAAAAGGAAAGCAGTGTACAGAAGAGATAGCAAGTCTCATGAAGCAGTCCTCCCTGAAATTTAACTGTCAGTGGAGTAGGTCATGTCTATGTCATTTCCTGCTGTATCCCCAGGGCCTCATTCATACTAGGTGCTCAATAAGCATTTGTTAATAAAAACAAACAAATATTTGTTATTTGTTGAAAATGCATGACTAAGCTTGCCTTGCAGTGTAAGTACACAGTCTTCGAAGACCATTTTCAGAATCTTGGTTCTAAAGCTATGAAATCCAAAGCTAAAATGTGGATCCCATTCTACTTAAATTTCTACTTCAATTGGGGTTAAATTTAAGTGCATCTTTTTTTTTTAAGATTTTATTTATTTATTTGAGAGAGAGCACAAGCAGAGGGAGCAGAAGAAACAGGCTCCTCACTGAGCAGGGAGCCTGAGGTGGGGAAGGCTCAATCCCAGGACCCTGGGATCAGACCTGAGCTGAAGGCAGACGCTTAACTGACTGAGCCACCCAGACGCCTCTTAGTTGCATCTTCTAACGGAAAGCAAGGAAGGAATAATGGTAGCAACATGGTTAATCCAAACTGTGTCCCAATCATGTGCAAGCTTTGCAGACACTTTCTCTCTGGTCCTTCACAGCTCCTCTGGGAGGCAGGTGCTATGAGAATCTTCACGAAGTCAATGGGCATTTAGAAGAGGGGGGCTTGCCCACTGGGACTCTAGCAATCTGACTGAGAATCCCATGCTTTGAAGCTCCACACTCTGTGGACTCATAAACCACAGTCCTCCAAGGAACCACACCGGGTAAGTTCACGTTCTTTGATAATGAAGAAAAATAAATAGCATGGAGCAATCTTGTGCTCAGATAAATCCCAGAGAATGAATGGAAAATAACAAATGCCCAAATCCATGCTTAGGACCCCAACCCTTCAGTTCTGAAGTTCTCAGTCCTCTCTTGCTGACAGCTCCCACTTTGCCTGAGGGGAAGGGGTCCCCAGCACAGGCTGGTGTTTAAGGACTGGAGAATCTGGTTTCACATCCCAGCTCTGCCACTTCCTAGCTCTCATCCTCCTAGCCAGTGACTTCACCTCTCCCTGGGCCTTGATTTCTACTCTCTGCAAAAGGGGACAGTAACACTTGGCACATAGGGTTATTAGAAGGATTAAAGACGACTGTGCATATATTTAGCTGAAATAGGGATATGACCAAGACGTCATTATTGTAGCTAACATTTATACGACTCTGACTCCGTGCTAAACACTAATCTATGTGATATGCAGATAATCCCTCGTTAATCTTTCCATGAATCCTTACTTTGTAGATGAGGAAACCAGGGCATGGAGCATTTAAGTAGCTCGCCCAAGATCATAGAGGGACCACCTGGCAGAGTTGGGATTTGAACCCAGACATCTTGCCACCAACGTCTGTACTGGTCACCACCCCCTCTACTGACTCTCACCAAAGGAAATCACATATCTGCAAGTGTTTACAAGGTATGAAATATTTAACTCTTGGTGGTTATTATTTCATTGGCCCCAAGAAAGTTTTCCTTTTCCCCTAAAATAGCCTTCCCATTACCTTTACTGATGTCTGAAGGACCTTTCAAAATAGACAAAGCCTTTCTTGCCTAAGCCCTAATATGCAAGTACTAAATCAAGCGGTACCCTAGCGACTTGTGTCTCGTCTCTAGCCAGGGCTGGCCTGTCTCAAGTAAGCAGAGGACTGGGGAGGACATGGAGGACAGAAAGGGCATGAAGAGAAGCGGCAGAAACACTGATCATTTGTTTATTTTACAACGTTGCCTGGAGCTGACCTTGGAATAGTTCCCGTTCGTGTTGACTCAGGAACGCAGTTCGGGAAAAACTTAATTTTCCAAAGCTTTACACTGGTGCCAATGGTTTCTTATTCCCAAGGCTAAAACCTCTAAAAGATTTTCTTCCCCCCAAAATGAAGCATGTCTCCAACAAAAAACAAACCTGTGGACTTCTCAGAAGCTAGGTGGGCACCACCTAAAACATCTTAGTCTATAAGTAAACAAACATTCTTGTCAGTAGCATATCATAACCTGAATGTGCATAACACAAGTGCTCAGATTGTTCCTGTTCATATCTAATCTTCCAGAACGACCGCATTTCCCAAGGGCGTCATTCATTCTCCTGAGTTCTGTCAATCACTTTCATAAAGGTGAAGAGTCCCCTTCGACAGGGCTCCTAGGGACATTCAGGGTCTGAGTGTGGTTCTGCCAACCCTATGCTAGACTCCCCAGCTTCAACTAAAGAGCAAGCCTGCGCTCTTGTTGAAATGTCCCTCTCCTTTAAAAGCTTATGGTTAAAGGCATGTCTCTGGTTAAGTGTATTTTCCACATAAAGAAAACAAGGGCAAATATTCACATAATGCTACCACATGCCAGGACGCACTCTAAGGGATGTACACAGATTTATCTTCACAACTCAAAGCCATAGCTTCCCATTTTTCAGATGAAAGAAACTGAGGCTTAGAGTTTACGTGACTTATTCAAGGCCACTCCACTAAGAAATAGCAAAATTAGGATTTTTACCCAAGTGTTCCAGCTTCAGAGAAAAAGCCCTTACATACTCTACTATATTACCATTCTGACAACTTAGTATTTTAAGAATCAACTTACATTTTGCATTATTGCTAAATTTGGACCGAATTCTTCCTAGAGTTCCAGGCACTAACGTAATGTCATCCACGTTAGTCAGGTAATTGCTCAAGAACTCCGTTCTGTCGCATGTGACATCTTCCATTCCTTAGGGGAGAAAAAGAAGTGTTTTCAGGCCATTGTAAACTCACAATCCTAACACAACACAGACACTAAAAATAACATCCAAGCATCTCCTTAATTTGTTTGTAACAACTTAATGTGAGGACACCTCTCCTTTGAGATGTCTTAACTTGACTTTGAATTTTTTAATGGCTCTTTATATCACTTTTAGCCAGGTTTTGATTTAGTCACATCACCTCGCAGTGCTAGAAGATTGAAAATGCATCATCTCAATGATCATCTTAAGTCATTCAGCAAGAACAGCAAAACAAAAGAAGTAACTATGATCTTTCTTTTAAGCTACTTATATAGCCATTATGAAAAAGATCTACTCTACAAAAAAAAAAAAAAAAAAAAAAAAAAAAAAAAAAGAATCGTAGATTGCTTCAAACTCTCCCCAGCTGGGGGTGGTGTAAATAACTGGAATATATAGTTCTGTGTCTCTTTTATAAAGTGTCATTTTCCAATTCTCTCTCTTTCCAATATATCTCCTGACTTGAGTACATAATCATCAGTCCTCCCTCTGTCTCCACTGGTGGCCTTGGATGTTACTGACCAAACAATACTGGCAACAAGAGATGAGGAAAAAAAAAATGTCAGCCCCAATGACCACCCAAACCGAAAAGCAAAATATTGCTGAAAACAAGTTGTAAACAATGTAATCACTCAAAACTGAAGGCTAGCGACTAGAACACAAAAAGGGTTTAGGTAGGGAATTTTTTTTAACCAACAAGTATTCCTCCCCCGTATAAGAATTGTTTCCTGCTCCCACCTAAAAAAATGTCTTGATCAATGTTAAAAATAAATAAATAAAAAACAACGCAAACTCAAATCTCAGAAAAACAGACTACGGAGGCTGGTTATTTTTTTTTTCCATTATTAGAATTTTTATTTGGTAATTATTAGCTGGTCTTTATTGTTTTTATCACATCTGCTATTTATAGAAAACATCTAAGAAATATAAGGTGCAATTTAAGCAGAAGGAAATACATAAAAAATAATTTGATTAAGAAATTCTTAAAACTTTTCAATATCAAAGTTTGATTCCTGTTTCTCTTTTTGGCCTAGAATAGCTGATGTGCATGTTTGCCACAAAATATAGTCCTTTGTTTCATCAAAAGCTTTGGTGATGCAGTATTTCTTAAAAAAATTAAAGCCGAGGCTGGTTATTTTAAAATTTCTGAGATGACATGGAACTGTGAAGGTTTAATATACTGCTTTGCACAACCCAATAGATATTCTCTAAGACTGGGGAATTAAAGGATTCTGCAAAGGATATCCTAAGGTTTTGGAATAAAGCAATATAACCCAGAGTGGCACAGACCTGATAAAATCCAAATCATTCCCTCTTGGGAGTCCCAGATGAAGACACCCCACCTCTTTTTTCAATACAAATTGGAATGAAGAAAGATAAAAACATATCCCAACATAGCACCGAGGGTACAGAACTTGTCTTTTAATATTTAAACTCTCAGAAAGAAAAAGTAAAACAATGAACAGCTACTATGTTTTAGTACACTGTTACCTCAGGAAGAGGACGTCTCCAAGTCCATATTAGTGGAGGACAGGAAGGATCTTCCATTGGTTATATGTGTAGGAACTCATTTCTGCCACCCCAGGGGTGAACCATCTCTCTTGCTTTCAAAGACCGTATGCAAAGGGCTTCTCAAGCACCATCCTCTCTTATCCTCCAGACTAACTCTGTGTAGATGGTGTTAGTGTTCTCATTCTACATACGAGGAGGCCACGTCCCATGGCTCTTGAGGGGCACAGTGCAATTTGAATTCCACTGAAATCCATTCTTACTTCAAAGCCCAGGCTCTGAAACACTAAACCATACTACCTTTCAAGAAAGGGATGCTATGGCTTCCCAAAGCCAACACAATCTACTCAGCTCAGAAGCCTGCACCTGGTAAGACAAGGTTTTAATCTAAGACCTTTAAATGCTCTAGCATATGACTCGCTGGGACCCATCCACTTCTTAGGCATCAGGCTCCAGCCTGGGACCAAATGCTTTTGACACGTCTGGGCAAATTAAATTGAATCACTTGTGTCCCATGCTCCAGATTCTCTATCTTATCTGTAGCTCTCCACCAAGTCAGACTCATGGAGCATGATTTCACGAGGGTTACATTTAGCCCCTGCCAAAGAGCAAGTTAGTCCCACAACTTTTTTTAAAATTTCTCCTACATTTCCTAGAACATTCTGGAAAGAAAACTACAGGCCCAAAGCAGACCTTTGACTAGGGAGACTTGTCTGCCTGTCTTAACTACAAAAGGGTCTACCAATTTTTTTCCCCCAAACCCTCTCCTAGAAGGGAATGTGAGACCGCATTCCAGGGTCACTCTTACAGCTTGAGAGTTCTAGCATGCAAGACGCACTCTCTAGAACTCAAGGTGCCCATCTAGGAGATAAGAATGCTCTCTGAGTACCTCCTTCCAGCTCTCTAATATCTAATGTTTAGGATGTTCAAAAAAGCAGTCGTGAATTTTTCTACTTTATACAATGCTTTAGAAAAATTCTGCTTCTTCCTCCCTTTAACAGTTTCTGTAACTGAAGTAGGGCCCTCTGGTTTGGGTCTCAAATTCCCTCAGTGAATACAAGGCTATCATTTGACTTATACACCTCTTCTTTGGTAAGAACCCTATGTCTCTTCCTTTTTTATCATATTTAGATTTTTTTTTTAGCCACATAAACTCTGTAGGCCCCTTTTGGGGAGATGTGACCAACAGAGATGAGGTAGTAGGACTCGATAAGTCACATTCATGGAGGAAGTGATTAATACCACAAGCAAATCATCTGCCACACTTTAGTAAGACACAGAATTTTGTAAAAAGACTTTCTTTCCTACAAAGAAAAGGAAGACACAGGAAGTCCCTAGTTTTGATCAAAATGGTCAGGTCATCTCATATTTTTGAGTCATGGCCTGATTTCTTTCCCTACCCTGAAGAAAGCGGGAAGGAGGTGAAGAATACAATCTGGGATTCTGAGGGCACGGGTGCCTCCCCCAACACCATCAGAAATATGGTCTATGTAGCTGTCCTATTAGCAAAGAGAAAACAAAGCTTTACCATGGTCTCCAACAAAGATGACATTGACACAGCGATGCAGCTTCAGCTGTTTCAGTCCATCCATTAATTGCCCCACTGTTTTGTCAATTTCCCTCAGAGGATTTGTCATCTGGAAAAAGGAGAAAATTAGTACCTGCAGGTATTTTTTTTTTCCTTTCAGTTCTCATAGTTCTTCTATCCCTAGAACATTCTGGAAAGAAAACTTCAGGCCCAGAGGCAGAGCTTTGTCTAGGGAGATTTGCCTGCCACTGTTAATGGAAATATGTTCTGAGCACTTTTATTTGTATTATTTCAGGAACATAAAACCTCTCCTCATTCAATCCCTTTCAAAATTCTGTGATACGAAAATATCAGAAATATTAAGGGCAATTCTTTTCTTTTTTAGAGATAAAATGACCTTTCTAAAATATAACAATGTTATTCAAATTCAAGAATTTTGAGAGTGAGAAGAAAGTCAGATGGATAGTTTAAGCCTCTTACTCGTTAGGTGAAATCACATCAGGTTTTGAACCGTGGTGAGAAGATGGAGGCTAAGTGAATCAAAAGCAGTTCTGAGGTAAAACTGTGCCCTTCTATTGAATGCTATATTAGAACATCATTAATACAACGGAATCCATCTAATGCTTCAAAGAATTTAACTGTCAATGTCCGAGAACAATAGATTCTTGATAGAAGAACCTCTTCTAAGAAACAAGCTACTGCTTCTCAATTTAGTCCCTTTCAAACTGATTTTGAGTAAAAAAAGAATTTACAAGAGTCCTAACTTCACAAGAAGTGAACCACTGAGCTTGTTCTAGATTCCTTATTCAGCCTAAGGAAACACAAGAACTCAGTTCCCTGAGGAACATTTCCAAAGCCGAAGAAACATAATCCATCTCTCATGTTCTTGCTTCCAGTGGAAGCGTGAATGCTCCCACACAATAGAGGCTTCCCCTCTCACTGGCATCTCTGTGCAATGGAAAGGTTTCCAAGAAACATTTCATCAGACAGACACTTGACTGTACTTTGGATACATGTTACAACTTAGCTGCAGCCACACACATATATGTAAGAAGACTGGTCAGAACAGCAGGGTCTGCATATCATTTTTTTAAACTTCAGACATAAAATATTATCTTCCATAAGCATCTTCTCAGATGACTCAAGACCTTTCCTCATATCGTGTCCTCAGTAAAATCAGGTGTAAACTTGTTTTTCTTCATGACAGGGGACAGTGTTTCAAACTCTGCCCCAAAGAGTAAGTCACAAGTGGAAGTCTCAGGATGATAAGTGCAAGCAGCATTTGAAAGATTAACATGTGTGGGACTAACTGGTATTTGCTTCTGAGAAAAGCATGCTCTCCTCTAAGATCTTCACCTCAACAAAAAAACGTGCAATATATGTCAGTCCTTGGCAATGACTTGTTCTCACCAGACAACTCAGCTTAAATCCAGGACCTCCTTCTCAGTGATTAGCTCAGATAGTCATAAGCAAGACAGCGCCTCGGAGGTATCTGAAGGTTTCAAGAGAAGTGACAATCTACAGCCTGTTCCGATATACTGAAAAGAGTAAACATCACTCATGTCTCTATGAGAAAATGCACACAATGCTAACTATCCATTGTTTTCTCTTTCCTTCTGTCTCAGCTTTTCCCTTGTCCATAACCTAAGACCTTTTCTGAACTCTGAAGGTACAGGCTACGAATCTAAGCCAATTTTCTGTTGAGTTCTAATTTACAATGTCTTTGAAGAATCCCCTCGCTCCTTTTCTGGATTGTTCTCAAGAACCAAGGCTACAGAACATCATAGCAGATTCCATGAATAAGTGCGAAGCAAATCCAACAGCCTTCCTAACATTCATTCAAGCCTAAATGTTAGTACCAGTTTTAGGGCAACTAACTCAAAAGAAAGTAGAAGGTTCTTTTTTCCTGTCTTGCTGAAAGTTCAGGAGGTCTTCACATTAATGTTAACCTCTAAAGTATCAGATTCTTCTGGACTCCAAGCCAAGGATGACGCAACCAGAGTTTTTCTGAAACGTATTCAGCTGATTTTCAAACCAAGGCACTGAAGGAAACCTTCAACTCAGACCTGCCCGCCGCAAAGCTTTGGAACAATAGATAAACTTACTTTGTCCTGACGAGTTTCCGCAGCATAATGATCCATCCTATGTAATTTTCTTCTTCTTTTCTTTGGAGGAGCAACTGGTCTTTCCTGTCTCCTCTTAGGGGTAACCTTCCTCTTAGGTCTCTTAGCCGGAGGAAGAGGTGAGCCATAACTACTCTCCTGTACTGGCGGATAGAGATGTCTGGACTCAGAAGTCGTCTGTCCCTCTGGGTCAGATAATAAAGCTCACACTTTGCCATGTGGGGTCAGCAGAGCCTTAGGTAGAAAAACTAGGCTCCTTAAGTGAGAAAAAGTGAATATGAGGAGTGATTCGGGGAACTCTATGAAGAGAAGCCTCCTCAATCCATCTTGATGCAGCCATCACAGTCTCTTCACCGAGAGCAAGAATATAGTCTAAGAGAATCTAGTTACGTTGGTTTCTCTTGGGCTGAGAGTCTACTCGTGGTTACGCCTGAAGGTGACATAACAGTTCTACATTCCATAACTCCTGCCTTAGGGAGAGACTGGTTCTTTGTTATACAAAGCTCTCCATTTTAAAAGTACTAGAAGAAAACCAAATAGAACACTAGCCATCTGGTCATTTCAAGTTGACAATGGCATTCATGTAGGTGGCTCCAATTCAGAATCTGACGGATATCTGTTCACACCACCAATGTATATCAAAGCAAGAATCACCTTCACTGGCAAGGATTAGGAAAAATATTTTTAAACCAAGGATGGAGTAAAACATAAATAATAAGCAATCCTCCTTGGTCATGAATGTGTACGTACACAAATCGAGACTTTCAGCAGGAGAGAGAACTTCTCACTAATAATTTAGGTTTTCAGTACAGAGGAACTTTAAGCCAAGAGATAACCGTAAATAAAGCTGTCTTTTAAAAAAATTATCTTGTAAAATTAGGTAAAATATAAAAGTCATCAAGATCTCTTCATCTTGGTCAACATATGAAGAAAAAATCAACGGGTTTATACTCTTCCTATCAGAAATCCCCTTCCTTGGGGGAGTGAGGACTAGTACTAGTGTCCTATTTTGAAAATCTAGAGAGCAGTCAAGGCTGACACAGAAACTGAATAAGGAAGATAACCTTTTGGGATTTCCAAACGCTGGAGAAAAACAGGCCCCTGATTTGCTGATGGTGCAAAGGTGAATTAAAGCAGCAAGCCCTTAGGTCTCCCTGAGTCTCTCTCGGTGGGACTGCTCTGAGAACCATTCAGATGCAGGAAGGGGAGGGAGGAGGAACAAGGTTAGTGTTTCCAAGAAGGAGGCCATCCGCCATGCCAGGTCACGGTTTCCAGAGCAAGCGACTGCAAAGGCTTTTCTACCTCATCCTCTCTGTCCAGCAGAGTGATGGAAAGACCCAGCCCCCACAGACTCCGGTTTGGTTTGGTTTTTTAAAGGCGTCTAGTGTTCAGGCAGTTCTCCATGAGAAGAGAAGCAAAAGGAAAAGAGGGTTTCCCAGTTCACGGTCACAGAGCCCATTTCAGCGAGCGCTTGTCCGCCCATCAGACCCTCGGCCGTGTGCAAGAGACCTCCACATTCAGAAGACTCCGCAAGCCGGCCCTTGTGGTTGCAGTGGGTTAGAGGAGCAGCGGGAGAAACAGAATTTAGCCAAAATGAGTTTTCATCCAGGGATTACATCGCATCTAGTTCCTTCTTCGAATGTTAGAGGTAGACGAAAGCTAAGTCTTCACTGACCAGCCATACTTTAGTCTGACTTTAGAAGATTTAGCCTAAGGTTATTAGGACGGAAGGGAGAGGGGCAAATTTCCCTGCTTTTCAGAAGGATGCTTTGCCATCCGAAGGTAGAAACTAGCCAGCCAAAGCTCTGCCTCTAGGCCTGGAACAGCAGCCGAACGAGGAGTCACAGAGGAAGCATAGGTCAAGGAGAAAAAGATTGCGCCAATAATCAAAAGCAAGCATGTTTCTGAACATTCACCATTACACTATGAAACCAGGAGCGATACACCATTTCTTGAAGCTATTAGCCCACTGTTTGGTCATCTCATTTAATAGCCTTTGAGAATCGTCCTGAAAAAAGTATACTAGGATAGTAAGCAAATAAAGCACAGATTTTTAACTGCATTGTGGCACATAACATTCTGCCAGACTGAATTTCTTCAGTTAAACTTCAAGTGCAAGATAATTTCTCTTTGGATGTAAATAATGACATGTTACGGATTTTATAAATAATACTTTGGCTCGTACAATCTTCATACACATACCACAATGTATGTAATTGACAGAAACCAATTAGTCGACTGCAGAAGAGAGGTTTTGCTGGCTTGTTTTGGTTTCATGTTTTTAAAGTGTAAACGGTTTTGCTTTTCATTCAGTAAAAATAAGATTCCTAGAACCAAACGAAAAAGAGTTGAAATCTGAAAATATTCCTTGCCTTACCAGAAGAAAGTGGCCAGGTTTCCAAGTTATCATAACTGAAGATATATTGCAAGATATCTAATTAAGAGTATTTTACCCAGTGGATATATGAGAATATCCCAGTTTACGAGAAGTATTAATACTAGAAAGAACATAGCATGAATACTGCCAAGTCTTAATTCGAAAATTCTAGAGGGAAAAAAAAATCTCTGTATATTTCTGAGCGACCCCAAGAACACCACCATCATTACAACAAATTCAAGCATCCTATGTTGTGTTCCATTATCACTGCTCAGCACTTAAAAAAATAAACTTTTCTGTTTATTTCTTGATTAAAACACACACACATTCACCTTCAAGTACGTAATTACAACGCAACTACACATATTAGAAATCCAGAGATGTTCGTCGGTCAAGAACGCTTACTGCTGAGCTGTATAGCTTTTAAAGAACTGAGGATTGTGAGAGTTCCACCCATTTATATTTTAAAAAGCCAACTTTTGACATAAAGAAAATCTTCTGTCTGAATCGAACATAGTTGTTTACCTGATCGGTCTCCTTATCTCCTGGAGGTTTAAAGCGTTCCATGGGAAGAACCCAGGAGCTCTGAGATTCTGCCTCTAAGTCCACGTCAAGGCCGGGTGACCTGGGCCACCGCACATCTCTTTAGGTACCAGCCTCCTGCTTTTAGAAGAAGGGCTACACCAACCTCTGGCTTGCCTACGCCTTAGCATCTTTGGGGGGATATTATTATCCAAGCAAAGTTCAACTTTTAAATAAGGCACATGGAACTGCTTAGGACTTTTTTTTTTAACATTTTAATAAAATGTGGTTCCTTTGGTTCACTTTAGATTAATCTCAAAGAAAGTCATCCTAAAGATAAAACAGCCACGCTTGCTCTGGCAAGAATAAGATTTGTGTTTCATACAGATGTTTATCTCATTTTATCATTTGTGTTTCATAATCAGGTGACACTTGTGAAACATCAAAGGGAGAGGAAAAAGAGCATCAGACTTATATAACTGCAATGATTTAAGGCAAACTAAGAATGCTTTCACATAGCCATTACTTTCCAGTGTTTGAAAAAATCACCACAGAATTGATGTTCAAACATTCAAAAATAGTTAGGTATTTATCGTGTATTCAGTATTTACTACCTTTACCTAGATATGCTGCATTTTGCTTAAAAATATTTAAACCAAGACACACTTCTCTGTATTTCCTACTCAATATTATGCTGAACACAGTGAACTTCATTATCACCAACGGTGCCGTCATAGGCTATTAGAGAATGGGAGGCAGTTCCCATCAGCAGAGTTTCTGAAATGATTTCTCCTCCCAAATCAAGTTCAAGCATGTTGATGTAGACCTCACCACTCTAGTTAGAAGGAGAGATAGAAACCTTTTTGATTTGCAAATCCCATCCTGTCTTAAAATGATCCAAGCTGCAACACTGGGAAGATTTCCATCTCCAGATGACTGAGGGACATCATCAAATACAACCATCTCTTTCCCATCTCTGAATTTGAAATTCTACTGGATAGTGTCTAACAAACAGATGGTTTTCAACCAAGATTCCTGACTGAGAAAAGGGCACTACATTGCTCTGCTAAATAGATTCATTCAGTAGTGCATTTCTCTTAATTAAGAATTAATTTCATTTTGGGAAGTAATGGATATGTTCACAGTCTTGACTGTGGTGGTGGTTTCACAGGTTTATATACCTATGTCAAAATTTATCAAACAAAAAAGTGTCCAATGCGAGAACATACGCCAGGCTGATTGTGTCTGCTAGGGCTGTTAGAGCTCCTTAGCTGACCTACGTTCTCTGAACCACATAATCCTTTCAACGGAACTGAAATTCAGTTGGAGTGTTTTGTATTGCAGGTTTCAACTTCAGATGCCTTTCCATTCCTAACCCAGGGATGGCGGACGTCAACCTTCCCTGATCCCATGCCTTCTGATGCCTTCAGGGATGGCACATACCCCTCCTGTGAACACCAACTTTAGGCTAGGTTTGAATAGCACATTGATCTGAACTGAAATTCCTGTGATAGAAATAGGTGTGTTTAAGATTTTTTTTAAATGTTTTTAACCTTGGAGTTCATTGACTATGTATAAACCTTGCAGATTCAAATACCCAAGAGACTTTGTAAAAATCCAGAAATCCATTTAGTAGCCCAGGGGCACAGGTCCTCCTCAGGCAGATGATAAACTACTAACCTCAGGGCCAAAAGGGCCATATTTGTGTCCGGAGAAATCAGGTTGTTCGGAATAGAAGGCATAGACCGAAGGCCTACGGGAAAATCGGAAGGTTCAGAATCTCCACATACAACAAAGAAAATCAAGTATCCCTCCACAGTGAGAAAAACTCTCAAATCAAGTTAAGTAATCTCCCAAGCACTGTTAATCTTAACACGGAAAAGATCTCTTTTGTTTCTCGGGGGTGGGGGAGGGGATTCTATCCTTTCCACATCCACCTCCCCCCACTCCCCCACTCCCCACCCCCACCCCACCCCCCACGCTACCCCCACTGTGCTAACTGCCTGGTACCACCTTCAGGGAGCAAACATCACCAAGGATTATCTGAACACATTCTCAGGTCTTTGATCCTCAAGATAATAGAGCCCAGTGTAAAGTCACACGGACCACATGGCGTGGGGCCTGAAGGAACATCTCCATGAGTTGGAGAAGTCAGTCTTACTGCTTCCCCAGTCCTTGGGAGGCTGCTGCGGGCTCATTTATCAAAGCCAGGAACCCCCCGGAGCTCTGCTCCAGCGGCCAGGACCAACAGCTGTACTAATCCCTGTAGTTAAACGGTCCCCAATGGCCTACATCTGTCGTATCCTTCTTAGGGAAGTAACGCTCAAGGCTGAGAACCACACAACTTAGGCGTCCCACACCTTGACCGTGCCCATCTAGTCCTCACCCAGTTCTAACCTAGGATGGAAACGTGCTGAAGAAAGAAGAGGGCAAGTCAGGGGGACGGAAACAAATACCTTTCATCGTCTGGCAGGGTGAGCCACTGCAGGATGGTTAATATTCTCCGCTCATGAGGGATGACCCTGGGGGCGGGGGGGGTACAAGCAAAGCATGATGTGAGGTCGCAGTTCCACAAACTCCAGCCTGCTGAGTCCCTGCTGTGGTACCCAGGCCGGGGGCTATTTACCACCACCTGTTTTCACTTCCTTGTCGTAAAAGGCCCTCTTTCGAATTCGTGTTTAAACTTCCACTGCATTTGCAATATATCTCATTGCTCAACCTCTGTCGAAGAAGAGGATACTGGAAACTGGTTCACAGTCAAATGAGGAACCTGCCCCACTGATCTGAGACTCTGCTACACCAGAAAGGTCCCCGGGCTCGGAAGCATCATGATTCAGTAAGTAAAGCCATTAGCTGTGGCCACAGAGGGACCAGGACATATATCCCCAATCTGCATCCTGCAGGTGCTGTGACCTCTCTTGACCTCTATGCCACTTGGACCTCTCCGGGCCCCAGTTTACTTATCAGTAAAAGAAAGATGATTGTGAGGATAAAGTGAGTCAAGACAGGGGTGCCTGGGTGGCTCAGGCGGTTCAGTGCCTGCCTTCAGCTCAGGTAGTGATCTCGGGGGTCCTGGGATGGAGCCCGCATGGGGCTCCCTGCTCAGCAGGGAGTCTGCTTCTCCCTCTCCCTCTGCCCCTGCCCCTCATGTGCACACGTGCTCTCTCTCTCTCTCAAATAAGTAAATAAAATCTTTATAAAAAATGAGACAACACAGGCAAAAGGGCACATACAGTGCCTAGCACATAGTATGTTCCAAAAATACCTATTTTTATTAATGACCATGAGTTATCGTTCTATCTCTAAAGATGTATATGACCTTAGAAACGTTATTTAATCTGAAACTACACTCTTCCTCTATAAAATAAGGGGTTAGGAAAGGTAGTCTTGAAATTCTCTTCTAGCTCTATAAAAATCTATCAAGAACAGGCACATATAATTACGAGACTGACAAAAAGGGTATAATCTTCATCCACAATGATTTTTGTGTTTAAGCCTCATTCCTCCGTTGAAATATAATCACCCGAAATGCGGCACCAGCTTTCAGAGCTCCCAGCTAACAAGGTAGCACCGTAGCCGGGGCTGAGTTTCATTAAGATGCTCACGAGAAGAGCGACATTTTTATTTACGAGGAAATTTGTTTATTGTTTTCCTCACAAGGAGCACAACATGCTTTTCTACGCCCCCCCCCAGCCGAGACCGGGAGTCAGAGCTTGTTTATGACGAACTCAAACTAAAGCCCCAGTTTAATTGTGGTTACTAAAAATGACCGTGGCCAAGACTGAACCCTAGGATAAATTACGTTCCCCGGGTGGTAATGACTCGTCAGTGTAGGTTCATGGGTTGTCACACACACGCCAGTCTGGCGGGGGACACTGATAATGGCGAGGCTGTGTCGTGGGGACGGGGGGTCTATGAGCGTTCTCTGTACCATCCACTCAATTTGCTATGAACCCAAAACTGCTCTAAAGAATAAACTCCACGGAAAACGTACTGTGGGATGCTGGGGAGCCATGTGAACTTTTACTCTTGGTGGATGGGAACGAGAGCAAGCCAGGAGAAAGACAAATCCTTCTCCAAGGCAGAAGCCTGGAGCTGGCAGTAGCTCTAAGCCAGGGGCTCCTTCCCCATGGCCCCCTCCGCCAACTCTCACAGATGGGAGATTCGTCAATCCTCTGGCCCTCTCTCAGTCTAGAACTATCCCACCAGCCCAGAAAATCATGTTCACCATAAAAAGAGTGCTAATTTAAACAAAATCCAATGCTCTTGAATAAACGGGACCCTGTTTATTATATCCTATAATTGAGTTAGAAATAGGCACAGCAAAGCCACGTTAATCACTTCAGGTATTTAATTCAGCAGCCTCAGAAATCCCCTGTATCTGAACAAAATAATTACATATTTAGAATTCTTTCCTAACTTGGAAAAAAGCAAATGCTGTTGCCCTTCCCTTTTACCTCGCTTCACTACCTCCCTACAAGCTGCTTCATATTACGTAATTGGTGTTAAGTCACCAAAGTGGACTCTGATGGACTTGGTTGACGCCAGTGGAAAAATACAAGCTAATAGAATTTATGTGGAGCTTAGAACACGCATCTTCTCACACCGCTGTTGGATATGGTGCTTGTCCAATAGTGGGCAGGGAATAAAAGTGTCCACTCCAGGGCCAGAAGGCTTGGGGTTGAATCCTGACTCCCAACATATGTTGGTGATGAGACTTTGCCAAGTTACTTAACCTTTCAGGGCCTCTAGAAAATGAGGATAATAATAGTTCCTATCTCATAAGGTTGCTGTAAGGATTAAAAGAGAGATTACAGGTAAAGCACTTCAGATAGTGCCCAGTTGAATTTAGAGAATGTTAGCCTTTGTCTTCACGTACTGGCTTCATAGGTCCACAGAGATGACACACTCATTCACGAAATACTTGTTAAAAGTATGTGACATTCAGGGCTTTTGTGTGAATGTAAATAAAGATACAAAATTCTCCTACTAAAAAGACCCTTAGAGAAGAGTCACCATTCTCTGCTTAGAAAGATAAGCACTTGATTGTCCCTTCTGGACAGGAGCTGAGTGTGTGTGTGGTAAGAAAGGGAGAGCGGAACTGTAGAGGATGAGTGTCCATCCCAAGTGTGACCCTGGGCACAACACTTCCTTCACCTCTCTCAGCCCCAGTGCTGTAATCTCGCCAATGAGGAGGGGGACAAAGTGCTCTCGAACTTTCCTGGGAGTTCTAGATTATCTCTGTGAAATTCGCCAGGAACCAAAAAGACATGGGCCCTACCCATTAGCGTTTAATTATAACACAGACAGCACAGATGTGGCAAAGGAAAAGTGTGTGTCCAACAGAAAGAAAAATGGAGCTCATGCTGTTGTCTTCACCATCACTGTTTGATAGAGAAGTTGTCATGAACCAAGTACGTCAGATACAGTCGGAAAAGGAAAAGGGTGGGGGGGTGCCTGGGTGGCTAAGCGCCTGCCTTCAGCTCAGGTCATGATCCTCAGGGCCTGGGATTGAGTCCTGCATGGGGCTCCCTGCTGAGGGGGGAGACTGCTTCTCCCTCTGCCTGCCCCTCCCCCTGCCTGTGCTCTCTCTCATGTGCACGCTCTCTCTCTCTAAAATAAATAATTTTTAAAATTATTTATAATTTAAATTATTTATATTTGAATTATTTATAATTTAAATAAATTAATTAATTTTTTAAAAAGTTTAAAAAAGAAAGGAGGAATGGAAAATGAAGGACTAGATGAGGTATTTAGTGTTGAAGGGGAACAAATTACCTTAGGACACATATTATCATTGTACAGTCAATGTCCAAAGAGATCATGGGAATTAGAAAACAAATACCATTTATCGGTTATTCTCTATGTACAAAGAGCCCTCCTATGCACTTTCAATAAGTTAGCTGTGCTGTCTTCACAACACCCTGTGATAAAGATGCTATGGTTGCCATCTAAAGATGAGGACATTAATCTATTGAGAGATTTAACCACTTACCCACAGTCAGCAATCTATGAAGTGGTAGGGCTGAGATTAGAATCAATCTACATACTCATACATTCAGGGACTTACTGCCTTTGAACATGAATTGACACACACACAAAATGTAATGGGGTGTCAGCTGAGGATATCTTTGGAATAAAACGCTATCGTGTAAAAAGCAAGAATAATTCTAAGGTGCAGTACAGAGCCTCGTTAGAAAGACGGCCTTCAGAGTCTAAGTCTGCGGTCTAAATCTGGTTTTAAATTTAAGAATTTTCAGAATGTACCTTGTGCCAATTCCCCTGACGCATATTCCATTAAATAATCGAAAGTAAGACCCTGGTTTGTTTTGTTTGTTTGTTTAGTTAGTTATGAAAAGATTTTTTAAAAAAAGAAAGAAAAAACTAACTCCAAATCACTCCCAGAATATAGAGATAAAAGAACAATAGCCTGAGAAGTAAAGCAAAACTAAGGACATCTTTAGAGCACACAAAAGCTACCTTCTTATAAGTAGCTTGAAATGGGTGGAGAAAATTGCCATTCGAAATCAGAACACTGGACCTTTTCAATGAAGCTCTGCAGCAGGTTCGGGGGTAAAGATGGGGACTAAGTATTAATTATGTCGTTGGCCCCGCTACGTTCTGCCAAACAAGTATGTCGTGGTGCAGCAGAAATAACTTCCGTAAGCATCTATGACAGTCAAGGGTTAATTTGGTAGCTCAGCCTGTCATTTACCTGTCATTTCTAACATACCCACACTTAATTCTCAACTCGGAAAACCTCTTTAAAAAAAAAAAAGGCGGGAAAAGGAGACTTTTACAGGGTCACTCTCTCTTACCTTCAAATCACCAAACCCAATTTCAATTTAGTCCTTCAAATCTGAAAAAGCTAATTTTATTCCTAAATTTGGAGAATACAGACGGTCCCATTCTGGATTAATTTGAACCTGTGATTGCTCTCAGCACACTACTATTATAGAATAGTCAGATTTTTGTTAAGGCATAAGAGGCAAATATGGAAACAGCTTTAGGTGGTTAAAAAAAAAATGGAAAGAACATCTCAGTGGGAACAAAATCCCCATGAAAGTTGAAACAGATTCCTTTTCTTACTAAGGGGCCTTAAAAATAATCGACATGTTGACACTTTTATTAGGTAGGTTTCATCTTAAGACGATTTTATGAACATTAACTACTAATCCCCCCATTACCTCTGTGGGGAAAGAAGTAGTTCCATTTTTCTTATTAGGGAAATCCTAGAGTTCAGGGGAAAATGGAGTGGAAACAGAGGCTTCCCCTTGTCTCCTGTCTGGAATTTCTAATCTCTAGACCACTACATCAGCTGTCTGAGACCACACTAGACTTTTAATGTTGTGAACCAAAATAAATATAGCATGTTATAATATATTTATAGAAAATGATAATGCAAACTACAGCAATAAATAGCCTAAGAGAAACATACATCCCCCAGGTGGTAAGTTACCAAAATCAACAGGGACAGAAAAATCTTTAGGATGACAAGATGAACAGAAAATCTTCTTTACATTCTGTTAAGAAAAGATGGGGAAAAAAAGAGAGAAAACACCTCTAAAAAAAATACTTGGGTGATTATTTCAGTCAGAAAATATTCAAAAGCTCGAGTTCTTTTATATTTAACTGAAGTCAAATCTAATTGAGTTCATGTTTCATAAGCTAAATCATAATTATAATTTTACAAACATTGACAAAATAAAGATAACTTACACCGACCAGAAGAATGTCCCAGCTTTCACCCCTTGCTTGGTGGCAGTAATCCACAGCTAATGAGGAAAATATAAGAGGCTTATAATGTGTTCTGAGTTTTGGTCAAAGAAGAAAAAGGTTTTAAAATATATTAGATCAGATATCTTATACTTTACCCACACCCCACCATAAATTTCACATTATTTGCAATCATTCACTTTTCACATCTGGAAGTCAGAATCTTTATTTCCATAAATGTCATTCAATACATTCTCTGCAAAAACTTTCAAAAACTCTGCTATGAGCCTAGTGGCATTTTTAACTCTTATTTCATCTTGAAAGTCTCTTCTGTACCTGTCTTTTCTGATCATTGTTTTGAACATTTCACTTATATGACTGAATTCTGCTCATCAAAGGACCCAGGAGTGGACCATATGTTTCCTGTACAATTGAAAGCCTATAGAGGAGAACCCCAATGGTACACAGATGCCAGAATCTTGGAACTTAGTTTTGTCTTGTTTTAAACTAGGTAAATGAAAAAGGGCGGAAAAAAAGCTATTTTTTTATTCTGGATTTTCCCATGTATCTTTTATTTAGCCTTCCAATAAATAGAATTTTAGGAATAAGCTCCTGGGATAAGTTAGGGGAACCAAGCATTTCACTGAGGCTTTTAAAATATTCTTTCCAGCTCATGCTGTTGGGAGGCAGAAGATTTGGAGGTTAAGAACCTGAGCTCTGCAACCAGATGACTGGGTTTTAAGCCTTGCCTCTGTCTCTCACCAACTGCGCAGTCCTCCAGTGAGTTCCTTAAGCTCTCTGGGCTTCAGTTTCCTTTAAAATGTAGATAATATTACCTAGCACAAGGGATTATTCTAAGCTTTAATGAGTTAATACTTTTAAAGTCCTTAAAGCAGTGTCTTAGCATTTGGTGAACACGGGATCAATTTTAATCTTAATTATTATGCAATGGAAAGAAAAATAATCCAGTTATTCTAGGAACATTAAAAACAGCTTAGGATGGCCAGTGTCCCATTGAACATAAGTGTGTAAGAAGAACCTTTCCCCACCCCTCAGGAGGCAAACAGGAAGAAATGTGGCTCATTGGTTATAAGACCCAAGCAAAAATGGTCTAGGAATTGCAGCCAGCCCCTTTTCTGGTTTCATTGTATCCAGACTTCCAGAGTGTCTTACAGACTCCAGTGAAAACCTCTGGGTTTTGAAGGGACGGAAAAATTGAGAGGTGTGGGACCTCCAAGAGGTTGGCCATGTTTTCAGAAAGGTTGAGGACATCCGGCCTTGGGGAATTCTGCAGATTCCCAAACCCTTGAGGAGGGACTGAAGGTCTCCAGCTTCACGGAATCATAGCTCTTGCAGCTGGCAAGTAAGGGATGGGCAGGGGAGCTTGGAGAACCCTCTCGGACTGGAGGAGGTGTGAGCTGTCTCCTGAATGTCAGCATGGGGGCGGTGGTGCCCTCATCCTACAGGGATGACTCATGGAGGTAAGGATCTCTGATTGCTCCAGAGTTTGGTTCAGCGTATCCTTCCATTTTATGGGCAAACTCTGGCATGTTAGGAGTCCCCAGGCCAACCAGGATTCAAAATTCATTTCATTTCAACCAGAATTCATTTTTTTTTTCTTGATGATAATATTTTTGAAAGGGTTAGGGGAAAAAATGCCCTTTAGTTAATGAATTTTTGAGTT
Source organism: Ailurus styani (assembly GCA_002007465.1). Classification (NCBI taxonomy): domain Eukaryota; kingdom Metazoa; phylum Chordata; class Mammalia; order Carnivora; family Ailuridae; genus Ailurus; species Ailurus styani. The sequence goes on along the minus strand of LNAC01000029.1, from coordinate 682,043 downwards.
ATCTGCAAGTCAGTTCCTTGGTTGTTTCTTAATCTCAAAATCTATGCAGGTTTCTCTTTTGAATGTCTTCTACATTTGAAGATGCAATCATGCATAAGTCTCCCATATTCCCATACACAATAAATTCTTTGTTTCAGCTAACTCTTCGTGGAGGGCAACTAGTACAACAGCATCTCCCCAGACAAAGATCATCGGGAATATTCCATTTTATTGATTCACCGTATCTCTTCATGTTTCCTTATCAATTTCTATTGTAGTCCCAGTTTCTTCCACAGTTCCCAATATCATAGTTAAGTGCTGATCATAGGATGTAATCTGCCTCGAAGCTCTGCCGTCTCTCATTTTCATATAAATTCGCTCATCCAGGGTGCACCTGGTGAGATCCAGGGACTCTTCTCAAGTGTTGGTGGTTTGCTGCTGGTCCACGTGGTCTGCCAAGTTTCAAACCATGTGCTCTATCCTGCCTCCCACGAGAGAATGCCAGCCCATCCTCTACCCACCCCAACTGCCTCTGTAAACACAGAGATGCACTGGCAGGGAAGTAGAAAGAAATTTGCCATGCACCATTTTGCTTTGTAGAGTTTGCATTGGTCATTTGAAACTGGGGCAGATCTTCGGGGGAAGCATAGGCTGGGCCCATAAGGAAAGAGCGTGTCCAGGCCTGGGCACGTCCATTCCTTCTTCTTGGCAGCACCCCCACTGTCAAGAAGTTACACTCAAAACTAAGTGCTAGGCATCCGGCAGGTGACTCAAAACCACATCACATCCCAGAGAGACCAGTTTCTCATATATATATAAAGATTTATTCATTTATTTTAGAGAGAGAGAAGGGGGGTGATGCAGAAGGACAGAGAAAATCTCAAGCAGACTCCCATACCAGCTTGGAGCCCACACCTGCCTGCTGGATCCCACTACCCTGAGATCATGACCTGAGCTAAATCAAAAGTCAGACCCTTAACGGATTGAGTCACCCAGGCGCCCCAACCAGTTTCCTATATTAAGCTATCTATCTCCAAACTTATTTTAATTTAAGAGACTCACGCTTAGTGTATTCATATCCAAACAACTGCATACAAAATCCAGTGCCTTCATACTTACACAGAAGTTGTACTAGGCATTATTTGGCAGTTATGAAATGTAAGATTAATCTGGGGTTTTCTAACGGAAATTTTTTAATGCAATTTTGTCAAATGATGAGACTGCACTTTCAAAAGTTATGTTGTAGAAATACGCTGATGTTGGCATTATCTGGGCAACAGGAAGCCCTACGGGTAATTTAGCTTGGTAATGCTCACAGAAAAAGAGCACCAGAAGGGGTCTTTGCAACGGTATAAGGAAAGGGCACGGCGAGAGAGGGTGGCAGAAGTGAGTGTGCTAAAATGTTCCCGAGGGCAAAGTTAGGGTCATGTGCCCTTTATGCTTTTGTGCACTTCTCCAGATTTTTACAGTAACAATGAACAGCTTTGTAATCAGAAAAAAATTAGCCAACCATAAAAAGCAAGCAAACCATGAAGACAATGAAATGGTATATTTCTGGAGCACCTGGGTAGCTCAGCTGGTTGAGCGTCTGACTCTTAATTTTGGCTCAGGTCATGATCTGAGTCCTGGGATCGAATCCCGTGGCAGGCTCTGTGATCAGCAGGGAGTCTGTCTAAAGATTCGTTCTCCATCTCCCTCTGCTCCTCTCCCCAGCCCCACAACTCTCTCTCTCAAGAAAATAGATGAACCTTTTAAAAAATTTTATTTCTTCTCAAAAAAAAAAAAGAAGAAGCAAAACATTCTTCCTGCTTTTTGGTACAAGTCATACTGACCATATTTTCTAAAAGAAAAGTGGGAGCGTGATCAGAAAAGTGCAAAAAGTGAGCAAATGAGAGACTACTTAAGATTAAAAAACATTTTAAAAGTCTCAAACAAAAAGATCCTAGCAGTAATGAAGTCATTCTGTCAGGGTTTAGCAAATGGTAGGAAATTGAAGCATGATGTTCTTAAGTTAAATCAGATCATAAGTAGCTCTAGAAGTTCCTTTGTAGGTCGTATGTATATATCATATTTCTGAAATCAGAAATTAAATCTAGTAATTACAGAGGGAAAAAGTCACTAAAATGTTGGTCAAAAAAAAAAGTGAAAACAAGTTTCTGGGGCCATTAGAGAAAGAGAGAGAGAGAGAGGTTTCAAGTTCCTTGTTAATTCAGAGAAAAGGGAATCAGTATTTCTCTGAATTTGAGTGCAATATAAATTTCCCCAAAGATTGGTAAAACAGCACAACAAAAATAACCTGACAAGACACTGGGTTTGGTTTCTCCATCTTTAATGCCAATGATTCTCATTGGTCTGTTTTATCTAGAGGCAGTTTTCAACATTTATGTCTTAGATATGACATTTCGAAGAGGGAATAAGTGGGAAAATTATTGTACCTATTTGATAGGTTACCAGGAATTAAAACTTTCTCACTGGAATCAGAAGGATTTAAATGTGAAATCCAACACTCAATCACATTAAATCAAGTGTGCTGCTATAGGAGAAGGGGAGAAGTTTTGAAAAAGAAAATAAGCAAGGAATATTTTTTAAGACATGACCTACTATTGTAGTCTTTCTAGCATTTGCAGGGAAATTATTCCTTTGCATTCAAAAGCACAGAGCCAGGATAAATAGAATTCTGGGAGACCAGAGGGGTGGCTGGGGTGGTAGCATCAGCTGCAGGAAATCACTTGCTGAGATTCAAGAGTCAGAACAAGCTAAGATATGAGGACTGGGGCTACAGCGGAGCAGAATGTGGGCCGGTGTGGCTCTTTGCAGGTGCTTAGGGCCTGAAGATGGTAACTGATAAAGTACAGGGGAGAAGCACAGGCAAACACACCTCAGATATGGTGCAGTCCAAGTTCAATCCAAGACATGGTATGGGACCCCTGAATGCATCAGGCTGTGGATTATGGCCTGAGAATAGACTCTACCCCCTGGGGTCCACAGTCTGGAGCAGATATGTGAATAATTTCAAAAATATATGGTCAAATTTATGACAGAAATAATATGAAAACCCAAAGGAGGGTCCTTGAGCTTAGCCAGGGCTGGAGGAGCTTAGCGACTACCTGGGGACAGATATTTCAAGTGAAATTTGAAAGATAAATAAGAGTCTAGTAGCAACGTGGCCAGGTGAACATTAGAGCACCCCTAAGTACAGAGCAGAGTCCATCCTAAGTACCGTAAGATACAGTAAAAAAAAGGGGGGGTGCCCAGATTTAGAGCAATCTATGGAAAAGAAAGAGCAGAATAAATAAAAAGTAAAATTTTCCTGAAAAGACAGCAAAACCTCCCACTAGCAGGATAATAAAATAGGCAGGAAGGGAGGTAAGCAACGACTGGCACTTTCATCAAGCCAACCCTTTAGGTCCGGAATTGCACGCCAGCTCTAATGTCATCCTGCTTCTCTCTGCCATCCCGTTCTCGAATGTGCCATCGTTCTTGCATTTTCACACTACAGTAATTCACGAGGATGGTCTCCGGACGGGCTCAACTGCGTCACCACTACTGGCAGACACAGCTGCAAACCAAGCCTCTTGAGTGTTAAGACTGCATCTGCTCCTTCTAGAAACGCCTTCTCTGGAGACTGTGGCTTTGGAGATCTCGCATCGTGGTGGGTTGTTGGACTTCTCAAATCCCACATTTTGTGGAGTTGGAGTCTCATTGGAGTCTCATTCATTCTCCACTTTGCCGAGTCCAGATTTAAACCGAACAGGGAATTTAAATATCTTACTAGCAGAAATGGCAGGATTATAGCAGAGAGATTTTTCAAAGAAATAAACACGCTTAAGGAACTTCAGTAAAAGTATGGAACGTACTGCCGTAATGAGAACCAAGTATAATTTTAAAGCAACAACAACAACAAAGAGAATCCCGTTAAAATATGTATGAGAACTGTAGAATCATAAAGTGAATGACAACTTTTAATAGCACATTGTGAGGATTAACAAAAGCAGACCTGACTTTGCTAAAATGGCTTTATCTGTGTTACCAAAAAAGGGGTGGGGTTGAATTTAAATTACTGAAATTATTTTTGGAAGCCTAATGGTGAGATTTATATTTTCAGATGCATGATATACAAATGCCTCATCCCATCTATTAAATTTTAAAGTAAGATTAGAGTGCTTCTTATTTACCATTTATTCTGACTCCTTTATTATTTAGCCAAATGTCTTTCATGGTTTCGTCATTCAGAAAAAATAAGGTGAGCTTAATTTCATTACCTAAGATTTTTAAAAATATCTTCTCTACCCTAGTTATTTTTTCCACTAGTGATTTTGTGAAATGTATAAGCCTCTGAGAGGATGGGATAAATGCTTGAGAAAATTTATTAAGGCTCATCTTTTCTTATAATATTTATAGTTTCTTATATTCTTATTCTGTAGTTCCTTCGAGTTTCTGTCCATCTGTTCCTCATCTATGCTAAATTTCAATAATAAATATGCCTTTAAATTATAGCTACTATGTTCCTTGAAATGTTTATGGTGTCCCCTTGTTCAAGAAGATAGAAGGACACATCAGTTTCACTGTACATCGTTGTCAACCCTGGGAAAATACTCAACTTGGTCAAATCTGTCAATGTTGAGAGTTACTCAGGAAACAGGCAAACAGAATTGAAAAAGACTTCACTCCATTGAGCAACGAAGCAGCATTCCCTCAGCTCTGCTTCTGCAGAAGTTAGTGAATATGTGGACTCATCCTCTGAGTCATGTCAACCCGGAGGGAAACTAATGTCAACACTTGGGGTAAGGTGATCCAATTTGATAGAATTACTATTTCTCTCTATCTCCTGTGTGGTTCCCCAGGCAACTTTGCTTCCATGACAAAATTAATATAAAAAACCAACTGGCAATAGCTTGACAGAACTCTAATTTCAGTCATTTTATTTACACGTAAAATGTCCCTCTATCATAAACTTTGTGAAATCCACCCTGTAAACAAATTTCACCATGCTCACAGCTTAGGTCATCACAGACTTCTGGGAGTCTGGCCTGAATAAAGACAGCAGAATCAGAACCTCTACTATAAAGAAACACTTCTACAGACATACAAGAAGTCTTCCAATATTTATTTTTTTAAAAAATGAGAAGCCCGTGTTCAGCTTTGCATACTGATTTGTTAGGCGTGAATCTACTTTTATAATCACGAATGACTTTTAATCAAAGAGCAATACCATTTTTTTCTTACTTTATATTCTCCAGCTTGCCCATAGATTGGAGCAAACATTTCCGGGTATGGGATCGCTCAGGGATGGTAGATCCATGGACGTGTGCAGACACCGGCCATGATCACGTCATGGCAAATACACAAGGGTCTCAGCCCTCTGTCCTAACCAGGGCTCCGGGGAGCTGTGGCTCCCAGTCAGAGTTGACATAAGGTGGGACCATTTGCCACCTTTCTTCTACATGTTTTTCATCGGCTGTATATACTGGGTTGTGCTCCTGTGGGGATCCTGGCCCTTTTACCCTGGGGCGCGTGCCCTTGGTTCAATTCTGCACACTTAACAACCATGGTCTCACACTGCCGTTTTGCTCGTTTCTGACCAAATCAGGTTGCCTAACCTTGCACACAGTCATAGGAAAAATAGGATGTAGAAAGCCACCTACATCCTATTTTTCCTTTCTGCCCCTCTATTAGATCTGAAGTAAACAGGATGAGTTCTTTCAAAGTATTAATTTGCTGGTCCAAAATGAAGTGTAGGGTTCTGCTTACATGTAACTTCCAAAAATTTCCAAGAATGGATTAAACAAAAGAATTCATGAATTTCCTGTGGGTTTCATTGAACTCCTTTATATCAGCAAGTTTCTCTGTCTCTGTTCATATGGTACCTGGGCCAAATTTGGGGGTAGTCCTAATCATTCACTTCTCTTTTTCATTGTACCCCTAAATCTAGTAAATCAGTAAGATCTGACTCTATATTCCTTCCTAAAAATGTTTCTGAAATTCGCCTGTCACCATTTCCATCAAAGCATCTAATGAAGATATTTATCCTCTCACACATTTATAATCATAACCTCACCTACACATACACACACATATAGGCATATGAACATGCACACATATGCACACTATTCACACATATACATACATATTGTGTGCAGATATATATATATATGACACTAAAGGACAGAAACATTGCCAAGTCTGAGGAAATTATATGGATTTTTTTGTAGGTAAAAATTTGGGGATGAAATGGTTCAATGCACAGACACACATACACACAAAAAATGCAGAACTTACCGGTTGACCTCCCCACCATCTATGATTAAATTTCTCTCGTCCTCGAAGATGGAAGGTGGCATCAAATACAGGATCATACATTGAATTGCCAACAATTCCATGTGATTCTGGATACAGTCCCTTTGTGTAAAAGCAAGTTTATTGTTAAAATACCAATATGATAATCTGTATATATTACTTCTATCATAAATGTTCTTATCATAGGAGGTTTTACAGCAATATCTAATTTCCAAATTTATACAAGATATATATATAGACTCTACATGTGTCTGAGCAAACATGAATGTTATCTTATTAATCACAAGCTATCCAAGAGACTTAACACGAAGGTAAGAAATTTAATATTTGGGGTTTTTTAACCATTACGATTTAGTAAGATGACAATAATTTTTATTACAATAAATTAGCCTGGAGATTGAAATTTACTTATGTGCCTCCAAAGAAGCTTCTATTTATAAATACATTTTTCCTTTTCTCTAACTTCTATTTCTATCCCGGAACCCCTCAAATTCATAATAATAACGAAATAAATAAATTGTGTTTTTAAAGAAGAAAGCAAAGTAGAATTAGGAGTATCTAAAAAGTAAAACAAGGCAGCCCTGAAGTCAATATTTTTATTTGAAAACTCAGAAAATAAACAACAGACTGACAGAAGTTTAATGTATGTGTTCAAACAGAACAGTACCTGAAAAAAAGGTTTCAGTTTTGAAGTGACAGTGAAGTTCAGTCCCCCACAAAGTTGCAAAAGATATTTACTGTGAACGGCTCACGCAGACAAGATAGAAAACAAACAGATTTCCTTGGAACACTGAGAAACATGTTTTTTTAAATCTCCCTTTAAGTCATTTCAGGACAAAATCTACCTCCACACCCTCTGAATCTACATCATTTGAAAAAATACTTACGGGGCACCTAGGTGGCTCAGGCAGTTAAGCATCTGCCCTCGTCTCAAGTTAATCTCAGGATCCTGGGATTGAGCCCTATGTTGGGCTCCCAGCTCTGTGGGAAGTCTGCTTCTCCCTCTCCCTCACCCCTCCCCACCCGCTCGTACTCTGTCTCTCTCTCACTCTCTAAAATAAATAAATAAAATCTTAAAAGAAAGAAGGAAAGGAGAAATACTTACAGTGGCCAAAGTGTATAAATTAGGGAAAGTTTTTGTTGGGTACACGGGCCTCATGTAGGGAGAATGTGTGCCACAAGACCCTAGGAACAGAATTTCAAACATCAGGGCAAGAGAACCAACATATGAGACTCCAGTTTATAAACTATCAAAGACTTGAGTTACCATCACTTCTGTATTTCAAATAATAGACTACATCTAAAACCACTTGTCCATAGCTCTCCAAGCCCATAGCTGAGTGTGTACTGGGCAGATCACGTCTACTGATGAGAATACAGTATGAAAAAGACTTACTTAGCTTTTCAATGTTAGGCATGACTTTGCTGCCTTTCTTCATGTATGATGCACGGAAACCATCCACCGAAAAGATGATTAATGGAGGGCGAACGAACCTTAAAGAGTAACATAGTAAGCTTTAGAAAATGTCCTGCCACAAAGTTTCCATTGTGCCTTCTCATTCTCCACAACTGGGACCAGGAGTTTCCAAGATGAAACATCAAGTGACGCTGTCAGTAAAGGCCTGGGCTGCCAGCCACACAGCATTTGTGACAACCAAAGTCCAGGGTTAAGTGGCCAAGGTCTTAAAATGGCCCTACCACCTCTCACACTCCAAACAAGGTTTCTCATACTGTATAAAGTTGTTATATTTGCCTGGAATAGGTGTTCTCCCATTTGCTATGGGGAAAACTCCTATTCATTCCTTAAAACCCACCCTAAGGTTTCCTCTTCTATAATGTTAGCTGCTCACACTTCTGAACTCATACCTGTTTTTAAAATTCATATACCTACTACATTATTTTGATGCATAGCTTATGTCTTATTCATCTTTCTATTTGGTGGACCTATAATAGGGCTTCAGTAAATGTTTATCAAATACGTGGATGAACGGGTGAGTAAAGTAAATGAACTTGAAATTTATAGCAGTGGCACTCTTGTCCCTAAAACTTATAAAAGAATTCTTTCAGGTTTAATCATAAAATAACTTTAAAAATAATCAAAATTGATGAAGATCTTTAAAAAGTTCATCAATAAAGGACCAGACAATCCATTTAACTAGGGCAGGATCTGATAAAACAGGTCCTTTGTTATAGTCTAAGGACAATATTGTCTGGTCAGACTTGAGAATACTAAACTACAGGCAAACATTTTTTTCTGATAGTTTGACTTGAGTTTATTTGAAGCCACATAATAGATAAGGCATATTTCAGATGCGTCACAGATAAAGCACTTAGCATAATTCTATAGATGAGCTCATTATTGTTGTGACTGTTCTCAATTAATGGGAGTTCTACTGCTAGACTGCTTTGTCCACAAAAATAACTGAACACATTTTAAACAGTCAGAAATGATGGCCATTCCATTCAGAAAGTCCAAAGAAGTTCAAGTGGCTCATTAAAGCCAAAAGAGGAGATGAAAATCAAGACAATATCGAAATGCTCAGATTTTGTGTCACGGACTATGCTGCCTAAAAACAAAAATCCACTTGAATAAATACATTAATGAAAACACACTTGTTGAAAATTTATTTTCTGCCAGGCATTTTAAGGGTCCATGAATTTTCAACAGTTTCCTGGAAGGCGTAATAAGTGCCTTATGCTGGTCGCTCTTGAGCCGTGGGGTGTCACTCAAGTCTGGCTGCACCCCAGCATTCAGTAGTTTGTCAAGTTCCTGCAGCATCTGGTAGGAGTTACCAGCTTGGATGATATTTTTGAGAAGTTCTATAGTCTTCCAACCCCCGCCCCCCAAAAGGCAGAAGCAGCCCTTCAGGAAAAAACTCCGGAAAAAAAAAAAAAGAAGAAGAAGAAGAAATCAGTGCCAGAAATGTTTCTTTCCTTCTCTGGCGATATTTAGATACACTTTGTAAAATCTTCAGCTACAGTGAAGTATAGAGGATATTTAGTTTTCACTATGTGCAGAGGCAATAAGAGAAAAGGTTTTGAAAACTCCCTACTTTGGGGCGCCTGGGTGGCTCCATGGGTTAAGTGTCTGCCTTCAGCTCAGGTCATGATCCCAGTGTCCTGGGATCGAGCCCCACATCAGGCTGTCTACTCAGCAAGGAGTCTGCTTCTCCCTCTTCCTCTGCTCCTCCACCCTCTCTCAAATAAATAAACGAAATCTTAAAAAAAAATAAAAAAATAAAAAAACCCTACTTCAAGATGTGCATTCTAGCTTTCAATGAATTAATCACTTACAAGTACTTGAGTATAAGTTTACCTGTACAAGATGATCTCAGTTTTACATTGTTTGTTACCATTTACCTACCCAGTTCCTGGGATATTTTATTGACCAACTCGCAAAATTTCATCGTATTTATAAAAGGCACTTACCCTGCAGGGCATTCTGGGGTCTTTATTTCCTCACAGTTGTCATCTACCCAGTGCGTCTCTCCTGTAAGGGAAAATGGGTAAATTCACTTGTGAAACTCATGGTCAATGCCAGCCAGAGACCAGCTAAAGACCACAACCCCAGGCCCCGTGTCTTGTTGGATACTCATTGCTTATGGGAGACCATCTAAACAGAAACTCTGAAATAAAGTCCAGTGTTGGTTTGGCTCACTAAAGTACACCCATACATAATGGGAAAGCTAATATTTAATAGCCCCAAGTGGTGTTTATGCGAGCCTTCCGAGTCTAAATGGTTTGTAGATAAAAACACCAGTGGCGTCAGTGAACAAAATTTCATGTTTGTTTCCCTCCAGAAATAAACTGTTTGGTCATTAGATGGAACATTCTTTTCTCCACCACCGAACATCTCAAAGTCATAGCAAGTATGGCACAACTTCCCTTCAGTCGTGGGGAAAGGCTTAGAACACTCAGGAATGATAGATGAAAGATTGCAACAGAGAGATGATTTGCTGCTGGATCTGTGTTCAGCCCGTGAATTTAGAAAGAAAAATCAATGCTGTCTTTCACTTTTATCTTCCTTTAAGGTCCCAAGAACTTTCCTGAGTTACCCCATCAAGAACGGAGAACAGAAAAGAACTCAGGTTTAAAAACAAAGAAACACCAAAACGAGGCTGCCTTAGGAGAAAATGAAAATTATCAAAAAGCATTTGCTTTAAATGGCCCTAAGGCAAATAAACATCACGTGTTTTGACCATATTAGAAATCGCCTGGTCAACGAGCACCTGGCTCCTGACAACTGGGTAGGTTAGGTTGGCAAAATGCTCCTTAAGTGGGGGAGGCCTTCCCACATAGCTAGCGACCCAGGGCTCCCACATGGGCCTCACAAAAGTACTGCAACTAGAATTTTTAACCAGCAAATCCAACGTTTAATGGTTCAATGACCAGTGACACCTAGGGCTTTTTCTGGTTTTTTTCTCTTCCAATAGCCTCTGTGGCTTATTGTTACATTTACTACATAGGGGGAAAAGGAAAAGGAATGAAATTCTCAGTCGATTGCATGCTTTATCAAAAGTTACAGTAACTGTTTGGGCAGGGGAAATTTTCCAAATTCAGGATTAATGGAATACCTTCCCGCCACAAACTGAACACCAAACACAGTTCAGAGTGGATTTGCTTTTTCCCTGAAATCTTTTCACGGAAACTCTTCTTAAATGTTCTGTGTCACAGCTAGGAAGAAGGACTTAATTTTGACCATAAAGTGACTTGCAAAGTTTATGTAAAGACTCTTGGATCTTTCCATTAACCTCTATAAGTGGGTGCTATGGTGACTTCAACTCCTTAAAGACAGAAACGTCATCTTTTATATTTTTGTTAGTTCATCGACTAGTATTTATTGTTAGAATAAAACCATCATATTCCACAATCGGCCATACAAAGTGAATAGATATGCATGTATAGCTTTGGGCTGTAACAGGAACCACGCATGCCCTGATCCTCTTTACCAGCTAGTATGCCCATTTTTATGCTGCTGCTGGTGCCTCGGTTTACAGCTTACATCCAATGGGTACAAAAGTCATGCCCCCCTGCCTCAAGGGTAAGAACCCTGTAATTTACCTTCCAGAGCCTGCAGTACATCAGGCCAAAGTGAGACTTCCCCTAAAACCACATCCCTGCTGGCCGCCCCTCTGCCCCGGCCTCCTTCTTGCTCCCTTACGATTTCCCCGCAGAGTATTCCTCAATACATTCCATGTATGGAATTCCATCTCAGGCTCTGCTTTTGGACAACCTGATCTGAGACCATGACAGGAACTTCTGAAATCTCTTCATTATTATGATTCTACCACATTCTGGAATTTGGGGTGATTTCCTCGTTATTTCAGATCAGTGAAATGCAGGGAAGCAAAACTAAGGAAAAAGCATGAGAAATTCAAACACACAACTCCTTCCCTCCTCCCAAACCCATATCCAAGGTGTTATAGCCACAACATCCAAGATTCCTTGGAGCATCTCCAGTTTTTATTTTTTTAAAGCTCTAGCCAATCCACGGAAACACGTACCTTTGCAGATCACTTGGTAATTAGTGCAGCAGTCTCCCCTGGCCAAGCAGTCCTCTGAGCAGTGACAAGCATTGTCTTCGTTTCTTACTTCTCCGCATCTGTCCTTAGTACACTCCCAGCCGCCAGCTGAAATCGGCACAATAAAACACTTTCACTGCTTCTCACAAACCAAATGAAAGAGGCCACAAATGCTCACAAGCGCTGCCAACAAAAAGAGCTAAAATTCCACATCATTTAATCTGCTTGTGAAATTAGAGTTGGCCTGAGGCCCAGATGATATTTGGAGGACTTAAAAATAGGTTGAATTCCTAATTTTTCAAATCAGAGTACGAAGCCAAACATAATTGGAACCCTTACCATTTGTACACTGTACTAAAAAACCCAGTAAAATGTATGGCGTGTAAAGTTTGTGATAGGAGTTTCTACCATCTTAGTCTGAGTCAGCGAAGTTGGGCTCTTTTATTTCCCAAAGAGGCTTTACTTGACTTTAATGAGTTTGATTTAATTACAAATGGTGGTGCAACCAAATCCTCTACTTGCTCTAAGTTGCAGCTGAAGGATCAAGTCCTAAACAGAGATGTAGAGTTTAAAGGGATAGGAAAAACACTCACGGTGCCAACCACGACCAAAATGTGGCCCTATCTGCAATGAGAGTCACAGCCCCTCCTCTCCAGGAGGCCGGACAGATTTCTGTCCGAACGAACATACTTGATTCAGAGCTCATGATTTAACTCTATCGACAGGAAATACTTATAAAATTAATATTTTCATTTAAAAGAGGGTGCTAGGGGCGCCTGGGTGGCTCAGTGGGTTAAAGCCTCTGCCTTTGGCTCAGGTCATGATCTCAGGGTCTTGGGATCCAGCCCCGCATAGGGCTCTCTGCTCAGTGGGGAGCTTGCTTCCTCCTCTCTCTCTGCCTGTCTCTCTGTCTACTTGTAATCTCTCTCTCTCTCTCTGTCAAATAAATAAATAAAATATTTAAAAATAAAAGAGAGTGCTATATTTTTTTGCTTGCCTTTTCATCCACTAGACTGGAAACTCCATAGCAGGAAAGAAAAAAATCACATCTCTCATCACCATTACATATCTAGTCTTGAGACCGTGCCTGGCACATGCTAGGTGTTCTATGAACATTCATTCGATCTACTTGCAAATTACCATGAAAATAAAATACGACTCTTAAATTCAGGATTGATGTACTGAGAAACTTCATAATGAATTCATTTATTCAATAAATATTTCTATGATGCTTTCCATGTTCCAGGTGCTGGGGAGGTCATGAAGAACAAGAAAGACAAGACAGGACATCTTTGTGGAGCTAATATTCTATGGGAAAGACTGACCATAACCAAGTGGACCAAGTAGAAACAAAATTTCAACTCATGCTGGGTGCCTGGGTGGCTCAGTGGGTTAAAGCCGCTGCTTTCGGCTCAGGTCATGATCCCAGGGTCCTGGGATTGAGGCCCATATCGGGCTCTCTGCTCAGCAGGGAGCCTGCTTCCTCCTCTCTCCTCTCTCTCTGCCTGCCTCTCTGCCTACTTGTAATCTTTCTCTCTGTGTCAAATGAATAAATAAAATCCTAAAAAAAAAAAGAAAAGAAAATTTCAACTCATGCTAAGTGCTATGAAGGAAATAATAAGATGGAACTGATAGAGAGTGACAGGGTGGAAAGTGGATGTTACTTGACATGGAATGGTCAAGAAAGCCCTCTCTGAGCTAAGGACACTTGAGTTCTTCATCTCTTAATATATGTCATAAGTGGAAGACAAAGGTTTTAGGAAGCAATGTTGCTTCTTTGTAATATTCTACCAACAGACACTGCTAAATGAATAAATGGATAAAAAGTTACTAGTTGCCATGCTAGAAAACCATACAACTACTGTTTAATTTCCACTCTTTTAGAATTAACCTTTGTGTCCAAATTCTATTCTCTGATTTTTTTGATATCCCCTCTTCCTCTGCCTTCTCTTCCCAAGCAGATGAAATGCTTGGAATTCCTTTATCCGGGACCTGCAATTCCCAATGGTTAGCAATTTTCCAATGTTACTTGGACTGATTTTTTCCCCCCAATTCAAGGATAACTCTTAACACATATACTTTTATTGCTGCCCTAGTTCCATAAGCAAATCCCTTTGCTTACAAAAAAAATCACTATTAACAAGCTGAGTTTATTGAGGAACTACTGGCTTTGTGTAAGAATGGAATTTTAAAAAGCCAGGGTTCAGAGTGAACCACAAGCAAGGTAGGAGTCAGTCAGCTGTATAATTTTAAAACAAACAGGGAAATAAACAGGGGAAAAAAATTTAACCTTGTGGAATAATAAGAGAGTTACCTATCAGACCAGGTAAAGAGATTTTTTAATGAGACTATATATTTTAAAAGTGAGAATATGTTGAAAAGGGAGTGCTGAAAGGCTCTTGTGCCTTTTGAGAGGAATATAAACTTTGAGAAGTGTTAATTTTGTAACACATATTTAAATTTTAAAAATGTACATTTTGCTTCCAAATCCCACTAGTAGGAATTTGTCTTAAGGAAAACAGACAAAAATATGAATAACCACGAACCACACTCATGGATACATTATTCATAATAGCAACAATTGGGGAAAATCTAAATGATCATCAGTTATTCAACAAAGCAGGTTGCATCTGTTCAATGGGATACTATTTAGACATTCAAAAGGATGGTGTGTAAAGAGATATATGAGTATAGACACACCCCCTCCCAGGCATATACATATACACGCTCATATAAATACACACACACACACACACACACACACACACACACACAGTAGTCAAGGTCTACACTGAAACGTTGTGCTTATCTCTGGAAAGTGGCCTGTTCTATCACAGTAGGATCTCAAAGACTTTTGTTTTCTCCTTCAACCTTTTATTATTATTTGATATTTGATTTTTCCACATTTGGCATATGTTATCTTGGTACACAGGAAAATCAACTACTTCAAAAATGCTATTATCGCCTGTATTTATGACACCTGGAAAGAGAGGCATGAACGACATTCAGAGAGAGCTAAGTTGGAGTGAGGACATCCACTAAACTTTGGGAGGGGCTCTAAGATCAGGAATCCGGACCACTGAGATGACGTGTCAGAGGCCAGATGCTCATGGCGCAGAGGAAACGAGCATCAGTTAGGTCCCCAGTGCCAAGGAATCACAGGCTGCTGGTTTGAAATAATGTTTTAGAGCCAAAGAACTCTACTAGAACATCTGTTCCATCCATATGTTCAGTTTACAAGGTTCTCAGCATTTAAGTTTGCAGACCCACGACTAAGGAACCTGGGAGAAGTTCCAAAGGAAAGTAACAAGAAAAAAAATGGCTACATGTTTGGAAAATGTATTATGCAGAAAACAGCCTAATAAAACTCTTCTTGTTTGGGGGAGAAAAGCAAACAAAACAGAACTAGTAAGGGAGTTGGCATCAGTTTTCATATGAATCAAGGGCTATTTCTTTAGTAAAGGAGAATAATGTCTGTTTCTAGTGACATTATTAGAAATATAAGGATAATATCAATAATAATATGAGTTAGACTTTTGAAAGAATCATCTAAACCATGAAAGTCCAAAAACAAGTAATAACTTGTCAAGGAAGCTGAATCTAGAGATCTTCGCACGGTTGACAGCCATCTTACTCAGAGTTCACATTCAGTGTTGCCCAAAGGCATGCTGAATAGCCTACAAGGTTTCTCCAGAGTCCTACTTAAAGTGTTGGGCTTTGAAAACAGAGCAGGTGGGGTGGCAAATGTCTACAAAGGTGTTTCGTCTCCAAAAAAAAAAAAAAAAAAGGTGCTTCTTCTCAACTCAAGTGTTGAGTTGAAGTGCATTCTGAAGTCCGTATATTCTACTGATGGTTCCAGTAGAGAAGTCACGGCAAGAAAGCCCAGAATGACTGAGAGGAGTATTGCAGAACTACCCTGAGCATGAGGCCCCACAGAGAATTCCTTAACAACTTTCCACCCACATGGAGAATGGGGAATTACATCAGAGTAGGCCAATAGTTACTATATGATAAGATGAAATAACACAAATGCTGTACACTGAGCAGGAAAGCAATAATTAAAAAATTAAAATTAAAACAGGAAATTAAAATTAAGAATGTTCACAGTTTCAGCCCATGTACCCTAGTGGTGAATGTGGGAATTGACAGCAAGAGACAGATGATGATGGGAGCGAAAAAAAAGCCTGGCCATAAATACTTCCCAAACTAGTAAATAATGACTGCAGTTGCAAAGAACCTTCTTTGGGTAGGCTTGGTATGCAAACAACAGTCACAATCAATAATCATTCAAGAAACAAATCTAATGCACACAGTTTGGTTTGACTAAAGCAAGGTGGCAATGCTAAGGAAAATAAGAGCGAGGGCCTTTAAGTCACCCAACCAAGTCTCCAGAGGACTCAAAATTACCCACCTGTCTTCAAACAAAGCTCATCAAAGTCATGGCAGCAACTGCTGTAGCTCTTACATAGATTATCACAACGACAATCAGGGGGTCCAACCTCTTGAAGTTCAAAACATCTGCCCTTGCATGATCCAGAGGTGTTGGTCCAGGGGGAGTCTGATAACACTGCAAGATACAAGAGGCAACAGCAATGGGATTGGGAAATGGGTCATGTCATCACGGAGAGGGGGCAGTGGGAAGGAACATAGCATGGTGACACAGTCAGGCTCTAGCTGAGCAGCCTGGCGCCATCACCTTCCAGCTATGGATCCTGGGCAGGTCACGATGGACCCTTGGCTGGTCACCAAACCTCCTGCCAGTTTCCTCATCTGTAAAGTGGGGGGATTAATGAAAGTAACTGGAGATTATAACGAGAATTCAAGGAAACAATCCATGCAGAACACTTAGCAGTCTGTCAAACACAGAAAGTGCAATGAATGTTGGCTGTCGGTTTTATTTTACTGTTTACAATTATTATTACTACACATCTAGGAGGGTTAGTGTCTCCATGGGTGCTAAGGATGCCAACAGAGACGAGAACATTGATGTATACTCTTAGAAACAAGAGTTCATGTCCCTCTTTGAAAATCCATAACTTTTTGTAAGAAGAGTTGAACTTAAATGTTCTGAGAACAGTTTGAATGTATGGAACTGAAACAGAAGACTTGTAAGCTCTCTTCCAGCCATTAAACTTACACCCATAACTGCAGTTACATAACATGAACACCACAATCTCAGCTTGCCAAGAATAAATCCTTTTTATTTTCTATGATATGACCATACATCTAGAAATCTCAAGAATCAACTGAAAAATTGCGGGGAAAATCAGTGAGACAAAAATTCTACATATCTGTATGATATAAGCAATTAAGTTCAAAAATTCCATGGCAGTGCCATTCATTATAGTGCCTAAAAGATATGATATCTAGGTATAAATTCCATCAGACATGTTCTACCTGAAGAACTCATTAAAACTCTACAAAAAGATATTTCAAAAGATTTCATTAAGTGGGAAGATACACCATTTTGGAGATAAAAATAATTAATATTATAAAAATATCAGTTCTTTCTAAATAAACCTAAAGTTTCAATGCAACCACAATAAAAATATAAAGTGGAGTTTTTTTTTAAACTGGAGAGGATATTAAAAATTTGCAAAAAAAATGAATACACAAAATGAAAAACACTGGAAAGGAAGAGTAATTTGGTGAAGACTAGATAGCAAAGCATATTCTGAAGTTAAATACTTAAAACAGTTTGCACCAGGAAATAAGTAGATCAGTGCTGGAAGTGGGGATGGGAAATAGAGCCAAATATATGAAAATTTATAATGAAAGCGATCAGAGAAAGACAGAAGGATTAGTCAGGAGGTGAAAGAAAGATTAATTAGTAAGTAGTGCTGGAATAACTGGCCGACTGGAAAAAATTAAGCTGTATCCTCATCCTCGCTTACAAAATAACTAATTTCTGATGAATGGAAAGTGTAAGCAGTGTCTTACCTATTGCTAGGAATGAATTTTTTTGTAAAATAGAACACATTTTGGAAATGCATATGAATCTTTCACCCAGAAATTCCATTACTAGGAATTCACCTCTCACGTATACTTGTAAAAGTTTACCAAGACATATGTACAAGAATCACCATATCCACTGATGGAATATTGCCCAGCCCTTAAAAAGAATGAGCCAGATCTCTGTAGGCTAATATAGAAAGATGTGTAAAATATGTTAACATGGTTTTTTTTAAAGAACAAAGCGACAGAACAGTATGATAGTATTAAATATTAAACATTATGTTTTATGTCCAAAATAGAGGTAAAGAGAGAAATAGGGATATAAATAAATATAAAATAAAAACAGGGCGCCTGGGTGGCTCAGTGGGTTAAAGCCTCTGCTTTCGGCTCAGGTCATGATCTCAGGGTCCTGGGATCGAGTCCTGCATCGGGCTCTCTGCTCAGCAGGGAGCCTGCTTCCTCCTCTCTCTCTGTCTGCCTCTCTGCCTACTTGTAATCTCTCTCTCTGTGTCAAATAAATAAATAAAATCTTAAAAAAATAAAAATAAAAATAAAAAAATAAAATAAAAACAGAGCCAGAGAAGGGGGGGGCAGAGGCATTAGAAAAGGTACAGGTATCAATAACCTTCCTCCCCCCCCACCCTCCCCACAAAAAAACTCTTACAGGAATTATATTTGAGCAAAATGACTGAGATAGAGAGTCACTTTTTTTACCTTCCTGTAGTTTGAAACTTCTACAATTTTATAAATGTCTTTTGCTTGTTTGCTTACTTCTATCTTATATATATAATATATATTTATATCTCTGTATATATATATTTATGTATAAAGTACATATAATACATAATATAGAAATAGATTAACAATTATTATTGATGACATGCTATGTATAATCTTATTTCCTATTTATGTTTATGAATTTTTCATTTTTTTTTACAATTGACATGCATCTCTTGAAAACAAGCAAACATAAGAAGCAGGCAGAGAACAGAAGTTAAATAACATTTCCAGCTTCACTGAAGCCATTTATCTGAACATCCTGTTCATCCCTCAGTCCTTTGTCCTTTTAAAAGTCAGAATCACCCAATCCTAGCCTTTATGGCATCAGATCAGTTTAAGTAAAGCAAACAGATTCACTAGACCATGAGATGTGAAACGCTTGTGCATGGTTGATTCTGGGATGTTGAAACACATACAAACCACACCAGCTCAGTTTAGGAAATAATGTCAGGTTTCCAATGCAGTGCCTTACCTCTGGTTCAAAAACCACATTTTTCTATTGACTTTGGCCAACCTATCGACAGTGCATGCTGGGCCATAAGAAACTGCAGGGGGAGGAGGGGTTGAGATGTGCAAAAAGTAAAAATAGAGAAGCCCTACAGTAAAAACAAAGATAAGAAAAACGCTTGTTATTGAATTATTCTTTTATTTAGGGGTCCCGCTTAGACAGACCCTGCAGCCATTTAATAAATTCTGAGCAGAATTCATTCCCATGAGCTGCATACAGAAATACGCTCAGCTACGCTTATCGCTGAGATGGTGCCATGAGGTCCAAAGGCACATTGTTCGTAGCTGTTGACTTATCCTGTCTTCTCTTCTTTAGGGCGTCCAGCCTGCATTCGAAATACTCCTCCAGTCATGCCCTTTGCTTTTCCTTCATCACAATCTCTTCCCTATTTCTCTCTTAACTTTTAAAACATCTTATGGAGTTTTAGCCATTTTAAACCTTTCTCCATCCATGCCAGTCACATGATTTTTTACTGTATCCTTACAGCATTGATTATTCTCTGACTGTATCCCCCACTTTGTTTTTGAAAATGATTGAATCTCCCTTGGTAGCTTCCCCCTAATGATAATCTTCTTTGCCAAACCTTAAACGGAGGACAGCTTTGTCAAGGGAGAGTTGCTCTTGTGTTCATCATGCAAACACACAGATCCTAAGAAGTGTTGGACTCGAGGTTTACCAACAGCTTGCAAGTAAGGCTAAGTTCTGGGGCCAGTATGGGCTGGGGACACATATGCCAAATTCATTCTTGGCTGGCTTGGACTCTGCTGACAATGGCAGCAAGAGAAATGGGAAGATGAATTGATCCGCGTAGTTCTTCCAATCCAGTAATCTCAAGAATTTGAATTTTTGCACCTCTTTTAGTCAAATCAGGTGCTAGAGTAGAACCGCATTCACTTCGCCTTTCCGGGGCCTGTCCCGTCCCCACCATCTTCCACAACAAGCTCTAATCCCCATGTTCTCATAGCTCTGCAATCATCCTTCACGTCTGGCTTTTTCATTCCATGCCCATGTCTCATGCCCTCCCCCCACCCCCACCAGCCTAAGGACAGGCTTTAGGTCTTGGCTTTTTATTGGAAAATTTTAACCTGGTTCCATATGGAAAGATTCTATGACTTATTCTATGTCTAAATTCTAAAATCTGTAAAGTTTTCCTTTACCTGATCTAAATCAGGAGAACATCAATATGAGCACTGGGTTCTATAATTTATTGAATGGGGTGATGAAAACTGCAGGATCAGTGGACTTGTGGTGCCTCATAATTGCTGAGACTCCCAAAAGCTCGGAACCAACAAGGAAGACAAATGACAAAAACAAACACCTCGAAAGGATCAAGTCAAAAATGTGTGAAGTATGGAAGTTTAGAATTTCATACGAGACATTTGCCAATATTTTTATGAGATTCGAATTCTATCACTGCCTTCCTAATTATATATTTAAATAATGTTATTTTGCTTAAAGATGCAACTCAGTCCCAGAATCTTAAAAAATAACTCTTACAATCTCTGCAGACACATTTTCTTAAAATAAGGACTTCAAATTTTAGAATAGGGACTTCAAATTATGCCTATCAGGTATGTACATATATAATAGGCATAAAAAAGTGCTATATATTCCTTATTTTTCACAGAAGCATTCCATGATTTAAAAAACACCAATGTAGGGCGCCTGGGCGGCTCAGTGGGTTAAAGCCTCTGCCTTCAGCTCAGGNTCTTCAGCCCAGGTCGTGATCTCAGGGTCCTGGGATCGAGGCCCTCATCGGGCTCTCTGCTCAGTGGGGAGCCTGCTTCCTCCTCTCTCTCTGCCTGCCTCTCTGCCTACTTGTGATTTCTCTCTGTTAAAATAAATTTTAAAAAAATCTTTAAAAAAAAAGCATGTAGAAAGTTCTCATAAACAAGAAGAAAACAGATTTCTATGCAACCTAAATAAAATAGATTAAAAACTTTAGTTCAACTTTTAAACCCCTCAGGTAGCATTTATTTAATGCATTTAAACCCCTCAGGTAGGCAGTAGAGTATGTCTAAAAAAAAAAAACAAAAAAACGCCAATGTAAAAACATGATTTATTACACTCAAATTCATAATTCTGGTAGACACAAGTGAAGTTATTTTCCTTTAGTTAAGTAAAATCTTATTTCTAAAACATTCCATCAGGGTGCCTGGGTGACTCAGTCGGTTAAACCTCTGACTCTTGATTTCGACTCAGGTCATGATCTTGGGGTCGTGAGATCGAGCCACACATTGGGCTCCACGCTCAGCACAGAGTCTGTATGAGATTGTCTGTCTCCCTCTTCCCTCTACCCCTCCCCTCCGCCCACTCTCTAAAAAAATAAATAAATGAAGTCTTTCTAAAAAGGTAAAATAAAAAAATAAAATATTCCATCTTACCATACCTACACAAAGTCAGTGTCATAGAATTCTGGTGCCATTTATATGGGGGAAAACTACTGATAATTCAATAGACCATTGGGAAAAAATGTAATTCAGGACAAGAGTTGTGACCTACCCATGAGTTTATCCTGGACACCCAATCCTATTTTCCTCCAAATCCCTCTGCAAAATGGAAATTTTCAGGTTTGGATGATGGTCAGTGAGGGAAGCAGTACTTAAGTTTGAAAACCTTCAGTTTCCTAAAGCTGGAGTACTCTTTCTTCTAAGCTTTGCGTGGTGGCCCTGTGTCCAGGGTCTGAGAGACGGCACCCTGTCTGTTCCTCCCGTTCTCTGAGGTCCTCAGCCCGAGTGCTTCCTGAAAGTGAGAGGAGAGCCTTGCAATGGGCTGTGGGCTGTGGTTATGCCGCCTCCTGTTTAAGAGCACTGAAACAGAGCTGGTTCTCCTCTGCCGGACTGCCGTGTCTCAAGTAGAAACCACAGGGAATGGAGGCCATCAACATGGACGACATTCAAGATGCTGACCAACTCTAGCATTTCATGCCGTCTTACGCCTCTTCTGGAGAATATGACTCATCCTTTCTGGTCATACTTTCTCATACTGCAGTGGCCAAGTGTTCGTGATACTACTGACCTCATCCCACAGTGAGCAACCCTTACAGACAGGCCTCCATGTCAGGATCTCTGCTTCCTAAAGACATTAGTTCCTATAAACACCCACTATGGCAGCACCATGGTTCTCTCCTCCTCGTCAGAGTCTGGAGCAGCTATCATGGACAACTTTGTCAGTAAATGGGCCTGCCTGGGAAGTTTTCAGACACCTGCACTTTTGAACCATTTATAAACACAACACTCACTCGCATGTAGAAAGGTCTCATAAACAAGAAGAAAACAGATTTCTATGCAACCTAAATAAAACAGATTAAAAACTTTAGTTCAACTTTTAAACCCCGCAGGTAGCATTTATTTAATGCATTTAAACCCCTCAGGTAGGCAGTAGAGTATGTCTGAATGGTTTGCAGATCGGCTCCCAAACAATTGGAAACATTGTCGTCGAAATCATAGGTACTGACAACTTGAAAAGGTAAAAATTTAGACACTGGCCTTTGAACATAAGTGAATATAAATTAAATATATCATCATATACTTAACACCTTATATTCTCATCAACCCTAATATGGCATTTTGTTTTCAAAAGCTTTTCTGATGAAGAGGCAACATTATCCCTGTTTTGCTGTTTTGGAAAATCCGAACCCTCAAATTAATCTGAGCTAGCACGGAACTGGCTAAAATTTTAGATCATCTCAATACAACTACAACACCGTTTTTGTTCACAAAAGATTTTTCAAATTCTGTACAGGCTATGAGTTTGATGAAGACATGATTTGGAAAGGTTTTTTTGGTTCGAGAATCTGTGTGGTAACTATGGAGGACTGAGATTTCTGGTTACACGGACAAAATAGAGGATTCTGTATAGTTTTAAGATAAATGAAAAACCCCTATTCCAGAGTTTTGTTTAACAAAGCCCTGAATGACCTGTGCCCACCTTAGACTCTACTTCAGGCAGTTTTATTCCATTCACTTAAATCACCCCACGACTCAAGGTGCCTGGGTGGCTCAGTCAGTTAAGCGACCAACTCTTGATTTTGGCTTAGGTCATGATCTCAGTGTTGTAAGATCGAGTCCCATGTTGGGCTCCATCCTGGGCATGGAGTCTGCTTAAGATTCTCTCTCTCCTTTTCCCTCTGTCCCTCCCCTCCTTGTCTCTCTCTCTCTCTCTCTCAATAAATAAATAAACAAATAATGACTCTACATTATATTTAATACCAAGTCCCATAACATGATCTTAGTCATGACAGAGTTTTCCTTCTGGAATCATGGCAGTTGTATTTGTCAGCTTTGCAGTTTCCTATATGCTACTCTGCAATCATCAAGAGAGTTTTTTTATCATAGAATGAGATTCTCAAACTTATCGGATGAACACGAACTTTCTTGTTCCTCTTAACCACTGTTGTCTTCTCTGCGATTCACAAAGACTCACTTTACCCATAAAGCTGTGAGAGATACTCCTCCTTTTATATCTACCCATGAATTTCATTCGCACTCACACTTTTAAGCTTTGGAGTCACTAAAAATGATGACGAGTTGGGTGGGGGTTTTGAGTCTCTATTAGCCAGTTATTCACAAGCTCACAAATTGTGTCTTCCAAGTATTAAGTTGCTTACATTTCAGAGGATATCCCATTTCCATCTGGAGACTGAAAGGGAATCTATCACAAATTTCAGTAAAATTGCCTCCACTCTCACACCATAAACATACACATACACACTTGTACATAAATGCACACACACACACACACACACACCTATATACACATAAATTCCCTCACGATCTTAAAGGTAAATCAAGCTGGCCACCCCAGATGTATGCAACGAAGATGTCAAACTCATGTGCACTTACCATTTACATTTTCTTTGAAAATGTATTCCAACCATCCCATGCACCTGATTGCCCATTATATCTACCGAAGAGAACTCTAATTAGCTCTGCTCATTTAATAATCTACTAAGAAATCTATAGATTTCTTATCATCTGGTAGAAGAAATCCCATTCTACCATTACTTCCGATAGGTCACTAGGTCCTAACAATAAACCCAGCCAACAAGTGTGCTAGTTAGTTAATTATAACAGTCTGTTTGCACAGCCACAGCCTTGAAACTAACACTCCAGTCCATAGTACAGCAGTGAGGGTCTGTCCCGTGTGTAGAACATTTTCACCTATTGCTGAGGACTCTGAGAAACTACATTTACGAAGTAAGAAGTGCATGATTTTGAATGGGAGCTCTTGCTCTGGTTAGTCTGAAGCTAGCCATAAATTAATATCCTTTGTGTTCCATTTGGTCAGTCTTGAAGCACTGAGCTTCTCAGGATTTTTTTGGAACATGAAAGCATTGCTGAAAATCAGCATGGCTACATTTTCTTTTTAGTATCTTACATATATAAAAGTTCATATATACATACATATATAAAAGTTTGCCCAGTGTTTTCTGATGTGAAGGCCTTGCTTACAGAATAACCAACCACATGTGTTATTTGAGAGGGCTCTTTTTCAAGGCACACAGAATATTTAAAAAGATGAACATGATTAAACTTCCTGCACTATGTGCTCATCCAGTTTCCAAAGTGCATCAGCCATTAGTTTGTCCCAAACTCTGGTAAACTACAGCAAAAGAAAAATTAAAAATAAAAAGTGTTCAGGCATACCAAAATCCTAAAACTCAGAATTTAATGGCATTGTATCCCCACTAAGCTTCAAAGAGGTAGAATTTCCATGAAAAAATTATTTTAGAAGGTACCGCAAATAAAATAATCCATGATTTAATTAAATAATTCAAGAAGCAAATATTCTGTACTACATTTAAGATCACTTAGATGTACACATTATGATATATGTCATACTATTTTTACAGAAGTAACATAGACTCAATAGTTCTTAAAGCTGTTTCTTAGAACATATGGAGATAATTATACACAAAATATATTTAAAGATTAATAAATCTGTTCTATATTTTCCAAGTTCTCCAGTAGAGCA
This sequence comes from Ailurus styani, assembly GCA_002007465.1. Taxonomy (NCBI): domain Eukaryota; kingdom Metazoa; phylum Chordata; class Mammalia; order Carnivora; family Ailuridae; genus Ailurus; species Ailurus styani. The sequence goes on along the minus strand of LNAC01000029.1, from coordinate 657,026 downwards.
CACACAAATTCAAGAGTCAATGAAACAGAATGGATGGAATCATGAGCTCTTTTTTTTTTAATCCAGAAGGAAAATTAGAAATCATCTAGGCCTGCTTCTCGTTATATAGCTAAGGACACAGACATCACAAGTGACTTGCCCAAGGCAACACAGCAAATTCTATGGATCCAAGTGGTCAGTCCAGGACTTTCATAACTGTTTGCCAAAAAGAGTCAACTTTGAAATTAATGTGTGATTTGATTTTACACATTCATTAAGAGAACAGATTGTCCTCTTGGTTTTGGCTGAAGTAATATATGACCATGAAACAGAAAAGAAGTTCCTTCTAGAATGCACTGGAAAGAACCAGCAGTGGGCTCTCAAGCTGCTAGCTTGTCCACAGAATAACACTAAGGATCCCATCCCCCTTCCAGTCTGTGCAGTTACAGTCAGTGCTAATGGGAATTATACTTGTCTAGAACAAGAAAAAGAGGTCTCTGAACACAGCATTTGTTACCAATAAAAATAGGATTCTCCACCCCGGTGATTTCTCCTCTCCCTCCCCAACAGAAGACAACTCATTTTGTCCATTTGGCTCCCTGGGGGTGCAATTTTTATGATCTATTTTCTCACTTTTCACCCCAACCACACCCCACTTTGACTCACTAAACTACTTCTAATATTATTCTTTCAACCTTCTGGCATACTCAAAAAGCAACTTACTTGATGCAAGGAAGACCTAGTATTCCATCCATATATGTATCATGACTTGGTTAATAAAAGTTCATGCTGGCTCAGCAGAGACAGGTGATCATATTTTAGATCAGTGAGGTCAAAAAATACAGAGAAATTCAAAATCCGCAGGAAAGCAGACAAACATGCTAAGATGTCAGAGAAAGTCAAGAAAATATTGCCCCCTAGAGTACCCATTACTTAATATGTAATTTTTATTTATAAAACCATCAGCAGCTCCAATTTCCAGGAAATTAACCAACTCATTACTTAAGACCTGGTCAGTTAAGCCCCCTCGGTCTGCACAAGGAGCTCCTTTATAAGAATTCCCACACTGCTTACGGCACAGTGTATTGTAAAAGGAAACTCTTTCACTTTGGTTCTATTAGTTAAGTCAAGGTACACTATTAAAACTTACCTCCCTTTATGCCAAAAGAGAAAACTGGGTGCAAGTCAATCCTGTAAGCTCTTCAAAGCACCTCTTCTCTCTTATATTTTTCCTATTCCAGGTAAATCATAATCTCTAGTCCTAAATTCTGTAGTGTCAGAAAGACAGTTTACTGCTTTTTTCTCACAGACACTTTTTTTTTTGGTAGATTAGAAGTTTCTAGAGACAAATACTACATCCTATGTCACGTGACAATAAACCAAAGTCATGTCTCTCCAGTACTAAACCAGCACCTGTTCCCATCCCTCCTATCTTAGCCTTGTCTGCTAACAAGAGTTTTAATTTTATCTTAACATTTGTAAGTTTCAGAGTACAAAGATTGAAATAGCCTGTTATCACGGAGTGAGCATACATATTCTCATACTTAAAACCACATTCTTTCACCTAAATTATACACAGAGCTATTTTTACTCCAAAGAAATCTAGGACTCAGTTAGTTATACTGCAAGGTTAGCTTAAAGGTGCATTTCTTCAGGATCTCACACTGACTATCCAGTGCCTAATATTTTAAAAGGACTGACAGTGCGATCGGCCGCTACACTTACCTGTAGGGGGGCCTTCATCCCATCCTTCCGCCCTCTTAATTCGATTTGCTGTGAATCCTAAGCAGATATTGACTCCAACAGCAAAAGTGAACAGGGATATTACCTAAGGGAAAAGGAGACTGAGGGTCAAGCCAATAAGTCAAAGGACTTCAACATCACCAACCCATCCTACGACTTCCAAAATGCACCGCAAAGCACTGTGTTCAGTTTTAAAACAAAGAGAAAAAATTCCAAATCAGGAACCGATTCTCCACATCAAGTCCTTCCCCCGAGATGCCATCATCTCTCCTACCTGTTGGGGCCGGACCGGGCTCCTCCTGGCCATAGCCGAGGTTCTTGGAAAGCCTTCTGTAGTGTGCTCTCTTTTGCCTACACTGAATGCACTGCTTTTTGGGGCTCTGAGTTCAGTCTACTAACTCCAAGTAATCCCACCTGGGAGGTTGACAGCCTCCTCTGATTTGTCCGGAGCTTGATTTCATCACTATTGGTTCACAAATGGCAGCTCTGAGCCTAAGAGGCTTGAAACATCCCTCTCCTTCTCTCCACCCCCTTATCGGTCCCACCCCCAACACACACACACGCTTTCATGTGGTTTCCTCTGGTAACAGGAGGGTTTCTCATGTTGCTGTGGCCAATAACAGTGCATGTTCATTTTCCTTCCCTCACAAAAACATGGTTTTTAAAAAAGAAACCAAATGTATTTGATCCGATAAAAATGAAACAGAGCTGTAAAAGGGTTTCCACCAGCTTTAAGCTTTTAAGGTTTACAATGTAGTTATTCAATGTAGTCAACCCCATGACTTTATTTAAAAAAAAACAAGGAAAGTTTTATAATTTATAAACCTAACAACTTTCCCCCGTCTTTCTCATTTATTTATTTTCTCTGGCAGTTTAAATGACCCTGTCCCTACGGCCACATTCTCAGCGACTCCCTACTCCTCAAATATTTCTCACGATAAAATCTCCCCAGATTGTAACTAAACGCAAGAGATAGCATTATTTTTCCTCGTGGTGTTGTTAGCATTTAAAGAAGTAACTTTTATCAAAATACTGGGAATGCCAGCGAAGCAGCAGAGAGTCCTTCTGCCCTGTGAGGAAGGACAAAATAACTTCAGCCTGTCTCTTCTTCCTGAAAAAAAAACTGTCAGCTTGGTTTTTATTGGGGGGGGGAGCTGATGTACGGCCAAGGCGGAT
>LNAC01000029.1:492681-653918 GCA_002007465.1 Ailurus styani | reverse complement strand
CGGAGGGGGAGGGGCTGGATGGGGAAGCTTTATTAGCGATTGAGTTTAGGAAGGAAATCTCAATGGTAGCAAGAAGTTAGCTTTAAAAATTGTTCCCCTGATTATTTTCCAGTTGTATGGTCCTCTAGCCCCAGAACGCTGTCCTCTAAGGCTGTTGTAAATGTTCAGGGTTTCTTTACGAAGCATTTGGCAACCAGGAGGCTTCTAAAAGAAATCAAGGTCTCTAAGTCTGAAAGTGATTTAAATATTGTCTGCTTTTAGGATTCAAAGGAGGGAAGAAGGCTTGCCTTTGGTTTCCCTCGCACCCAGGGGGGGCCCGGGGACCATCAATCTCGGGCTGAGCATATGTGTGTACATAAACAAATGCAGCACTTACCATGCAACAGATTACTAACCGGGCAGTGGCTCGGCTCAGATCAAACACGATAGCACAAAAGCAAGACCTTGTTCACAGTGGATTGCACAGTAGGCCTGGGTTTCATGATATATTCTAGAATTTAGTAACAGCTAATTGAGAAAAAGAAAACACACTGCCAAACTTTAAGCTGCCTTTCTAGAATCCGTTCAGCTTTGTACTCTCACAGAGATAGCAGGCTTGTGGTTTTTTCTCCAGAAGTCCCTTGCTTTAGTTTCAGTGTCATACTGAAATGATTTGGAGTTGGGTATTTAACTGGGCTTATGAAAGATGTTCACCCCATGTAAGAGTCTTCTATTCTTTACGTTCAATTTCAAGATGCAGCCTTGCTTTTTACAGCAGGAAACGATACACCGAAAAGGAAAAGCTCAAGGCAAACCTGGGGTTGCCTTGCATCGTATGCCAACAGTGTTCCGAATGTTCCCCAAAACCCTGCTTCCCCTTCTCTCTGGCCTTGCTGGCCCTTGCCAACAACTTTAGATTCTGTCTGACATTTGATTGTAGAAACCCAGCTTGAGGATAATGAAGGCTCCTCTTGGAAAAAAAAAAAGACTCAGAAGCTGAACAGCATCCATTAATTTTTTTTGACATGCAGCATAGCTGTGCAGGGAAAAAAGCCTTAAGTATAATAGTCGATCCATACTTGGCTTCTGTACAGCACTTGTTACCAATTATCTAAGAGGACTGAGCTCAGGCATTATCTCCGTCAACCGCTGCGTCAAGGAGCTTCGTCTTCAGGTTGTTGTGCACACGGAGCCCATTAAAACACACGTGTTCACAAGTGCACACTTGCACACACATGTGCACGCATACACACACACAAACACACACACACATAGGATAACCATATTTAACATAGGTTAACCATAGTTAAACAGAATTTTACTACAAGACATCATGATGAATTACCTCTCGGGGGGATGACTGAAGTCCCTACCTCGGCCATCAAATCGACTACAAAATACAATCGACTTTCATTACCGAAAAGAGAAAACCAAAAAAACCTGGAAAAGTGTACCATAGGTCTAGAAATTCAACGAGGTGAGTGGAATGTGGTCCCAAAACTTCTGTAAACACAACCCAATTAAGAAAGTCTACCTGATCTGGAGTTTAAGATTTTGGAATAACGTCACCCATGGTTGGGTCAGTAAACAAGAAAGTGTAGGAGAAAGACTCAAATGAACTTCCAGAATGGTTTAGTAATTCAGCCATATGTCAGAGAACACTGCCCCCTGGCAGAAAAAAAACCCAGAGCTATAACAAATCTTGCGACAGTCTCAGGCCTTAGTAATCACTCTGTGGTTCTCAAGCTTTATTGAGCATAAGAATCAAGCCGGGATTTGTGGCTTACTCCCCAAGATTTGGATTCAACAGGTCTAGGGGGCAGAGCAAAGAAACGAGGATTCTAGAGGCCAGACAAGAACTTCACAACAGGTTATTCTGATGCATGTAATGTAAGGAGCACATTGAGAGAAACAGAGCATTGGAATAAATTGCTCTGAGTTAATTTGTGTATGTCCTGCATGTTGAATTGCTTGGTCTCATTCATAATGTAATTTTCATATGTGATTAGAAGCATTCCCTATTAATTGGACATGAAAGTCGAGATCTCTTCATAACACACCATGGCTGTTCCTCCATGGGAATCATCTGCAAACTGTAAGCAGGAGAACAGGATTTTATTTACTTTGCTGGTGGCACAAAGCAGCAGTGTGTGTGTTGCCTGATTGCAGTACAGTAGTTGCGTTTATACTAACTAATGCACAGTCTATCTTTCATGAAATGGTTCTGTGAATCCTTGTTCACAAGCCCTGATTAAGGTAAGAAGGCTTGAGGTTCATAGTGAGATTTGAAGGATACATAACTGAAGGTTGTCATTCTTGCCTCCTGCGGTAATTATGGAATTTTCATGAACTGATTCAGCCTTTATCTACATCCACTTTCTCGGGATGCAGAATTAACTGCATCATGGTGTCTTGACGTGACTTGACCCTATTCCCGGAATTCTCTTAGAATTAGGTGTTCGGCAATTACTGACCACCTGATTTTTCAGCAGTATCACTTAGCAGTAAATACGGCACATACACTAAGAAAGTACAAAAAGAGCAGCCACGTGTCTTCTCCCTATTTTATTTAAAAACTCTTTGAGTGGAGTCTTGTTTTTAAATTCTGCTGTGGTTGCCGGCTGTTAGAAAATTCAGGAGAAAAACAGGACAGCAGTCTTTGCGAAAGGGGTTTACCAATCTAAATTGAGCAAAAAATTATGGTGGCTAATGGAGGAGCGAGCTGGCTCAATTGCTCCCGCAAGTCAGGACAGCAGATGTGTATAAAGTAGACACCACTTAAGATTCTAAACCACAGATGCAAGGTTTTATGGGTAATCTACGGCCCCAGGAGGTTCTCCGGTGGAGAAATAACATACATCTATTCAAATTTGAACAGGACTCGTGTTATTAGTTATTACACCATTGAAAGCCGAAATCAACACTGGCACATCTTTCAATGACCACAATTTATATAGTAAATCTCTATGCATGACATTTATTCCCAGTGGAATCTAAGTATGACCCCCCCACACACCACCACCAGAACAATCTTTAACCTCTAAGAATCTTCATTCATTGCACAAATATTCATTAGCTCCCACTGTGCGCCAAGCACTGTTCTGGGCACTAGTATTATATGGGGAGTTGAACCAAGCATAGCCCCCGGACCCCCATCAAATCAATCAAATAGACACAGACATAAAAGTAAAATACCGCCTGGTTAAGTGTAGAAATGTAGAGGCAAACATGGCTATGAGAGCCTATAATTTTGGATTGATCTAGTTAGGAGGGTCATGGAAGACTTTGTGGGGTATCAGGGGAATGGAGATGTAAGGGTAAGAGGTAAGAGAGGAGGAGATACTAGACAGAGCGAACAGGATGTGCAAAGGTTCTGTGTAGGGTGGAGCCCAGCACACCCCTGATATGGAAAGACAGCTGGTCGACTAGAGTAGCAAAGCAAAAGTGAGCGAGGCGCACAATGACCAAGGGGCTAGTAGGGGCCAGCTCAGGTGGGGCTTCATCTGTCACATGGGGTGTTATTGTCCTTGCCCTACAAGAGATGCAAAGCTGTAAAAGGGTGAAAGTTTACTCAGATTTTGAAGAACAAATCTCAGTACAGTGTGGACAGGAAGTGGAGGGAGTCAAGGACCGATCCGGTAAATCGGCCTGGAGGTGACCGAGCTAGTGACAACCAGCACCAAGCAAGACCATAGTGGTGGGGACAGAAAACACTGGGAGGGTCAGGGAAAAGACCCATCAATGAACTAGGTACAAGGATCAAGGGGCAGAAAGGTGTGAAGTGTAACTCCTGAGTTAATGAAGTTCGAATTGGATTGTGATGACCAAATGCCTAGAGTTCTCAGAAAAGTCACTCCTTCAGTGCTAATTGGATTATAAAACAGACGTGGAGATATGAACCCACTTGCTAACACTCTAGAATTAGTTTAAATGAAGGGATATGGCTAATTGCTTTAACACATTTGTCAGTAGTTTTAAAAAATCACCTAAGGCAATTGTTTTAAAGTTACCTTGGACTTTAAATACTGAAGATACACGTATTCATGATTGAGGTTCAAAAGGAATTGCTGCCAGGAAAGAACTCCGCTATGTTGCTAGCTCTAACTTACAGTACAACCTTTTAAAACGTAAAAGTCGGTTTGTCTACTTGTTCTCAGCTACTCTGAAATCTGCATGCTCAATTTCCAGGCGCATGGACGAAGGGCTTAACAGGTGGGCGAGATGGCTCCCCTGCCCATGTAGGAGCTCGCGCGAGTTTCCACAGGCACGTCTGCTCTGTACAGAGAGCTGTGTGACACACTGCATGGATGGCTGCGTATGCGACTGCAGAAAAGATGTCCACCTCAGAGCTGAAGGCTCATCCTTTGCCTTCCTGTCTCCCACCCCAGCAGGCTGCGAAGCTGCTGGTCATTCCACTTGCAGATGAGGAAATGGAAGCTCCAAGAGTAAGTGACATCTCCAAGCCAGGTCTAGGAACCACGTCTCCTAGGCTAGCTTCCTCCCCTTTCCCACCCTAGCATGACGTCCCACCACACTGAGGACCTCGACCCCACACGTGTGGAACGTAGCCGCCCAGACAACTTGATCACCTTCCAACTTCACTCCTCATGAAAACCTGCTGCAATCCTTCTGTCTCTTGTTCCTTATCAGACACTAAGTCTATAGGTTCTAGATATTGACTCCAATTATTACCATCATTTCTCAGAACCTGAGCATTACTGATATCTAAATTGTCTTCCTATGTGAATATTTTAGATTCTCCCCTCATCGTCATTCTTTCAGACACGCATGGACAGTTTGTCACACAACGGCCCTACCTGTTTGCAGCCTCTGCCCCCTCCAAACACCCTTCCTTTGAGACCTCTCTTTTTTTAATATAAGATTTATTTATTTATTTGAGAGAGAGAGAGCATGAGCAGGAGGAGCCGAGGGAGAGGGAGAGAATCTCAAGCAGACTCCATGCTGAGCGCAAAGTCGGAGATAGGGGCTCCATCTCACCACCCTGAGATCACCATGTGAGCTGAAGCTAAGAGTCTGTCCCTTTACCGACTGCACCACCCAGGTGATCCGAGGTCTCTCTTAATTCATTCCCATTCATTGCTCAGAGAGGCCCGCTTAAAACGCAAATCTGATGATTTTCCTCCCTATCTCAAAATCTGCAGGGCTGCCTATCACAGCAGTTCTCCAAGTGCAATTCCTGGGTCAACAGAGTCAGAATCACCTGGAAACTTGTTAAAAATGCAAATTTTTAGGTCCTACCTCATGGTCTACCAAATCAGAAACTCAGGGGGTGGGATGAGTAGAGCCCCAATTCTGCTGCAAGTTTGAGAACCACTGACCTAAAGCATAAAATCCAAACTCCTTGACAAGGCAAATAGGATTCTAAATCCAAAATTAAGTTCCCTGGATTCTGATCCCAGCTCCACTACATTTAACTGGGAGACCTTACATCACCCTTTGGCGAACTGCTTCTCCACCCTGATTCCGTTTTCTCATCTGTATCCAGCTCATAGGATTCTTAAGAGTATTACACGGAATAATCTGGGTAAATTGCCTAGCTCAATGCCTGACACAGAAGAATGTTGAGTAAATGGTAAGTTTTTTTAATTAGAGAAATATTTGCTGTTCCTTGATTAAGTTATGCCCTCTCACACATCCATTCTTTAATATATGTTGTTGCTTCTCCACCAAATCTCCCTGGCAAACTCCAACGTATTCATGAAAATTCAGGTCAGGGGTCACTCCTCTGAGAAACCCTTCCTGATTTTGCCTCTCCTATACAGAGCCATGGACTCTTTGGCTCTGCTCCCTTATTGCCTATAAATCCCTTTTGAGGCATCTGTATCCCTTGTGATACCTGAATTCAGGGACCGGTCATCCTTGCCCTCCATAGAGCTTTGCATCTTTCCTGGGATATAATAGGAAAACAATAAATATTTGTTGAAGGAAGTACTTGGTATAAAGAAATTTAAGCTGGAACTTCAACCGAATTTCAATTCTTGCTCTATTACTAACTACTACCTGGGTCGCTTCAAGCCCATGTTTCTGCATCTATAAAGCAGAATTATTGGGTGAATTTGGTGGTTTGTAACCTCTTTTTAAGCACTAAAACCTTATTTTCAAACAAAATCTCCAAATGAATATCAACATCTAAATTTGGAGCTGCTCTACTTTAAGTGGGGGAAGGAGGGGGAGTAAGGATCCTATCCCACCAGTTACCTCCCCTTCTCCAAGTCCAAGCTAATTTCCACACAACTCCTCATGCTGTTTTTCAGCTCTGAAGTCCTCCTCTTTCCATGGTGCTCATCCAAATCTCAGTCAACTCATAGCCTTTCCCAAGGCTATGGGTTATTAACAAAAATAATATGAGTTCTTAAAACACCGGGTTACACCAACTGATAGAATGCATGTTAAGCAAGTAGCTCATTGCCTGAAACATAGAAAACGTATAAATATTAGCTATTATTATGTCCAGGGGGCTAAAGATTACATCTGTTATCATACTCTCAGCATGCAGCAAAGAGCTGAGCACATAATAGGTGCTTAGGAGTGACATAGGTCCTAGGAAAATTCCTTTATTTTTTGAGAGATTATATGTACATTAAAGTTGGAAATGTTACAAGCCAGCCTTGTCACATTCTCTCCAACCTCCAGAGAAAATGAGCAGCATTTATTTGCCAAAGGGTGGGGTGAGTCTGGGGACAGCCTAGAAGGCATGAGTTTGAATTACAATAACAAAGACCCTCCATTTGGATTGGAAAGCCCCAAGAATTTGAGCTTCAACTCAAGAAATTTGTTTGAACACAAACCTCAAAGGAAGTTTATGCTTGCTATTGGAATGGTATCATCATATGCTTAGCAGCACAATGGTACCCTCTTGGAGAGGAAGCAAAACTGCTATTTCTGTGATTCCCCTTGCAGGCAAACAAGAGCTAGTAACATCCAACAAACTAGGAACAGAAGGGAATTTCCTCCGCCTGAGAAAAGACTTCTATGAAAACTTATAGCTAAGTTTATAGACTTCTATGAAAACTTATACTTAATGCTGAAAGACTGAATGCTTTCCCCTTAAGATTCAGAACAAGACAAGGATGTCTTTTCTCACCACTTTTAGTCAACACTGCACTTCTAGCCAGAGCAATTAGGCAAGAAAACAAACAAAAGGCATTCCAATTGGAAAGGAACAAATATAGCTATCTTTATTCACAAGACAACATGACTTGTATATAGAAATCTTAATGAATCTATTTTAAAAATTATTTGAATAAATAAATTCTGGAAGGGTGCCCGATACAAGCTAAATATTTTTAAAAATCATTTGTATTTCTGTACGCTAGTGATGGACAATCTAAATGAAATTAAGAAAGCAATGCACTTATAATAGTATCAAAAAGTATAAACTTCTATGAATTGATTTAACAAAAGAAGTATTAGATTTGTACACTGAAAACTAGAGAGCATCACTGTAATACATTATGGAAGATCTAAATAAATGGGAAGACCTCCACGTTCATAGATTGGATGACATTATTGTCAAGATAGCAAGAAAGTGGAAAAGGTGTTTCACAGCATGGGAGAAAATATTTGCAAATCATACATCTACTAAGGGCTTAATATCCAAAATATATAAAGAACTCTTGCAACTCAGCAGTAAAAAAACACGTAACCCACATTTTTTAATGGATTGGAATAGACATTTCTAGAAAGAAGACATATGAATGGACAATGAATACAAGAAAAGGTGCCCAACAGCATAGTCATTAGGGGAATGCAAATTAAAAAAACAAAAAAATACCACTTGACACCCACTAGGATGGCTAAAATTAAAAACATACAATAACAAGTGTTGGAAAGGATGTGAAAAAAATTACAACCTTCGTATATTATTGATAGGATTATAAAAGAGTGCAGCCACTTTGGAAAACAATTGGCAGTTACTCAAAATGTTAAACAGAGAGTTACCATATGACCCAGCAATTCCACTCCTAGGTACACCCTAGAGAAATGAAAACATATGCCCATATAAAACCTTGTACCCAAATGTTCATAGCAGAATTATCAACTGATGAATGGATAAGCTAAATGAAGTATATCAATACTATTAAATATTATTCAGCAACAGAAGGGAATGAATTCCCAAAACATGTTATAATGTGAATGACTTTGAAAAAATCAAGCGAAAAAAGTCAAACACAAAGGCCACATGCTGTATTGTTTCATTTATATGAAACATCTAGAATAGACATACCCATAAAGAAAGAAAGTAGATTAGTGGTTGTCAGGTGATGTGGAAGTGACTGCTTTGGGTACAAAGTTTTGTATGGGGGTGTTGAAAATATTCTAAAATTACACAGTGGTGATGTTTGCATACCTCCATTAAAGTAATAAAAACCACTCAAATGTACAGTTTAAAAGGGTAGGTTTGGATGGTTTATGAATTACATCTCAAAAAAATGCTGCTTAAAAAAAAGAGAGAGAGAGAGCTAGTGAGATTATCCCTGCAGTGAAGCAAATTCCAAAGCATCTGGACCCACAGGAAAGGAACATTAACCCTGACCTTCAGCTCTCAGGTCAGTGCCTTCCAAGCTGTGTACAGAGTCACCTCAGTTACCCTCCAAACCTTTCAATTAACAGGGACAAGCATTTGAGTCGTGGTGTGGACCTATTTTAACCAGCTCCTGTGTGTGATGAAACACTTCACATTCCTAAAAATAGGAGGATCTCTTTCAGAGTACTTCGGGGCTTTGGCCATAATACTTTAATCAAGTTTCCTGTTTCTTTTTTACTTTAAAATAAAATGAAAACCCAGTTCTCGCCTACAGATCTCAAGGGGCTCGGATCTTAATGGCAACACACTGTAATTCGAGTTCGTGGGACAGTTGTGGGAATTCAAGAACAATGTCTTGGAACAACATGGATGGTCCTTGAGGACATTGTGCTCAGTGAAATAAGTCAGACAGAAAAGACAAACACGGAATGAACTCACTTAATGGGTGGAATCTAAAAAAAGCTCATAGACCCAGAGGCCGGGGGGAGGGGGGGAAGGAGTGGGCAAAATGGGTGAAGGGGGTCAAAAGGTACAAACTTCTAGATACAAAACAAGGAAGTCATGGGGATGAAATATACAGCATGGTGACTATAATTAGTAATACTGTATTGCATGTCTGAAAGTCACTGAAAGTGTAGACCTTAAAAGTTCTCGTCTCAAGGAAAAGAATTCTCTTGCTATGTTTGCTGACAGATATTAACTAAACTTATTGTGGTGATTGTTTTGCAATGCATACCAATAGAGACCCATTCTGTTGGACACCTGAAACAATATAATGTTATATGTCAATTACACTTCAATTAAAAAAAATGACTTGCATTTGAAGAACACTTCTTTAAATATTTAAAAAAAAAAAAAAGCCCTATGAGAAGAACCAAGAACCAAGGCTCGCTCACTCTTCCTACTTTGTGATCAGGAAAACTGAAAGGCTGCTCAGGGGCAAAATCACAGAGCTAACGTACCTCTGACTGGGAGAGGTCATGACAGCTCAGACAGGGCAGAGGGAAAAGGGAAAGCAAGTATGTGTGCATGGACCACACCTGGCATGGACCAGACACTCCACAAGTGATAGCTAGTAATTTCCTAGGCCTGCTCTTTGCCAGACAATATACTAGAGACATTTATATATACATATATTGCCTTATTTAACCTTCTTTAAAACTTTCATGTATTATTATTGTCAGTATATGAGAAAACAAGCTCAAGTATATCAGGTGACCTGCCCAAGTTCAAGAACCTATTAAATGGGGGCTCCTCTTTTGTTCTTGATTTCCTAATGAGGATTATAAAACTGGCAAAATCTAGAAGGAATGGGAATGTTAACTATTTGCTGGGAGAAAAAAGAGTCTATTAAAAGTAGAGAATCTGATAAATGTTTGATAAGTCTTAATACTTGATAATGTCTCCTAATTCAGAACATATCAGAAGCCACAGATTAACTTCTATTCTAGGCTGACCTAGTTCTCACCCAAAAAAAGAATTGGTTTGTAATGAGGAAGTGACTGACCAGAACTGTGGGCGTCATAACCATGTCATTTCAAGGTTCCTAGGAGATCAGAGAGAAGGCTGGTCATTGTCAGACAATTGCCCTCAACTCTGAGAATCCAGAGTTTTACAAATTCATATAATATTGATTCAAGGCAGATTTCATGAGCACTCGCTACAACATAAGCTAATGGTTATCGAGAGCATATGCCATGCCAGGGCTATAGGGATTTTGAGATAAAAAACATATTTTGACAGGGAGATGTGGAAGTCAACAGTTGTTAAGCACACTCTGGTGAGTTCTGTCATAGAGGTATGCAATGGGTACGTGAGGGGGACACTGAGAATTGGCTCACTCCATCTCTATTCCACTCCATTCCCAGGGAGCCCTCTCCTCTTGCAGATTTTTTGTTGGAGACATTATAGATACAATTTATATATTCTGCCAGTCAATCTCTCCTGAGATTGTCTTTCTATACATGATATTTGAACAGAAGAATGGGGTCAAGATCCATCTTCCTGCCCTTTTAGCTGTTTCTCTGATAACAATTTTTATAAAAGAGAGCCAGGAGTTTTTGTTACCTGCAGGTTCTATGGAAGTCCATGCTTCACCACAGCTCTCAATGACCTCATTATATATTGGGTTCCATTAGTAGACAATTAGTGCCCAATCCAGGAGAGAGAAGTTCAGCTAGCCTGGCATGGCTTGGACTCCCATCTGGATTGGGTTCAGTTTGGATGTCTCATTTCAGTACTTGAGAAAGGCATGACTGGGATGATGAGGAGTCCAGGCTACCCAATCCACTCATTAATTCACTCATTCATTCGTTTGGTTATTCAACAAATTTTACTGAGCACTTATTATGCATCAGGCATGAAGGACACAAAATGAATAGAACAAAGCCTCTGCCTCAAGATCCCACACCCTAGTGGGAGAAGATATGTATCACAATGCCAGAGGGTTGACAAGTGATAAGGAAAACAAAGCTGAGCTAGAGAATAGAGAGGAAAGGGAGCAGCTATTTTCAATTGGATGGTAATGAAAGTCTCTCTGCAGAGAGGACATCTGAGAACAAAAATCTAGATAAAGTGAGGGAAGAACCATCTGATGGACTTAAGCCAGAGATGAAGCAATCTACTCTGGGTAGATCTAAAAGATAGGCATAAAGTGAGCTGACCTTATACCTCCTCTCCTACCTAGCCTTATAGGACTCTTACAATCCTTTGTAAACAGAGGCCCACTGCAAAGTTGAAATACAATGACCTCAGCTTGCCACTAGAGTATTATGCAAGAGAATGCAGACGTTCTGGACCTTACAGTGTCCCACTAGACTTCAGTGGCTCTAATGAGAGATGTTATACAACCTGTTAATTACTAAAATCCTGGGCTGTCGAGCTTAGTTAGGGTCATAACTCTGAAGCTCACTAGCTGTGTGGCCTGAGTTAGGAAACCTCACTAGAGCTCTGCTTCCAAATATATAAAATGGGAGTGATACCAACACCTCCCTCACAGAGTTGTTGTGGGGATTAAGTAAAAAGCTCCTTGTGGTATTGTTAATAATAACAGCTACCATCTATTGAGCACATAGAACATGCCAGACATTGCACTGAGAGTCTCTCGACAGTCTTGCAAAGTACATATTAGTTTCTCTTTTTGACAGAAACTCACAGAAGTTGAAGTAATTAGCCCAAGTTCATGCAAATTCATTCAAACTCATGTTTGCCTAACCAGAGTCTAGCTTCTAAGAACTTCTATGATAGTCTGCTATGTTCTGATACATTTCGTTTATTACTTAAAAAAAAAAAAAGTCATTCAATCTCACATGTAGAGGGCAAGTTGAGGGGTTTTTCTCTTGGTGCCTTTAAGAGTTCAGATACAGTCGGTTAAGCCTGGGTGGCTCAGTCAGTTAAGCCTTGGACTCTTGATTTTGGCTCAGGTAATGATCTCAGGGTCGGGGGATTGAGCTGTCCCGCTCTGTGCTCAGCGGGGGCGGGGGGGGTTGCTTGAGATTCTCTCTCTTCCTCTGCCCCTTTCCCCACTCTCTCTCTCTCTCTCAAATAAATAAGTCTTTAAAAAAAAAAAGTTCAGATACAGAACAGACTCTATAAAGAACAGTTTCTCATTTTGGCACCAACTGCAGGTTGGAAACATTCTACCAATGCATTCTTTTTGCGTCCCCTGACCGAGGCAGCTGGTTTCGCGTGCCTTCAAGGTTTGGAGCTGGCTGAGCTCAGTCACAGCCTTGTAGCTGATGCCTCAGGTCACAGAGCACTTTGCAAAAGATGCCGTTTTCTCCTTTTCCCAGTCTGCTCTCCCTTTCTGCTGCTGCTTCCCCTTCTTCCTGAGAATTGACCAAAATGCTCTCTTATTTTTGCAGTTAATCTCATGTGACCTTACTATTGACAATGACCCAGTTGTTTTACTCAACGACAACACAGTTGATGAGATGCCAGTGCTAAGGCCAAAGATCGCCACCGGACAGAGCTGGGAGCAAACTTTCTGTATTGGTTCCTCTCACTGCACACAACACAATCTAATCATAATAATGGCCCTGAGCACAGTCACCCCTACTGGGAGTCAACCACGGGCCAAACATTTAACATAGGGTTTAGCACACATTTGCTCGTTCATCCATTTAGGCAGCAAATACTGTTTCAGGCAGAAAAGACACCAGCAATTAAGAAAAGAACCCAAACGTCTGCTCGTGGAGCTTACCATTTGTTGGATGGAAAAGACACAAAATATACGAATATGCCAATTAGTGTTAAGAGCTATGAGTCAAGAATAAAATGGGTGGTGGGAACGATGGGAGAGCCCACTTAGCCCAGGAACCGCACAAACAAAGCCATTAGGATTATCCAATTTTACAGATGAAGAGTTTGAATAATTTCCAAAAAGTCATCTAGGGTAAAAACAAGAATCTGCCATATTCTGAAAATGACAATAATAGATATAAATAACAATGATTATAATAATTAACCATCCATGAAGTTAATGTATAATGACCTTATATAATCACATGAAGAATCCTATTTAATGAGTGAAGAACCAAGACTCAGAAAGATGAAGTAATTAGCTCACAGCTCCACAGAAGCGGTGGGGAAAAGATTTACACCTAGTCTGAATGGCTCAAAGTCCATGATCTCTTCACCGCACCTTGCCCCCTCTGTGATCATTCTGTCCGAAATTCTCACTGAACCGAGAGCTTCTTGAGGACAGGAGCTACATCTCCACCAGCTCCTGAAAGTTCTTCAGCAGCGAGCTGAAGCTCCTGCCTCTGAACCCGCCACATTCCCCAGACAGATAGAAAGATGGCTGCCCACTCAACCTTGCTTGGCAGCAGGTCCCAGTGTGTAATTAGCATGGCCAGCAATATTACCCTTGAACCCCCAAGTGCCGAGTGACATTCAGAGCTCACGGTGCAGTGGCAGCCTGCTAGCCTCAGCCTAATGTCTTGGAAATACCTGCCTTCCCAAGAGGACTTGTGTCCTGCATTGCCTGTTTGCCTCTTTAGTAGACTGGCGTTTGTTTAGGAATGAAAGGAATAAACAAGTGGGAGGCACATGGCCTGCATTTTAATGAGGGCCGATCCTATGGAGTCAAGGGAGCATTGTGGAGAATTTGAAGGCCATGCCGACTGGCTGCATCACGTCAACTCCAGCCTAACAAGGCTCTCCTCAGCACACAGGAGTGGGGCTCACAGCTGTGCTCTGCGCTTACACGCGCAGTGTGGCTGACCCCTCGTCGATGACCACATTGGGTGAATGAATGAGTGATTTTCCTTTGTACGGTTCAAGTTGCTTTGTGGGAGTATAGCACAGCCAAATGGAAACATTTTGAGAGCAAGTATGATTCTTTTGAGGGGACGATTTAGGGAAAAGCAGGTAGATTTTAGAGTCAGGTGTGAACCTAAGTTCAAACTTCAGCACTGCCACTTTCTGTGAAATGGTGGCAGGGCTGCCTGGGGCCTTCTCCTTCTGCCCTTCCCCAGCCTGGTCCCCAAGGCCAGAGTTCTCAAGAATTCTCTAGATCCCCAGGGAGCACTAAGCCTCAACCTTAGAAAATAATGCCACTTTCTTGTCCCTATCCCCACACACCCAAGACAGTCTGGGGAAACTACAAACCCCTGTTGCTGATGTCCACACACACACTTATGCCTCTTCACTTGAACAAAGCCTCCGGAAGTCTCGGCCGTGTCTTTAGTTACTTAAAATTGACTAGCCATTCAAGTGTTTGTATACAACGTCGAAAATTTTTCCAGGCTTTTCAAGCCTGCCACTCCCATCCCTCTCAGGGAATAACTTCACCCCCTAATCTCCTCAAAAGATCAGCTATTCTAATACGCTTCTTAATGCAGTCTATATACAAATTTTATTCCCAGTGATTCCATACAGAAAATTTGCTTTGGAGGGTGAGAATAGTGGTAAAAACTGGGTTTGGTTTTTTTTTCCCCCTCGTTTTTGCCTAAGGATCAAATTATAGATTGAGGTGTTTCTTAGGAAAATTGCTTGTCTTGTGTTATTTAGGAAGGTCATTCCCTGGCAGACTGACTACATTTTTAGTCAGTTTAGAGCCACTGGGAGTGGATGTTAAGACTATAAATAATCAGGGGTAATAGTAATAAGGGGTTTAGGATCCAGCGAGCTCGGGATGAACATCCTGTAACATCTCACAACACGCCTCCCCAAGGCAAACGTGGCCAGCCAAGGACTAAAAGACATGCTCAGGCCAAAGACATCTGTCCCAGCAAAGCTGGAAGAGCATCCTTCCTAACTGTTATCCAACCCTCAGGGGCCACTGTGTTCGGCAGGCTTCCTGGTTGAGGTGTTCTGTCCACTAACCATGGCTGTTGTTCCCAACTTTCCCAAACTCTTTTTTAACCCCAAGTTTGAAATAATAGTCATTTGAACTAAAAATACAGATGTCATGTGGACTACATATCATGTACTCTGCTAATTTCTTCTTAGACATCATCTCATTTAACCTGGGTAACAATCACACCTATAGGTACTATTATCATCTGTAATTTATGAGGGCAGAAAAGGAGGTACAGAGAAATGATGGGGCATAAACAGAGCCTGAGTGCTTTAACCACTACCCATCCCATCTGCCTGGCCTTGGAGATGGATGGCATTTAATTCTCATTAAATCACAAATCATTTTCCCCATTGTTACACCCATTTAAGACAGATGCAATCTACAACCAGCCTTCAGATCAGCTGTAGAAAGAGCGAAAGTTTTGGAATTCAGCAGACCCTGGTTCGAATTCTAAGAGCTGTGAGAAGCCCCATTCGCTTCATGTCTAAGGCACTGGCCTCCTAAGAGCTGTGAGATCTTGCTGAGTTATTGAACCTCTTGAGGCCTTCACTTTTTCTCATTCTAAAAATGAGAATATCAGTAAGTCCTTCAAAGGGTGGTTTTGAGCAGGTGCAGGCAAACTTTCTCCGTAAAGGGCCAGATCATAATATCTTTGGTCTTGCAGACCATGCTGTGATCCCTATCGTAACTACTCAACTTGCTCTTGTAGCATGAAAGCACACACAGACTCTACAGGAACAAAGGGGGTTGGCTGTGTTCCAACAAAATTTTATGTACAAAACAGGCAGCAACCAGATTTGGCCTACAGGCTATAATTTGCCAACCTCTGGTTTTGAAGATTACACGAGATAATGTATGTGCTTTGCATGATCCCTAGCATACAACAAGTCATCAAAAAAGATAGTATAATTATGGTTTCAGCATGAGATGACCAGTGCTTTCAACTTGGGTCAAAAAAATCCCAACCAAAAATCAAGTAAATTTAACATTGTCAGGAACCTCTGAAGCCTTACTTGGGCAAATGTGTAACTTTCATAGACTTTTTTTGAAATATTGAAAAATTACCAACGCTCTACCCCTAACATTACTTTATAGGTAGGGCTGCCAGAGATGATCGTCTTTTAGTATTTTCAATACTGAGGACACGTTTACACTAAAAAGGTACTCATTGATTATTTGAAGTTGAAATTTAACTGGGGAATCTTGGGGTTTTCTGTTGTTATGGTGGCCTGTTTTGGTTAGCTTGTCTGTTTTTTCCTAAATCTGACAAACTTACCTATGGACCTCTATGATTCCACAATTTGGAAGCCACTGGTCTTGTCCCATAACAAGAATAACCCAACACAAGCAACATTTTGTTCCTTCAGGGAGGAAAAGAATTACATTCTTATGGAATTATCCCCAAGGTTCAAAACTAATAAGTCCCCTGGGTAGAAGCCACTGAAACACTCTGAGACAACCAGTGCTCTACGCTCACGGGTGCCAAGAACAAGCTTAGGTCACCCAAGGAAAAAGTGCAATAATCTTGCATTTGTTCCTGCTGATTAAAGTCAAGCAGCTTCTGGAAACTATGAGGCACCCCTCACGACACTCGGTTGAATTAATATCTGAGAAGTATTAATGATGGAAAAACCCAATTATATCCAACACGTCCAAATTTTGCAATTGGATTTGTCAGCAAACTGTGTACTAAAAAAGGCCGGTTTGTCAGTAAACAAAGCTTCTGAGTGGAGAAGAAATAATTCTGCATGCATAAACACAGGCGCCTCAAAGTCCTGATAAATATTTGATAATGAAGATGTGGGAGGAGTAGGTGCCTTCAGGCATCAGATATCTTCCAACAAGTAGGATTATAAAGTCTTTCTCAGGGGATTTGGAAAAAAAGAAAGAGAAAGAGAGAGAGAGGGGGGGGGAGAGAAATGTGGCTCAGCATGCCACAACCCATGTCTTTTCAAACTTTAAGGACAAAAGATGATATTTGACATGCCCATGAAGGTGAAAGTAACAAAGTATTTAGTATTTAGTATCAAAAGTTCTATGTGTGAGTTTCAGCTCTACCACTTCTAACCTGTGTAACCTTGAATCTCTCTGAACCTCCAACTCCTATCCCTAAAACAGAGATATAAGAAGTATCATCTCTTATGCTTTGGTAAGGGTCAAAGGAGATTGTGAATATGGAAATGCTTTTCTAACAGGGAACAGCAATACACTGTCATCTATCGTTCCTGTGAATAATTGTAGAATCTCTGGTGACCGAAGAGCAAAATTATTGAGTGTTACTAGCTGAAACCATGCCACTGAATTAAGCGCTCATGAAATCGGTATTAGTTTAAGTCTGTATTAAGCCATAACAAAGTATCACATACCGAATGGCTTGAGTAACAGAAATTTATCGACTCCCAGTGCCAGAGGCTGGAAGTCCAAAATCAAGGTGTCGGCAGGGTTGGTTCCCTCTAAGGGCTATGAGGGAGGGATCTGTTCCAGGACTCTCTTCTTGGGTTTGCAGATGGCCATATTCTCCCTGTGTTTCTTCCCACCCTCTTCTCTCCATGTGTATCTCTGTGTCAAATTTCCCCTTTATATAAGCACACCAGTCCTGTTGGATTAGGACTCACCCTGGTGACCTCACTTTACTTTGATTACCTCTGTGAAGACCCTGTGATAATTAGTCTTATGTGCCAATTTGATTGGGCTAAGGGAGGACCCAATACTTGGTAAAACATTTCTGGGTATGTCTATGAGGGTGTTTCTGGAAGAGATTAGCATTTGAGTCAGTCAGGTAAAGATCACCCTCACCAATGCATCATCCAATCCAATGAGGTCCTGAATAGAACAAAAATGTGGAGGAAGGGCAAATTTGCCCTTTTTGCTTAATCTGGGACATCCATCTTCTTCTCCCCTCATACGTCGATGCTCCTGATTCTCACATCTTTGGACTTAGACTGGGACTTACACCATCAGCCTCTCACTCTTAGGACTCAAAGTAAATTGTACCACCAGTTTTCCTGATTCTCCAGCTTGCAGACAACAGATCTTGGGACTTCCTGGCTTCCATAATTGTGTGAGCCAATTCTCACCTCCAAATAAGGTCACACTCTGAGGTACTCAGGGTTAGGACTTCAAATAGAAGGTTAGGGACAACCCATGACAACATCTTTCATTTATTTTGTTAAGAAGTCACCAAACTGATTCACAGTGTTTCTTAATCAAGGCCTGCTTCTCAGATGAAAACATTTCACTCTACAATGAAGACCTGTCTAAGATGATAAATTATTTACTTCAGAATAAGGATCTAAAGCCATGGCCATATACCTTCTCTAGACAACAAAACATAAGGTAGTGTCCTTCTTTTTAGAGAATTACTTTTATCCTGTAACATAATTGCTATCATTTTTCCTTATATTTAGCTTGGGAATAAAAATCTGTCACACTGATACAGAGATGAAGTTTTTAGATTTCAAACTCAATTCTTTAAGAGACGTATTTATTGGCTATCGCTCACTTCTGCATCAAGCTTATTGACTGTTAACACATTTCCAAATCAGATGCTTTGGTTAAATTTTTTTAAAAAGCTGGTAAGTATATAAATACACACATGTAAATAAAAAAATCTTACACATTATACATCTATATAGCACGGAATAGAATGAAGTTTTTTAAAGCAAAATTAGGGGCACCTGGGTGGCTCCATTGGTTTGAGAGTTTGACTCTTGATTTTGGCTCAGGTCACCATCTCAAGGTCATTATCTTAGGTTCATGAGATCAAGTCCCATGTCAGTGGACACTGTGGGGAGTCAGCTGGAGAGTCTCTTGCCCTCTCCCTCTGCCCCTCCCCCCGCACCCATGCTTTCTCTCTCTGTCCAAAATAAGTATGTAAATCTTAACAAAAAATTTAAAAATTAAAAAAATAAAACTAAAAGTAAACTTTTTTTTAAATTCTTACCTTCTTAGCAACTTATTTTAGTCATAAACTGTCTTGCCATTTGAGAAATTATAAATGTCCCATCT
The DNA here is from genome assembly GCA_002007465.1 of Ailurus styani. Taxonomy (NCBI): domain Eukaryota; kingdom Metazoa; phylum Chordata; class Mammalia; order Carnivora; family Ailuridae; genus Ailurus; species Ailurus styani. The sequence continues at coordinate 635,079 of LNAC01000029.1, read as the reverse complement.
AGAACAGATACATGGGTACATGGGCACCTGTCTCAAGGGGTGAGCATAACATTATTTTTACCATCAGAAAAGTAGAAACAGCCTGATGTCAACCAAGAGGAGTTTGTTAAACAAGTCATGAGACAGCAGAATGGAACAGAATGCACCCATCAAAAATCACGTTATATAGTGTCACAGTATTTAATACTCTTGGTATGTTGTTAAGTGAAAAACAGGTTACAGAAGGATTCGCAGGATTCTGATTTTAAGACTCAATGTGCAAAACAGTATAGGTGGATATTTACCCATGTGTTCATATGCTTGTCTCCAGCTACTGAGATTGTAGACAATTTTTTATTTCTTCTGGGTATTTTCCTTATTTAGCCTTTTCCTACAAAATGCATGCATCCCTTATAAAATGAAAATATGACTTCTTTTTAATAAGTGGAAATTTACTTCTGAAAGGTTCCTGTCTTCGACCTAGCAAAGGTAGTAACCACAGGGTCACTGTATGTTTCATAGAAGTTAGTACTGGACTTCTAGGGGATAATAGAAGGAGCCCAAGTAAGGATAAAAATCATTACGTGCTCAACACTATAAGGCCACCTAGGATATTGAAGGAAGCCTTGAGGAAGGAGTCAGCATCTGATTTAGGTCAAGCCTTGATGAAAAAGCATCTTCTCAATGAGGTAAATAGGTCGGACAGAGGAGGGGTGTTCCTGACATAGGAAAGGGCAAAAGTAAACAGACACACAGCAGAATGCCAAGTCTCCTCGGAAAGTAACGAATGTTCCGTATGCTTCGGTCCTCGGGTTTCTAACAGGATGCCAGGCGACCAGGCAGGAATATTAAATCACGGGGATGAATGGCCAGAAAATTTATTGTCCCAACTAAGAACCTTCGACAGAGAACGTGGCGATTCTCGAGAGCTACCGGGAGACAGCAGGCCCGCACTAGCCCTGCTCGGGGGAACCAGGCGCGACGGGCGCCCTGCAAAGGCCAGATCCCGCCGGCCCTTAACTGCCAGGCTGCAATCGTGGAAGCTCCCACACAGACGCCTGCAATCTCGGAACTGGAAAGAAATGGCAGTGGCCACCTAGCCTGGCCACCTCTCTTCCTGCCTCTGCAGCACTTTCAAGAATAGTTGCCAAGTGTTTGTTTTTGTCCAAATATGCTCGAATATGACAAAATGCTCTTTGCCTCGGAAGAGCTCTGTTAGAAGATTCCTCCTTGTATCGAGCTGAAATTTATCTCCTTGTATCTCTCACACATTTGGGCCAGCTCTGCCATCTCAGAGAGACAAGCACAACACTAACCGCGCTTCCACAGGAGAGTGAAAGATGGAAGGACAGATATCAGAGCCCTCTCGGTCTTCCCTTTGGCAGGCAGAGGTCCTGGGCCGCCTTCCCACAGGTGGTCACTCTTCGCTTCATATCTCCTCGTGAGCTTCTGAATTGTTCCACTCTTGTCCTCTTCCCTCTACCATGGGGGCTGGGACCACCATCCTCTCTTGTTTATGTTACCACAATACCTCCCCTCGTCAACCATCCCTCCAGGCCATTGTCCATTCTGCAGCCAGAACGATCTTTCCAAAACTTAAAACTGATTGGGACCCCACCCTGTTCGTAGTGTTAATGATTCCCTTATTGAATCTCTCCTAGGGATCAGTTACAGCTCTGCTGCATGAAGGTCCAGCCCCTACCACCCCTCTACCTCCTCTCTCTCATCCCCTCATCTCTCTGCTCCCTGTTTCAGTTCAGCCTACTGAAGGCACTGTCACCTATGTTTGGAACTCTCTTCCCTCTACCACCTGCACCTTGAGAATCCTGACTCAGCCTTTGGGTCTCAGTTTATACATCACTTCCTCTAAAAAGTCTACCCTGCTCCCACTGAGTCTGGGTTAAATATTCCTTGTTCAGTGGTTCCACAGGGACCTAAGTTTCCCCTATTAAAGCAAGTATTAACATTGGATTTGAATCAGCTGCTTACTCTTCTAGTACTTTTGCTATATTGTGAACTCCATGAAAGCAAGTCTATCTTTTTTAGCACCACTATCATCAGCATCTGTCACAATGATTGGTACATAATAAATGCTTTAAAATGCTAATGGATTAATGTGTATCAACCAGAACTAGAAACAATTGTTCTGATATGGTCTGCACAATACAGGGGAGAATGAATGTCACCTTCCGTGTTCTATGTTCTATACCTTTTTAAATAAAACCTAACATTATTTTAGAGGATACATCTCACTATTGATTTTATTGTCAGTTTAAACTCCTAAACCTTAATTGTATGAAGCCATGACTTTTATCTTAAACTTCCCCTCTCTGTCACTTCCTGCCCCCTGCCTCTCTGCCCCTCCTCTCTTCCCCTCTCATTCTCCCTCTTCCTCTCCCTCTCTCTACTTCTCACTCTCCCACCCCCTCCCTCTCACACAGATACACCCAATCCTTTGCAATTAACTTTTATGACTCATGCACATTTTATATCTATTTCTGCATATGTCCCCAAAGCCAAAATAGACTATAACTGATTCATAGTTTTGGGACTACTATTCCTTATGCCTTTTTCTAAGCAAATGTGATCAACATATTATGCCTTCATGGATGTCAAGGCTATTGAATAAAAGAGGGATAAGGACAGCGCCCAGAGCATAGCACCAAAGACATCCACCTGTTAATCCAATAGCCTTTAACAAATGCATTCCACCACGTAGTCAATTACCCCACATGCCTCCTTCTAATCCAGAAGAATATGTAAGATCTGGGCCCTTCCCGAAATCAAGGTTTTGAACTGATTAGTGATCATTAGGTATAACCATATTCCAGGTGATTTATTTTAGTTAAAATTCCCAAAACCTATTATCCCTTCTTAATAAACAATACAACCATGATTCAGAGAGAAAGTCACACAACTAGTGAGTGACAGCACAGGAATGTGAGCCCAGGTCCCGTAACTCCAGGTTCAGTACCACACATTACACTGGGATCCTCTCAAAAGAGAAAATATGCTTAATTGGATGTATGCTGGTTCCTACTAATCACCACCTACCCTCCCAAATATCTGTCGAATGAATTAATCCTTTCATTAGAGATTTTTTTTTTTTTAACCTTTGACTAGAGATTCTTAACCTGAGGTTCATGTCAACTCAAAGGAATCCAAGAGTGTGGACTTGCATGAACTTCCTGAGAGTTTACAGAAAGTGGCCTGTGCTGCATCTTGTCATTTTTGCTGAGAAGAGTTGGGTCCATCCAGATCTCGAAAGAACTACAGTTCCAAACAAGAACAACTTGCAGTTTCAATAACTCTCCATAGAACGTCATTGTCACTCACCTCTGTCTAGAGTTTCAGATGCGCATATTTCTCTCTTTGGAAAACCAAAGCTGCATTTTCTCCTCTCTAGTCTCCCCAAACCTCTACTACACTTGAGCCACCCTTGGAGGGCTCATCTGCTGGTCCTTTCTGAGGCCTTGCAGACCTGGTATCAGACAATACCAGCTTGCATCTTTGGTAGCAACTTAACAAAAGGCTCTCCCAGAAGCCCATCCATTTTGGCCTTCAGGACCCTCTTCCCTTGCCAGGTTCCAGCTGAAAAGGATTTCTTTGCCTTCACAAAGCCAAAACAAACCTGCAAAAGGGTTTTCCTGCAGCTCTTACCGGGATAGGGAAGTTAGGATAGATGCAGAGAGTAATCAGAGTAGAGATGTGGATTGGAGAGTGAGCTGGGAGACTTGAGGGATTATCTCAAATACCCAGAAAGTCTAAACCCTTCCTTTGTTAAAAAGGTAAAGACCATGCCTTTTCCTGATAATCGTGGTTGACCTTCGCTCTTCATCCTCTTCTATACTGTATTTATAGATTGTATCTCTCTCATTCTCTTCAATGCCTGAACATACTAGTCACTGAAAAGAACTGCCCCAGAATTCACACAAATTCACTGAGCATCCCAGTTGGGTCCAGGTCATAGGCTCTAAGGATGCTAAGACAAAAACGACTGATCCCTGCCCTTGAGGAGTTTCTGGGCAAGTAGGAGACAGACAAATAAAGAGATGTGTGCAAGAAAGCTGGTTAATGCACCGACAGAAGGAATAGAGTGAGTTCTGGAAGAATATGGGAGGGCCACCTAACCCATTTTGCAGGATGGGGAGCAGATGGTCTGGGTAGTTTCCAAGAGAAAGTTGCTCTCAGCTGATTCTTCAAGGAAAAATATAGACAGAGACCCAAGTCAAGGGCAAGGAAGAAAGTCATGTTGCGTAAATAGTTTAATATGCCTCAGTTTGCAAGCAACGTGCATAAAATGTGGAAAGGAAGTGAAGGATAAGAGATGAGTTTGCAGGGCAGGGTAAAAGGCAAGGCCTAGAAAACCTGTGTGCACGGACTCAATAGTAAAAAAAGAGGAATCTACTGAAGACTTTGCAAAAAAGATGCATATGGTGATATCTACATTTTAGCAAGATCATTGGATGTAGCGTGGTAGGTGACAAGAGAGAGGGCATGGAATGGGTAGGACTGGCCCCCGAGTGGGAAATTGTGACTCGAATGGAATGTGGGGAGGTACTGACTTCAACTAAGACAAGGGTGGGTTAAGGATGGAGACACAGGGATGGGTGTGAATTGTATGATGCAGGTAGAAGAGAGACTTGGTGCAGTAGGGACTCGGAGACGGATCGGGGTGAATGAAAGACAGGTGGTCACCCAGGATGAGGTTGTGGCGCCCCGCCTGGACCCTGGGGAGGCCATTTGAATAGTGGCGAATGGAAGAGGAGGAGCCGGCCCAGGAGGAGCGGGGAGAAGACAAATTCAGTTAGAACATGTTGACCTTAAGGTGCTCCCCCAGACGTCAAAGTGAAGATAAGATGTTCCATATAAAAGGCTACTTAGGGGCAAGATCAGTGTCAGCCATAGATTTGTATGTAATGGTTGCGGCCTTGGGAGCGGGTGAGATTTCCCAGGGGTCGAAACGGAAAGAGAATCAAGGATTCTCAGGGTGCACCAGCACTGCTGAAGGGAAGACCTTTCAAGGCCTTCAGTCGTCACTGAGAAGGTCAGAGGGGATCCAGGACAGAGTCATGAGATAGAGAGGGGGTGGGGGAGGGGACGACCAAGGGTTCAAAACCACCCAGAGAAGCCCGGAGAAAACTGCACTTGCTCTCGGGTTCAGAGAGTTCTTGGGTGGCCCTGCCCAAGTTTGTCTTCAGAAGCCCCAGGGTAGAGGCCAGCCAGGTGACGGGGTTGGAAGCCGTCACTGGGTGGTGAGGGAGCGGAGACAGCCAGTCACCCAGGCTCGAGAAGTGTGGTGGGGAAGGTGGAGGACAAAATGCAGATGGGGAAGAGCAGAAGCTCTGGTAACATCTAAGGAACCCAAGTGTGGAGAACCTCCTGGCCTCGGTGGCCCTGGGCTTGCGATAAATACAGCAACAAACACCACCAAACACCACCACCGGCTTCCCTCTCCGTCCTGCTGAGCACGAGAAAGGCTTTTGTTTTCATTCCCTTTATCAGGGAGAAATGGCTCTGGGCTTAACCTGTTAAAATGAAACCAGAGCGTGGAAGGGCAGCAGTGGCAACCCTTTGACCCACCGCTGGCGCCCGCACACCGGCCGTGCCCACCTGCTCTGTCTGCCTGCCCTGGGAGACGGCCGAGGCCAGATCAAAAGCGCCCCTACTCCTCCACCGTGGAGACCCCAGGCTCCCTCAGCTCCTACCCCAAATTAGCCAGATCCACGTGAAAGACTTGTTCAAATAGTTAAGTACAAAGGGCCGAGGGACTGGCTTGCCCGGCCGTGTGCACGCCAATCAAATCTCTCCTTTATGGAGCCCGGGAGGGGACCCGGCCGTGCGAAAGGGGCTCCCTCCATCTGCGAGGTGATTCTCTTTCCTTTGGACACAAAGTGTAGGATCCCAGAGAACGTTACTGAAACAGATGGCTTTAAAAATCCCCATCCTTCCTGCAAAGCCCTTGTGCAACAGGTAATAAACAAAACGCGGAGCCGCCCGCCGCCCCGGGAGCAGACGGCTCACAGCACCCCGAGCCGGGCCGCGTCCCGGGGAGCTCCCGCCGGGCACGGGTTCGAGCCCCTGGGTGAGCGGAGACTCGTCCACGACCCCTCTCCGCAAGTTCCACCGGCTCGTCTTCCAGAAACGAGATACACGGTGTTTACAAACCCAAACATTCCCTGGCAACGAAAACTCGGAACGAGTTGAGCTCTGCATCTCGCGCGCCTGGAAATTGCTCCAGCTGAGTGCACGGGAACGCAGCCCAGCAGGGACCGTTTTCCGGCAAATCTGGAGGCCCTTTGCAAGGTTTCCCGGGCGGGCGGAACAGCGGCTTGGACTCGGGAGCCTCAGCAATGGAGGACGGGGAGGGGGAGCGGGGCGCCTACCGTACCCGATCGGCGCGGCGGGTCATGCTGCGGGCGTCTGGGCGCCTGGTCCGGGCCCCCGCGCTGCGGACGCGGCCTCTGCGGCGGGGCCGGCGGACCTGGGAGCTCTGCCCCGGGACGGCTGCCCCGGGCTGCTCTTGTTTGCACTGGGCCGTTTGCTTTTGGGATCTCTCCAATGCAGATGTAGTCAGGGGGCCGCTGTCCCGGGGGGGCAATGATTCCATTGGAAGCTGGCCTTTGACAAGACTCACACATGACCTTTGACTAAAATGGCTTTGGGGAAGGAAGAGTGTCCGGAGGCTGAAGACGGGGGCTTCCAGGGCGGCCGTCCACATTCCCACCCCCAGCCGTGCCAAGTTAATTTTTCATCCCGTAATCTTTCAAGCAGAGTCTCCACGGGGTTTGGTTTGCGATTCTTCCTCATTCGGTAGGAGTCTTCGCCTGCTTCCGAAAGGATTTTGCTGCACGAATTTGCTGCCGTGCTGCGGCTCAGTTCCCCGAATGAGCCTCTCCAGGTGAAACCTGGGCGGCGGTATACTGGAGAGGTTCCTCTAACATTCTCGAAATAATGCCACCATTTCCACCCCACCCACCCCCCTCCGTTAGAGCATGCTACAGTTTACAAAGCGCTTTTCACAATCGCGCTGTCATTTGGCCTCTCAAACAATGCAGGGGAGGCTGGCCGGTTCCTGCCATTTTACACAGAAAGAAACAGGAGCTGGCGAGAAATAGGGTTTTTACCCAATCACCCAACCAGAAAGTGAAATCCCGGTCCTCTCAATTGGCAGCCTGGCCACTTTCACAGAGCACCCACTTCCCTGCTGGGTGACCCAGAGCTGGAAGGCAGTTATAACACAAACACGCACACTAACACATAATTGCAACATGTACTATAAAGTAGTGGAGGCTGCAAGTATTTTCATTTTTGAATTATGAACGTATTGGAAATTGCTTTAATATAATAGCTCTGATATCGTATCCATATCATGATATCCACAGATGTCTCAAATTTATTGAGTACATTTTTTTTAATTGTCCGATTTTTTTCCTTTAGCAGCTGCTAAAAGTAGACTATGGGACCCAGCGTGGCCACTCTGAGGTCTGGGCACAAACCAGGGCTTCCTGGGGCTGCTGCCAGAACCCATCACTGGTGACGATCAGAGCCTGTTCCCCTCTCCTTTCTGGGTCCTTCCAGATGATGAAAGGGGATGATGGGGTGTGGGATTGTGAGCAGAGCCCTGAACAAGAAGTCAGCATCCCACAATTCTATTGTGCAGAGAAGAGCTATGCTGGTCTGTAGAGATGCCCTGGGGACAGGTGGTATCACTCTCATTTTTTTTCACCTTAGGGAAGGGGAAAGGGGGTGATACTCACACTCATTTTGGAAAGACTCTACGAAGTCAGCCAGCAGGAGGAGAGGGGGAAGGACATCACTTGAGCCAGACACCACCACCTACAAAAGCTGTCCCGGTGCCTTAGGCAACTGGAAATAATTCCCGCAGGCAGACGCACCGGGTGTGGGACGCTGAGCCTAGAGAGGAGGGTGTAGGTTTGGACTCTGGCCAGGCTCCTGTATCACCCCACGGAATCTGGACCTCATCCTGCCCTGCCAAAGGGGTTAATACAATCAGCCTCGGTTATCAGCTCACATGAAAAGGATGCGAGAGTCATGTGTTGTGCTACAAGAAGAAAAAAGTACCTATCAACCCAGCTTGGAAGTTAGGGGCATTAGCTTCATCAAACACATGCGGTTTCTTCTTCCTAGCTACAAGAACAGGAGCAAGCTATTTAACCTCACTGTGCCTCAGTTTTCTCATCAGTAAAATGGGGGTTATGGTGTCTGCTATGAGAATGAAGGGAAATTGGGTAGGTAAAACTCTTCACTTTCCTTCTGATACATAGTAACACTCAATGAAAGGTAGCTCTTGTATTCTATAGTACTTGGATGTGCGAGGAGAAAGCAAGGATCTCCGTCCCTTCCAGTTCTCTCATTCCCTTCTTTCCGCCACACTTTTGGCCTTTGACTCATGAAGCTTTGCCCTTTGTTCCCTCCTCTTATTATCTCTCAGCTCTTCTACACAATTTCCTTAATGACCCAGTCTAGATTTTAATATCAGTTTCAATCTTTCTCTCCTTCCAAACTCGGGGTTTGTTCATTGCCTTGTCCAATACCACTGCCACACCCATCCATCCGCAACCCGCCAGACGCAGTTATCTGCTAGCGTTACATGGCGTCACACGGTCATGTCCACTGCTCTCCCATCTACATGTGGTCCGCAGCCTCGGCTGGGCGCCCACACCCACGCTTGTGATCTTTCCAAATGTCCCTGACCATCCCACCTCTCCAGTTACACCAAGTCACTCTTCCCACCTCCTCAAACTCTGAGCTCACTCCCACCTGGCTCCCTTTGAGCAAACAGCCTCCGCTCCCCTAGCAGAACACTGTGGGGATCAGGAGGGAATGCCACTTCCTGTCCCTGCACTAGAAATCCTGTTTCCTGCCCCAGCTCCTTCCCGCCCACCTCAGAGGCGCCCCTCCTTCTGTGTGTTCTGTGTGCTTAGGAATCCCCCTCTTCCCATTTCCTCTGGAACATTCTTTGATCAACCATCACCCTATCTTTCAGTTTCTTCTCTACTGATTTCATGAGTTCATTTATTCAGTAAACATTTATAAAACAACTATAACATGCAGTCAGCACCTTTGATTCTGGGCATAAAAGGATAAATAAAACACCATAACCTATAAACACATTCAAGTCTCTTCCATACAATGAACTCCTTTTTTCCCTAATGCAGTTTGAGTGTGTGCCTGTTCCTTATAATGACAACAATGAACACAACACACACACACACACACACACACACACACCTGTGCCCACTGCCTGGAACATACTTCTCATGAATCTCCTAAAGCCAGTTTTTTCTTTTAGATCCCAGCTTAGGGCGCCTGGGTGGCTCAGTGGGTTAAAGCCTCTGCTTTCGGCTCAGGTCATGATCTCAGGGTCCTGGAATCAAGGCCCGCATCGGGCTCCCTGCTCAGCGGGGAGCCTGCTTCCCCCTCTCTCTCTCTGCCTGCCTCTCTGCCTCCTTGTGATCTCTCTCCCTCTGTGAAATAAATAAATAAATAAATAAATAAATAAATAAATAAATAAATTCTTTAGAACCCAGCTTAAAGTCACCTCAAAGAGACCATCCTTAACCGGCCAATCTAAGGAACCATCCTCTCCCTCACTGTTGGCTGTTAATCTTTATTTACTTCATATCATTTATTTCACATCATAACGAGACACTCCTCTGTTTGCTTGCTTGCCTATTTTCTGTTCCTCCCACTAGCCTGAACCCCCGTGAGGTCTGGGACTCTTTTATTCACTGCTGTATTCCCAGTGTCCAGGATGTACCTAGTACATTCTCAGAAAACATTTGTTGAGTATAAACTCCCAAGTGCCAGGACCATTGTTGCTCTAATCTTTTTGTTTGTTTGTTTCATCTCCATTATACAACCTACTGGTTTCCAATGCTGACTGCAAATAGAATTCCCTGAGCAGCTTTGAAAAACTCTGATGCCCAAAGCACCCTAAGACCAGTTACTTCAAGGGTGAGACCCAGCTATCAATTTGTGGAAGTTTTCCAGGCAATTCCAAAAGCCAACCTTAACATCACTGACCTAACCTCTGCCTTACACATAGGCGTTGCTCAATAAAGAAATGAATGGATGAATGAATGATTGAAGGAATGGAGTCACTTAGCTCCTGCTTATCTTGCAATCTTCTTTCTGGTCTTCCCACACAATGGGTTGTTATCCAGGCACATAAACCACCAGACACTCACCTGTGCTTTTATTTCCCCAAGCTTTCGCCTGCTGCTATTTCTACCTAGAATACCCATATGCCATCTTGGCTACCTGCCGCTGGTCTACCTGGTAAATTCTAGGATTGAGCTCAATACCACTCCCAGCTCATCCCAGTGTACCCACAGAGCTCTGAGCCTCCTCTCTCCTTGCATATATGTCTGTGAGAGAAGGCTTGCTGCTGCCTGCTGTTGTGTCAGGACTCTTCTTGACGGCGGGGGGCCGTGGTGGGGGGATGTTACCTCCCTGTCTCCTCATGTGTAGCAGACTCCCCAGCCAGAGATGGCTCTCCACAGATACTGTGGAATGAATTCACAGATTAACAGATCAACGCATGGATGAATTTTTAAAGAGATAACCCTATGCTTATTTTCTATTTTTTGTTTTTTAAGAGCTGTATTGAGTTATAAATTGTATAATGCACAATTCCTCAATTTGAATTGTACAACTTGGTGGTTTTCCAGATATTCACAGAATTATTCTAGAATTGATATTTCTAGAATATTTTTCTAGAATATTTTTATTACTTCAGGATGAAACCTCATATCCATTAACAGTCACCACCCCCACCCCCATTGTCTCCCCAGCTTCCCAACCCTAGGTAACCACTAACCTACTTTCTGTCTCTATAGATTTGCCTACCCTTCATATAAATGGAATCATGTAATAACTTTTTGGGGTGTGTGTGTGTGTGTGTGTGTGTGTGTGTGTGTGTGTGTGATTGGCATCTATTTCCACTGCTGAAGACCTTTTCAGCCACAAGCATCCCTCTTACACTGAGTAGCTATGACAGCATACAGACTCTGGAACAAACCAAGGCAGTATTTCTTAGACCCTATTGCACAGAAATCTGGTAAATTATCCCAATTCTTGAGCTGGGAGAAAGGAGATATGGAAGCTTAGCTACACCTGCTACCACAGAAGAAAAGGAAAGGGGACAGATCCCAGAATGGCTCAGCTCTGCCTCACCAGCCCTGTCTGAGCTGCCTCATTGGGGCAGGACCTTCTGTGCCAGAAGGACTCCATATTGAGGGCCAATGGCATAGGTCAGACTCGAGTTTTGCCATACATTAGCTATAACTCTTCATTCCCTGCCTCTGGATCTCTAAAAAAGATAATAAAAGTAATTCCTGTCTTATAAGCCACACCTCATAGTATTGTTATAAGAGTAAATGAGGGGATTTACTGCACCTGAGATATTATCAATGCCTGATAAATACATATGCTGCTGTAGCTCTTGAAGTTTGACCCTAGCTGTTTATATGTTGTTGTTCTAAGTAAAATTTAACATGGAAAGAGGGTTCTGGTGCTTTAAAAAATAATGTAAGTCACCAATCTAGGAAAGCTTCATACACCATGCACATACCCACTGCCAGATGATCATCCGCATTCTGCTTGATGGGCGGGGGGAGCGACGGCAAGATTTAGCTGAAGCCGAAGAGGAATTGTGAATGGCAAGTGGGGGAGGTAGCGGGTTAGGTCCATTCCTGGCATAAGAAACTGACGGAAATAACCTCGTTCTTCCCACCAAATGTACATCAGTTCCTCTAGCAAGCAAGAGTTATAGGCTCCATGGACGTGAGGGACTAAACTCTGAGCCATTTCTTTCTTTTCCTTCTACTGTTCTTACATACGGACCTGCTTCTGGCATCCTCTGCTAAGCCCTCCTGGGGTGTCTCTTCAGTATATCTCAAAGCAGCACTTGGTGGCCAATCTCATGAGCAGATACAATCATTGGTAGCAAGTAGCGACAGGCTGTACCGAATTTGCTACCAGCTGATCTGACACTTATCCTTCCAGCTCTAAGGGCAGCTGTCCTTTCGTGGAAGCATCAAGGGTCTTGGAAGACCCTCGTCTGATTCCACTGCTTTGAATGGTCTTTCCTGCACATCTGGCCAGCCTACTCAACTCTTTCTTGCCTTCCTCCACTCTGTGATCTCACGGTGCCCTGGACATGCCTGTGGGATAGCTCTCTAGTTCCAGTTATCACCTAGGTAGACGACTCTGAACAACTAAAACACAAGGACATTTTTCATTTATCTTTGTGTCCCCCATGAACAGCCCTGAGCCAAGCACACAACAGACATTCCTCTCATTTTAAAGATATTATATTGAGAGCCTACTGGGTGCTGACACTTTGAAATGCCAACATTCATCGAAGCATGGGATTTTTACCCTGAAAGGAATTTTGAAACAAAGCCATGAGGCTGGGGAAGGTTGTGTCTTATCAAGCATCCCGCTGCCTGAGTAGGCAAAATGCTGGAGATAGAATTCAACTCTCCTGACAACTTGTTCTTTTATGATAGTTCCCCCCGCCTTTGGTTAAAATAACAGATTTTAAATGTGTTTAGAAAACTAGAGAACATATGAATAATTATTTTGTTCATTAATGGTTTTTTGGACTCAAGAACTAGCCCTCAAAGCAGCCCTGAGTTGGTGACTAAGGATATTAACACAGACCAACCCAAATCTGCAATATAGCTAATGCCACTAGGGTCTGACTCTCTGGGCTTCTCACGCCCCTTCCCTGCTAGCTCACATCTCACCCATGCCAAGCCAACCAACGGCCTGTAAAAATTTAACTTGATATGATTGCACAACTGTGAAAGCCCAAGTTGCTTTTTGAGGTAATGAATGAGATTCTTTAATTGCCTTGCAAAAATGTTACCAGTGGGAGGAAATATAGAACAAGTTGTCACAAACATAAATGTCCCTGTCAGGCTCTGGTGAGGTTATTCTACTATTAAAAGATGTAGGGGTCACCGATTTGGGGCCAGCTTGGGAGACAAACAGAATCTCGTTCTGTTTCTCTTCCCACTCCTTTGTTGAATTTCTATTGTTAAGAGTCCTTTTGGGGTGATGTATAGGTTTATTACTTTGACTGGTGTATGCATATGTCCAAACTCCCCAAATTATATCTTTAGATACATGTGGGTATTTTATATCAGTTATAAATTGATATAAACTCAACAGAGTTTGGTTTTGTTTGGTTTCTAAAAAAAAAAACCTTTTCTTCACTGAGTTGAAATCATGGTCCAGCAAGCCCAGCATTCTGTGTCTCTCAACAAGGCAGACTCATTGGTGAGAAAAGAGCAAGACTGTAATTCCCACCTACCTCCTTGAAGGCTGCTGCTCAGTTTTTCTTAATGACTCATGATGGCACTAATTCCAGTGAATGCCTCTGCTTGAAGTTAGGCCACCATCATCTCTCAACTGGACCACTGAGAAAGTCTCCTTGAAGACTTTGAAGTCTTCCAATTTACCTTCCATGCTACAGTCAGGTAGATGGTCTGAAAATTATAACCTAATCACCTAATTCCTCTGCTGAATACCCTGCAGGGTTTTCTATTGTCCTAAAGATAAAGAATCAACTCCTTAATACAATTTAGCAATAATCTGGTCAAAATGCTCCCTGTAGATAAAGGTGCTGCCGATAGCTAAGGAGCTGAGTGAGCTGGAGCCCAGTCCATGTTCCACAGGCTAAGCCATGAGCCCTGGCACTATCCCACTTCTGCTTAAGACCCGGGAAAGATTAGAGGTGTCCCCTGGAGGGCCTATTACTTCCTGCTGTAGACTCATGTCTAATCATCCCCACATCTGCTTCTATCCTAACCTCGGGCACTACAATCCCAACATATTAGCATCTTGAAATTTCCGTCTGTCTTGCTTCTGGCACTTTGCCCATGTTTTCCACCACTTGAACTTCTCCTCATTCTTCTTTTCATCTAGATAAGTCACATTTTCTTTCTCCTCTCCACTTCAACATAACCTTCCCTGAGCCTCTTTGGACTGTGTTAGGTGTTCCTAATATGTGTTCTCAAAACACCCTGTGTTTTTTCATAACAGAACACTCATTCTATGGTCTTATAATTGCCTATTTATCTGCCTTTCCTTGAGAGCAGACACTGTATCATAGTATTCTGTAACGTCCTTGTCTAGGTATTCGATAGTTATCTGTTGATCAAAGAAGTGAGTGAATAAATGGATGGATGCATAAATATGTTATGAAAAAAACCTTGAACTCATGTTTCCAATAAACATCACATTTTGACTAAGAGAGTTCCAAAACGTATTGCTTTGTCTTAAATCTATTTTTTTCTGCCTTCACAGAATGCACTTGAAAGGGTGGATCTCTAGGAATTGGGAACTCATCTTAGTTCATCCAAAACCACAGCTTCCCCATTTACAGAGCTTTGGATGTTTCCACATGAAAAGATGGTCTTTATATGGTGTCTTCACTTATGAGTCTGCCCACCCTCCCCTCACTTGGAACCCAAGGCAATGTAGTGGTAGGCCTTGGAAGGCCTTGAAAATCCTGGCATTCACCCTGTGGGTGATAGTGAGTTCATGAAGGGTTTTAAGCAGGGGGAGTGACATATTGTATTTGTGTTTTGAGTAACTGCTCAAGCAGGGATAAGGAAGATGAGAGCCTGGGGACAGGGAGCTGAGAGAGAAAGCTACTAGAACATTCAAGGCAAGAGGTGAAGTCCTGAACCAGAGAAAAGATCATGGCAATGGAGATGAGGATACAAAGTCAAGAAATCTTTAGGAGAAAAAAATATCTCTTGATCTATTATGGTTATAAAGGAGGGAGAAGAATCACAGATGATTCCAGTGGTTTGAGCTTCAGCAACTGGGTTCCTGCTGGTGCCACCATTTGAACTCGGGTCTGTGAAGATAGTGAGTTCACTATAAGATGTGTTTGGTTTAAGTGATGGACTTTCACACAAAATCAAGGTGGAAACCATCTCTGTATACCCAGTTTCCCGCATACCTTATATACAGTAGGTACTCAGAATGTTTCTTGAATTGAATTGAAGGTACAATACATCCTACATACAGAATTCTCAATATCTAACTTCAACAGTGTGTTTTGTCAAATTCCAAGCAAAGACCCATCTAACCGTACTGCTCTATATTAACATAATATAACATTTATCCATATGACAAGCTAAGAAATTTCAACCCCCTGGAAAGTATGACTAAGAGATTTTACTGCAATAATAATTTTCACTAAGTGGTGGAAGGAGTCAGGAAAGGGGATATTATAGCAACCGCAAATAGGTCCCGGGCTACACTTGGCTTGCAATTTCACTACAAATTTCAGAGAAGCCATAAAAGATTCAAGTGAAATCTGGTTGGTTGATTAGAAACATGTGAAGGAACCCCAAACAGGCACGTGTTTCACATTTCCTACTCTGAAGTTGGCCAAGTATTAATCATCATCCTCCCTGTGTTATTCCAGAAAACAGAATCACTCCAGCTGGCCTTTTGGAAGGACAGGACGTGGGTCAGGAGAACATCCACAAATCTGGGACTTCCAGAGAGAAGAAATTAGCAAATAAATGCCATATTGAACTTTCTCCATCCACCGTAATGCTACTCCTTGTGTTACCTTCCACACCCCTGCCCTCAGCCCAGTCTATACTCACCTCCACATGACAAAGGAAAAGAGGCTTTGGGATATAGCCTCTTAATGAGAACACTGTTATTTCATCTTGAATCCCCCTCCTTCCCCAGAACACAGATTCCAGAATGGAACAGGCACAGTCTTTGGAGCCAGAATGTCCCAAATTTGAAACCAAACTCTACCATTTACTTTGAGTGACTTACCCAATCTCTTTGAGCCTCAGATTTCTTCATTTACAAAACAAAGCTAATAAGACCTACTTTGAAGGGTAAAGACCAAACAAGGTAATTTATGTAAAAGACATACATGTGTGTGATATCAGCAAACATGTATTTGGAGGCTTCCTGCCCCTTCCTTCTGTATGATGACCTGCCCAAGCAAAGGTGAAGCCCAAACTGCCCTTGAACACAGACTTCACTCACAGGAGTCTCAGAGGAATGGTTCCAATTTACACAGCAACTGGAGACCTGATCAGGGTGCTCTGTAGAGAGTTTCATCTGGTCCTCCTGGGACTCACAGAACGGGTGAAGTGACAACAAATCTGGCCTCCCTCAGATGAAAGAGGTGAGAGCAAGGAGGACGGACAAGCTCCTATGGGGTCTGAACAGTCAGGTCAGACTTCAGAGATGGGGCATCATTTGAACTTGGCTTTAATGGATGAGTACCGCTTCCTGGGATAGAATCAGAGATTTCATTAAAAAGTGGTAAATAAATAAAGACACTGAGGTCATGATGTGCTTAAGAAATGATAACTGGTTAGTTATGGCTAGAAGAGAGATGAAAGAAATGTGGGGAGATGAGACAGGCAGGTCAACTGGGTTAGTTTGTTAAGTGTTTACCATGGTGGGCGGAGCTTCTGGATTTAATCCTATAAATAATGTGGGCACATTAAAGAGATCTGACAATTTCTCTTTTGCATCTTATTATATTTTGTTTTTAGCATTTTTCTATTCTCACTATGAAAACCAAACATACATTAAAAAGTATTCAAATAGTACAGAAGGATATCATAAAAAGTGAATCTCTGTCTTCATCCCATGCTACTGTGTCTACTCCTTATTCTCTCCTTCCATATAAATACATATAAATACCTCTCTCTCCATATAAATACTCTTATAAATTTGCCTGTGAGCAAATACTCATACACTGCACTGTATGTGCTTCTTTTCTGCTTTGTGATGTATTTGTGGAGATCTTTATGATTCAGCATATATAATTGCACCTCATTATTTTTTTAAAGATTTTATGTATGTATGTATGTATGTATTTAGAGAGTGAGCACAAGCAGGGACGGGGGAGGGACAGAGGGAGAGGGAGAAAATCTTAAGCAGACTCTGTGCTGCAGTTGACCTTGAGATCATGACCTGGGTCAAAATCAAGAGTCAGATGCTCAACCTGGGTAACTGAGCCATCCAGACACCCTTCACCTCATTTTTTTTTGAATAGCAGTATGTTATGCCACACTTTAGTTTATTGTATATCTTTTATTTAACTGATTCTCAGCTGGTAGATATTTAAGCTGTTCCCAATTGTTTGCTATTACCAATAAGGCTGCAATCCATCCTAATATCTTTGGAAATGTGAGAAATATTCCTGTAGGAAAAAAAAACACTAAAGGCAAAATTGCTGGATCAAAAGGTACGTGCTTTTAAAATCTGAGAGCTATTTTCAACTTGCCCATTAGAAAAAGTATCTATTTATACTCCCATTACCAGAGTATGACTGTATCTGTTTCCACATATCCTTGACATTACTCTGTTATCAAACTTCTAAATCTTGGCCACTCTAGTAAGTTAACCTTTTTTAATTTCCTGTTTTGACTTATAATTCTTTCACTAAGTGAAGATGAGCAACAGCTCGTATGTTCATAAACCATTAGTGCTTCTTTCTCTGGGATTGGGTTTTTATTTTCCTTGCCAATTTTTCTATTAGTTTGTGGTCTTTTCCTTGCTGATTTGTAAGAGCTCTTTATATATTAGGAAAATAAGCAAATTGACCATGATTTTGTTTATGGCTTCTGGGTCCTATCCAGTTCTTAGAAATGTTTCTTCCGCTCCAATATTATTTTAAAATCCACCCACGTTTTCTTTCATACTTTCAGGACTTCCATTTTATGTTTATAATTTTGATCAACAAAGAGTTCATTTTGTTACAAAGTATCAGATATAGTTTTCATTTTGTTATTCATTCTCTGTGTCTTTCTTTTATTTTTTTTTTAAGATTTTATTTATTTATTTGACAGAGAGAGAGAGAGATCACAAGTAGGCGGAAAGGCAGGCAGAGAGAGGAAGAAGCAGGCTCCCCACCGAGCAGGGAGCCCGATGCGGGCCTCGATCCCAGGACCCTGAGATCAGGACCTGAGCAGAAGGCAGAGGCTTTAACCCACTGAGCCACCCAGGCGCCCTGTGTCTTTCTTTTAGTAGATGATTTTACCCCCACTTAAATTTAGTGACAATAGACGTGCTTGTTCTTAGTTGCCTTCTCTTAGTTATGTTTTCTATTTTTCATTCTTCTTTTGTTTTCTAATTTTTACTACATGGTCTGTTTTTATCTTCTTTGATAGATCTGCATTGTTTCTCTTTTCTTCTTCTTTCTGGAGAACTATGGGATGGAAGAACGAGGACGTCTGCCTGGCACACATATGAAGCCTCACATATGTGAGAAGTGTTTTGTGTGTGTCTGCTTAAATATAGCAAATGGCTCTGATGGGATTGCCACCTACCATCTCTACTGTACTCTCTCCTCTGAGAATTCTTGTAAAGATGGTACGTCTGCAGGATTCTCTCTTGGCTCTGCTTCTCATGACACTTCCTAGTGCAGAACAGGGATGTGGACACTTTCCTAGGCTACCCACAACCCCACATGATGCTGTTCCAGGCACAACTGGCTCTTCAATGATGTGCTATCTCTTCCTGGAGACCACTATGGAAAGGTGGATTTACTCTAAGTGTCTTCCCTCAGATCCAACTGTTACTGTGTTCAGCAATTATTTTTCAGAGCTTGGGGTTGCAGGTATTTTCTAACTTATTTGAAGATGAAAACTTTTTTCTTTTCTTTTCTTTTTTTCAGTTTTAGAAGACAGAGTTGGGGTACAAACAGCTTTTACTGCCCTGTTTTAGTCAGAATTTCTCCACTGAAGATCATTAAGCAGGAGAGAATATACTGATATAAATCTAATTATGATTTTGGCAGGCAAATAACGGGAAGAGAAGGGAGGCAGGGAAAACAGTCAGAAAGCTAGCATGGTCATTGCAAATGGAAGACAGGTAAATCTACCTGGACTGAGGTAGCATGGGAGGAAGAAAAGTCTGGGAGAAATCCTACAGGCCAATCAACAGGACTTTGAGCTGATTAAAAAGTCCAGTTAAAGAAAGGTAACTTGGTAGATGGCCACGTGTTCACTGAGAGGAAATCTAGCAGATGGAAGAGTTCATGCTTTCATATGTCAAAGTTGCTGGGACATTCAGAGGAAGATACAAAGCAGGCTATTGGAAACCAGGGCTTGGGAAAGAAGGCAGTGGGTATGGGTTTATGTCTCCAGCAGATTGAAAGCTGTGGTGGCTGGAGCCATGAAACAGATTAACTTACCAAGAAAGACGGGATGAAGTAAGAGGGTGAAGATAGACACTGGAGAACACCAGCTTTTCAGCTTTTTGGGAGCTGGTGCAGAAAGCTGCACCAGCCAAGGACAGAACTGTAGGTAAGAAGAAAACAAGAGAAGGAGGCCTTGTGCAAAACAGCGGAAGAGAGTGACCAGAAAGGATGTATGGTCAGCAGTGCCAAATGTTGAGAAGGCTTAGGAGGCACCACTAAAAGTTGCCCACTGCATTTGGTAATTGCTGAGAGCAATCTGGGGGGCAAGGAAGGCAGGTGGAGGCAAAGATGGTAAACTAATATTAAGTACATAATACCTCCTAGGCAATCCACTGCTTTGCATATGTCATTCCAGTTAATCTCCACAAAAATCCCCCAGAAGAGGAAACAGAAGCTAACAAACATTAAGTAACTCTTGCATCATGAAGAAGCCAAGGAGGTAGCTAGATTTACACCCAAATCCTGCAGTCAAAGCACAATCCTGTTTCCACTATGTTAACTTTCAAGTCAGATTATGGTAAATTAACCTGTAAATAAAAAATAAAAATATTTAAATACCTGTAATATGTAAATACCTGTAATATGTAACTACCTGTAGCCTAACAACATGTAATGTGTTTCAGAGCATCATTTCCTAGTGACTTCTATTAGAAAATTATTTCTGGATTCTGGCTGTCACACAAAACGTAATCACCACACTCAGGACTGTATTGGTACGAGGCTAGCACACCGGGCTCCCTGCAGATCAGGCAGACTGCATTGGCTTCATTCCTGGCAATGGTGAGAGCCCAGAAAATGCTAACAGGCTAATAGAGGTCACAAAATTAGTGTCCAAAAAGGCAACAAAGCAAATATCTTTATGTTTTCCCTGCCCGTTCTTTAACAGAAATTTCTCCATCCTGAATTCTGTATAATTTCCAACTATATCATAGAATGATGAGTACATAAACTTTCTTGACTTGTGAGCTTATGTTGTAATTCCTCTTTCTCAGGGTATCATCTGTCTTGGATTCTGTCTCTCCTACAAGACATCAGTGCTCTTTGGGGCTTAATACAGTGCCTGACACACTGCAGTGCTCAATGAATGTTCTCCTGAGGGTTGTGTTTTCGTTCTTTTGGGGGGGGGGCGGCTGAGGTCACTGCAGGTAGCTCTCTAACCCA
Source organism: Ailurus styani (assembly GCA_002007465.1). Lineage (NCBI taxonomy): Eukaryota > Metazoa > Chordata > Mammalia > Carnivora > Ailuridae > Ailurus > Ailurus styani. Next base: position 614,702 of record LNAC01000029.1, on the reverse strand, counting down.
TTTGCCTGTCTTTTAAAAAAGTATAAAAACATCAAGGCTGGGGCACATAATTGGTGCTCAACTTCATTGCTGCACTAATCCACAACCAACCAACCAATGAAATTGGCTAGAAGGGGTACCAGCAACTTTATAGTTTTCGTCCATATGGGAAAAAGATGTTTAATGGACATACTTATTAAGGGGAACATATTGAAGGATTCTGGAATTCCTCTATGCCATTTCTATCCAGAGCATCTAGCTCCCAAACACACAGAATCCCAGATTTAAAGGCATTTCCCATGGGGCCACAGGTCAGGACCCATACATACAGAATATTTGCAGAAATATTTCCCCATGCCAACTCATCAGAAGGAAAGAATAACTCCTTGCTTTGGCACTTTGTAATGCATCCTCCAACTGATGGGAGGATGATGAAATTCTCACATCTTTTACTAGATGTGTTTTTGGGTATACATTTTCTCAAAGGGGAAATTAATAAGAAAAAAGTGACAATAAACACCATCATTTATTGCCTGTTGCAAATGTGCCAGGACTATGGCTTCATTCTTCCAACAATCCTACAAGTTAAGTTCCTTAACCACAGTCACACACATGTAGTATTCGGCAGAGCCAGGTTTCAATCACATCTATTTCTTACTAAATCTACTAAATCTACTAAATCTTACTAAATCTTTATCATGACACTAAAGACTACTGGCCTCATTAAAAACAAGCAAAAACCAAAAACCAACCAAAGAAACAAAAACCTGAAATATCACAGTAAAAATTTTCTTTCAAGAGCATGGAGTTGTGTCAGATTCTGCCAGTTTTCTTCCTGACCTTTCCTCTCCTTCAGTAATGGAATCCCTATGAAGGTTGGCCTGTGGCCCCCAGGAGAAAAAGACTACATTTCCCAGCCTCCTTTGCAGCTAGCTATGGCCATGACTGAATTTTGGCGATTGTGTTATAAGCAGGAGTCGGGTATGTAATTTCTTGGAAGTATTCCTAAAGGGAGAGGGCACATCATTCTCATCACTTCCCTCCTTCCTATTTGCTAGAATTTACATGTAATCACTAGAGTTCACACAGCCATTTTGGAGTGGAAGCCATACTCCACAGTTTATAATGAAGAATTGTGTCTTGATCACCTACACCATGGAGTGCTGGCTTCCACCTATGGACATCTTGAATGTGGGGTTCAAATACATTTTTACTTGTTTAAGCTTCTGTGTTTATTTCCTGTTCCTCGCAGTTGGGTCTAATTCTCATCAGTGTAGGAGTCTTATGATATCTTGTTCATTATGACATCTTTTATTGTTGTTGAATGTAAGTTCATCAAGTTAAACTGGTATTGGGGATGCTAAGTATTATAGATAAAAGTGATTAAGATACAGTTTTGCTTCAGGAAGGTTTCAGTTTGTGGATGGAGAGAGGAGACACGTCCACGAAGACTACAATAAAAGGAATACCTGGTAAGAGAGTTAGTTTCATGCATAGTGTATTTTTAGGTATGTTTTGAAGTGTTCGTATCTAGTTTCCCCACACTGCCAAGGAAGAGAGCGCGAAATCACTTTTCTGTTTTGTTTTGTTTTGAATACTTGCTTTCTAGCAGGTAGTCCATACTTGAAAAATACATTCTTCAAAGGATCCACTCCACTTAAATAAAGCTGGAACTTTGTCTATTTTCTCGTTGGAATCTCTAACCCTGTCCTATCATCCTTTTTCTGTAAAAAAGGAAGATAAAGATGACAAGAAGAGGAGTCCCAAACCCCATGTTTCCTATCCTTACTGCAAGATAAGAACTCGGGGCCCCTTTCACTAGCTGTGTGCACAGGATACACACAAAAGGTGCTGGGAGAAATCCTGGAGGAGTGTTCTCAGAACTTGGAGAATAAAGATTTAGGCTCCACTTCCTACCTTCAATTCCCTGTGACCTCAACAGATTGTCTCACCTTTCTGGGCCACAATGCCCTTAATTAATAACAATTAATTAATGTAACAAAAGGAGTTGACTCAATGGTCTCCAAGGTCTCATTTGGCACACATGATCTGTGTCTCTATAGCTAGAACAAGCCCTAAGCAGGGAGATAGGAAACCTTGAATTCAGTTGTGTTGAATCCTGATTCTTTCACTAAAAGAGAGAGAGAGAGAGAGAGAGGCAACATCTGCTAACCTCAGGTTCTTCCCTGTAAGATAAGGAAGACAAACAAGATAGATATTTTATAATATCTCCTAGAGTTCAACTAGTCTAGGAATGCTTTATGCAAAATTGTTTTTTTCATGGAAAAAAAACAAATTAGTAACATTATTAAACTTATAATCAATAGGTGGCACTATTCAAAATAACCCCAAACTGTGTCCCATGCACGAAATAAGAATTTTTTTTTTAAGTTGCCACACTGTGATAATAACAAAATTGGCTCAGGGATGGAATTTTGCAGTATCTTTCATCATTTCACACATGACTAAGGTCATGACTAAGGTCAGAAATGAAAATGTCCTCTATGGGAACAGAAGTGCCTTTAACAAGCATAGAGGTTCCTGTTGATAAGCGTAACGAACAATCTTAATGTCATGTTGTTCCCCTTGATCCCAAGTCAAAATGTTTCCTCTTATCCAAGTCCAAAAAATGTGTCTATGTCCACTGGAAGAAAATCATGCAGCATCATTTATCCCTTCTTTTAACACCCTTGAAATCCTCCCTTATAGTAAATTTCAGCCTAAGGCCAGCAAAGTATGTTTTTTCCTCTTTCAGAGCTTGTACATTGTGTACACATTGCCAGAGCAAGACATTCTACGTCAACTCTAGGCTGTAACTAAGGACTTGGTAAACAAAACAGGGCTGGTTAACATAGCTTAGTGCCAAAAAATTGAAAAATTACTATCTTCATCAAACAATAAAATCCTGAGTAAATGGAAAACTTTAACGCTTTGGCTTTTTCAAGCTGCTTTTCATTTTGTTGAGGAACATGGATTTATTTACCTATTAAAGGTAAAGTTTAATAAAATAAACACCCCCAAGCTTCTCCCCTTCCTGTATTGAGGCTGGGAGTTTGAAGCTCTATGTTACGGGCTGAACTGTGTCTTCGCAGAATTCATAGGTTGAAGTCTTAACCCTTAGTGCCTTAGAAGGTGACTGTGTTTGGAAACAGGACTTTTAAGGAGATAACTAAGGCAAAATGAGGTCATGATGGTGAGCCCTAGTCCAATCTGACTGGTGGTCTTATAAGAAGAGATCAGGACACAGGCAACACACAGGAAGCTATGAAGCCAGAAGGAGAAGAGGGCCATTTGCAAGCCAAAGAGAGAGGTTTCAGGAAAAAAAACACCACCACTGCTGACACCTTGATTTTGGACTATTAGCCTCTAGAACTGTGAGAAAGTAAATGTCTCTGGTTTAAGCCACCAGGTCTGTGGTACTTTGTAATGGCCGCCCTAACAAACTAATACACTTTGCATTTTCTATCTCAGATTTAATTACACAAACGGGGAGACTTTAGGGACTCTCAGAGCTTGGCACATTGGGACATCACAGACACTCCACTTGCTTGTCAAACAAATTAACTAGTTCCTTTTAAAGTGGAACCACCACTCACCTAGACCTTCCACGCTTCCTTCTCTGTGAGGAGACACATGGCAGTGAAAAGACCGGCTGTTTCTGCTTTCATCCTCCCTGCCCTTCCCCTCAATCTCTGGCCAGCTCTTGCCCTTGAGTTCTTGTTCTGTCTGTGATGAGAGCCAACAATTTTTATATTGTCTTCATTCATGTTCAGGTTCTGCTGGCTAGACACACTGCTACCCAAAAGTCAGGATGTCATCTGAGCCTCCCGAATGGACAAGATGCTGACAGAGTGAAGGAAATCTAAGAGCCAACATCCAAGGCCTAAGAAACTGATCCACTTTGAGAGTTGATGGGCTGATAGAGAAAAAAAAAAATCACCTATCTGGGGCCATACTTGCCCATTCTGTGTCTTCTCTTTAGGTTTTATCAAGCCAAAAATTTACTTGCACTCTTCCTTCTGGTCCACCCAAATTGGGAGGGCCTCCATTTCAACATTTCTCTTGAGGCATTCTTCCCGTCCCACTTTGCATTTCTGCTATTTATGAGTACACCTCTATAGGATGATGAAGTTGCGTGAAAACAGGGTCAGCATCATTTTAATCTTTGTGTGGAGTGCCTGGCCCCTAAAGGGACCAATAGAGTTGCTGTTGTGGTGGTTGTTTAAATGAATGAATGTCTCCAAAATATGTCAACCATTCATTCAACCAGTTATCCATTAAGTGTCTCATCAGTGCTGGTACTGTGCCAGATACAGAGCGTCCTTGAGGAACTCCAGACCCCATGAAAGTACCAGTAAGTGAAAGGCACTGATGAGACATGAAATCAGCTGCAATGTGTGTGCAGTGTTAAGGGGAATGGAGCAAAATGAAAACCCAGACAATACAAGGGCAAGGGCTCCCCTCTTGCTCCCTACCTATCCTAGCTCTTCCTCAGCTTCAATACTCCAGTGGTATTTGACTTGTTACAGAGAGTATGGATTCCTTTTATAAATGTTTGTAAGTCCAATTGTCTGAACTTTTAAAAAGCCCAGCTTAAGTTTTATCCTCTGGGGCAAATCCTTGATGACACCAGGATTATGTCATCCCTCTGCCTTCCTTACAGTCTTTATCATTGATTTAGCACTGACTCCCAGGACACCTAAAGAGATACTTCACTTATTCACTTGAACTTCTACTTTGCACCATGCTTTGCTTGTGTTTTTTACACCTGCTTGGAGATTGTGAGCTTCCGGAAGCAGGCATCGTGTATACTCACAGAATGTTAGAAACTCAATGAACTTCATGGTTATTTGATCCAACTCCAACTTTTCCAGGTGAAAAAACCCAGAGTCAAGGACACTGACACTTGCCGATATGAACATACAGAGTTAGTGAAAGGACAAAACTAAAATGCAAAGCCAAAATGATTTGAAACAGTTATTAGGAGGCTGAGAGTCCTGACCTATTTTTTCCAAAGGCCAGCCTATTTGGGGGGTTTTTGTTTCTTTCCTCTACTATCCTCTCTCTTGAACCTGATCCCTATAAAATGAAATAAAGCAATATTTTGTCCCTTATAATCATCCTTCTGTGTGGGCACATAGCAAAATGCTATAGGTACAAGGTTAGAGTTGTGTTAACTCCACAGACTTTAGAATCAGATCACTTTTGGTTCCTATCACATATTTTCAACCGCTTTTTTGTTGTTCTGGTTAACTTTGGACATCTCCAAGTCTCAGTTTTCTATCTATAAAATAAAAATTAGAGTATCTACCTCTTTTGATCTCTTAACAAGATCAGACTTGGTATCTGGCCTGCTCGGGACAAAGTAAATGCTCCTTACATTTACAACTGCTATGAAATTAGATACAGAGCCTTTGATACAATCTTCACTTGATAAACATGACAAGTAGAGATAAAAATGATAAGGAAGCTCAGATGTGTAAGTGACCATGTAAACTTTTCATATGCAGTTATACAATTCAAACCTCAGCATTCACAGAGTACTACTTTTCTAAAAACAAATTCTTTTAAAGACACAAAAATCCCGTCTTTCCAACCAGAAACGAAGACCACTAGAGAGACCCTTCACTCAGTTAAACTAGTGATCTCAGAAGATTCTTCAGAGAGGGCCTTTGTTTCTGTTTGCAAGATCGGAGGGCAGGCATTTAAGGTGAAAGCCATTATTTGCTGTATCTAATGCCCTTTCCATGCGATACAAAAACAGGAATCAATTAATTTCCTTCAGACATCAACCAGTCAAGTCTGCCTGGCAGCACTAGAGGTTTCTAAGGACTTTCTTTTGTAAATGATGTCATTAAGAGCCTTGTGAGGTTTCCTTCCTCCCTGGCATGTGTCCTTCTTAAGAGTAGAACATTCAATTTACTGCTCTTTTTCTTTCCTGATGGGTAAATAAAAATTTATGGTAAAAGTATGGAAAATAACCCCCATTACAGTTTTCCTTCAGCTCTGCCAAAATGAAACAAAACAAAGCAAAGGGTTGCCACAGAACTTAAGGAATACACATACCAGGAAAGGGATTGAGTGAGTTTCTGAGTTAGAGCAGATTGTGTTAAAGCCTACAGGAGACCTTTTTGCCATGTACTGAGGATCTCGTAAGAAGCTGCTAAATGCTTTTTCTCTCCTCCTTGAAAGTCCAAACAAAGCAATCCAGATACGCGCACGGTGGTAGCCTAGGAACACAATGGGGATCAAAGGACATGTGTGTTTCTTACTGAGAGTTGACGTAGAATAAGGAGTGGGTGTAGAGGGGACAAGAAAGGGCATCCTCCCCTCTGTTCCCACCTTTCCATCTCCGCCAGTTAGCACGCGCACCCCACCCCCCATGCGGTAGAGACCTACAGTAGAATGTGCTCCAGCAACATGGCGGGGGCAGTAGATGAATTTCATCTTCAGGAGCCATCACATAAGCAAATCTGTCATATATTTGGCTGCTTAAAACTACACGAGGGTCACCTCCAGGGACTCTCCACCAGGGCAGGGACTCAAACAAAAGTGTGATAAAATTACTGTAAGGGTATGTTCAACACAGACATGTCTAGATCTTGCCTCTGGAGACTGATTTGGTGGGGCAAAGAAATCTGAGTTCTTGGAGCACCTGGGTGGCTCAGTTGGTTGAATGTCTGCTTTCAGTTCAGGTCGTGATCCCCCAGGTCCTGGGATCGAGTCCCGCGTCAGGCTCCCTGCTCAGTGGGGAGGCTGCTTCTCCCTCTCCCTCTGCATCTTCCCTCCACCCTCCGGCTCATGGTCTCTCTCTCTCTCTCTCTCTCTCTCTCTCTCTCTCTCAAATAAATAAATAAAATCTTTAGGAAAAAAAGAAATCTGAATTCTTAATAAGTGGGCCAAGTGATATGAGTGCTCAGGGAGTACTTATTGAAAGACTTCCCAGGATAGTGTGTCAAGCACCATGTCCTCTTCTTTCAAAACTCACGAACCCCAAGTCCTCACCCCTAACCTCAACTTTCTGTCTCATTGGAAATCAGCAGTCTGACACAGCAAAGGACATGATAGCTGGAAAAATCCTCTCCCAGAAATGTTATCTATTTAGTGAGAGAGAGAGATAGGTTGGTAGGTTGGTTAAAAAAAGGGGGGGGGGCGCCTGGGTGGCTCAGTGGGTTAAAGCCTCTGCCTTCAGCTCAGGTCATGATCTCAGGGGCCTGGGATCGAGCCCCACATCTGGCTCTCTGCTCAGTTGGAGCCTGCTTCCTCCTCTCTCTCTGCCTGCCTCTCTGCCTACTTGTGATCTCTCTCTGTGTGTCAAATAAATAAATAAAATTTTAAAAAAAAGAACCACCTTCACACAAAGGAAAGGTAATTAGGAGCATTTCTCAGCAGGTGAAGGAAGGGGACAGTTTAGGGTTGAGCTGAGCAATTAGTGGGGTACCTGCTCATAAGTCACTGCGTGCAGCCCCATCTAGCAGAACAGATGAACCCAGAAAGCCCATCTCTGGCTCTGTTGGGTGAGCCCAGGGCTGGTGATCCTATTGGAGCACCATAACCCCGAGGGAGCCACTGTGCCTGGCCCTTTGGCATGTCTACCTATCTGTCCCCAAATCTGAAAATTTTCTCCATTCTCATAGTTTCTCAGGACAACTAAGCCCACACTGCAGCAGCTACTACCCCACATTCTACCCTCCACAGTTGTGAATCACACCTGCTTTGCTCAGGATCACCAGTTACCGATTTCTTTTGCCCTTGTGTTTTATTTGGGACTTTACCAATGTGGAATGTCACTGATCTCTGGAAAGCCCCGGAAAGTGCAGAAGATGATATACTCAATTCTCTGTGGCACTTGCCTACTGGCACTTATCACGTGGTAAGAAAATGAAGATTGTGCCTCCCAAACCGGAGATTCATAATGCATGTGTCGCTGATGCAGGAGGTCCAAATCTGGTTCATTATTCTTGCTGATCAAGGCCATTAAGTGAGTAAGGCATGGAGATTCTGGTGCTCAGAGCATCTGCTAATGAATTCCCAGGTACTGGGCTAAGTACACAACGCCCACGATGAAGTCTGAATTTCCTAACTGTCCTGTTCTGAGTGGGAGGTGTTATTATGCCCATTTAACAGACGAAGAAAGAGAAGTTCAGAGAGATTCAAGTGGCTTGATGAAGCCTCACACCTGAAAAGTGGACAGCTGGAATTTCTTCTTCGGACTTCACACCCTTAAGCACACTGAAAATCCTTGAATAAAAGTGATTCCTTTGCAAGTACCAATGTCCTGAATCGAGGGAGTGGGCATTCTATAAAAGCATGTCCCTTTAAGTCCACTCTGTGGGTATGTTAGGCACAACATTTCCCCAGCATTGTGAATATAATTTAATCAAAACCATACTGTGCCCAAACAGCCAACAGACATTCGTAAAGTTTAACACTCTAGAGAATGGTACACTGCAACATAAAACCCATCCAAGCAACAAGCTTAAAATTGCATTTGCAAACTTCAGTCTCTCTTCAGCCAGAGACAGCCTGGCTTTTCAATCCCAGGGCATTAGTTCAAATCTGTTCGCGATCTGACCTGATGGAAAGTGGTTCCTCCCGCAGCCACTCCGCAGTCCCAGCGGACTCTCGGGAAATTGGGGCTCCCAGGGGGCAGAGTGGTCTGCACACAAGCTGACTGCCACCGACCTTTGCCAAAGCCCAGGGCAGAGCTCATGAAACCTGAGGAAAAGATCAGCTTCCATTAACAACGTTCCCTAAGGGGACCCCACGCTTAAGGCAAAACAGCTGCTTCTGAGAGTCACGGACAGGCTCACGGGGAACTCGTGTCCTGCCACAGACTCTGCTTTGATTCATCTCCTTGTCCAAGTCTCCCTCTTTCTCTAGTCCTCTTCTTTTTGAGGGCACAGAGGCAGTGTCTGCACAGGTGCACCAAAGGGACCAGAAGTCCCGGTGGCAGATTTCCTCAATAGCAAATCTTGGGATGATGCGGAACCTTCTAGCTTTGTACCCAGTTCGCTGTGTGAGACGCTCTCCGAGAGCAACATGAACAGCTATGTTTATTGAGCACTTAATGCCAGGCTCCCTGGGCCAAGAGCTTCCTTGGTGGGGGGGATTGTAGTTGAGGGAATGAAGGCTTACAGAAGCGATTTCCAAGATCATGCAACTCACCCATGCTGATCCCATGGTCCAAGCTAGGTGAATCTGACTCCAAAATTCAAGCTCTCCATCCTCCACCTTGACAACCTCCCAAGTCATGGCCCCTCCACGAGTGAGTCTCGTGTGGAAAATGGGCAAGTCAAACCAAGTCGAGATTTTAGAGGGCCAAACCAGAGTCTGTAAGGCATTGTTGGAGGTGATTTGTTTCTTTGCTTTGTCATTGTTTGCCAGAATTTTTTCTAAATTTTGAGTTGGAATGCCTTTACTCAGAACATCCACATTTCTGTCTCTCCGCTTTAGGCCCCACTCTTAGCCTCCTACCCACCTGTCTTCTGAAGGCATTTGAGTTTTGAGTCCCTGAAGAATCTGTAAAAATTTCCTTGGCTTGACCATTGTATGATCTCTACATGGCTGACCGTCTCTAGCCATGGAAGCAGGGTGGGTGTGATGTGGAAACCAGTGAAGTTGGAGAGGCCCTGAAAGTAACTGGTGGCCATGGGATGAGATAGGGAGCTTGGGCTTACGTGAGAGATGGCAGGTAGAGTTCACAGGAAGGGCCAGCTCTGACCTGTTATTAGAACATGAGTGGAATACCGTGTTGAGGACTCTGACATTGTGCCCTCACTCAGCAAAGAGTGCCAAGATTCATTCATAAACTGTTATTTAGCCGCAGAACCCTTTCTTGGAACAAAAGCTTTTAAAGACCCCTTAATAAGACAGATAAAAGTAGACTTGCTCAGACCCAAGCAGAGATGAGGAGCCTGAAGCACGTGCTGCTGGTTTCCTCTAATTCCTACAATTGCTGGCATCCTACTTTTACAGAGATCCTGCGGCTCCTTCGAGAATAATTTAAAAATTATTGACGAAATTGTTCACCGGTGTTCTTTTATGCTCTTACTTCAATTCCCTGAGACATCAAGAGCTTTTGTAGATCATCAGAAGCACCCACAAAGAAAAATGGAAGCTTTAGCTGAAATCCATTGAATCATCCTTAACAGAGTGGCAAAATGACCTCAGGCAAAGAAAGGTCACCATTTCCACCGTTCCACAAATGTTTATGTGGTGAGCCACACCACCTGCGCTGTCTGAGCAGTCATTATCTCACCTAGACCTAGGTGAGATAATGCATCCTCGTTGGCGTCTCTGTTCACGCTGGGCCCACAGTCTGCCCTCCATAGACATAGAGAACCGGTCTTCTAAAGGTCAGACCAGCACACTTCACCACTCAACACTTTACAGGGTCTTACTTCACCTTTGACTGAGAACAAATTTCCAAGTGGTCATCACGAGCTACAAGTTCCTACATGTGCTCCCTAATGGCCTCTGCACCCATTTTCCCTCACTTATGCTGCTCTTAGAGCAATGGTTCCCAAAGTGTAGTTTGTGACACCCTTCTAGGGGTCTGGAGGTCACACTTACCTTTATTCTAATACTAAGATGTTGTTCTCATGCCTATTTTGACACAGGGGTACACGGAACAAATACTTTCTTGATATAGTTTCAGATTCCACATTGCAACTACCCTCTAAAAGACTACCACTTGTTGAGTTTTGATGTACAGTTAACACTTGAACAATGCATGCTTTAGGGGCCCTGGCCCCTGTGTGTAACTTTGACTCCCCAAAAACTTAACTACTAATAGCCTACTGTTGATCAGAAGTCTTACCAATAGTCAATTAATACATATTTTCCTTTTCTTTCTTAAGATTTTATTTATTTTTTGACAGAGAGAGAGAGAGAGAGAGTACAAGTAGAGGGAGCAGCGGGCAGAGGGAGAGGGAGAAGCAGGATCCTTGCCGAGCAGGGAGCCCGATGTGGGGCTTGATCCCAGGACCCTGGGATCATGACCTGAGCTGAAGGCAGCCACTTAATGGACTGAGCCACCCAGGTGCCCCAATACATATTTTCTATGTTATATTAATACACTGTATTCTTACAATAAAGGAAGCTGGAGGAAAGAAAATGTTGTTAAGGAAATTGTAAGGAGTTACTAAAACAAATAAATAAACACACTTAAAAAAAGGTGGGGGGAGGGAGTGCCTGGCTGGCTCAGTCAGAAGAGCATGTGACTCTTGATCTCAGGGTCATGAGTTCAAGCCCCATGTTGGACGTGGAATTTGCTAAAAAATGAACAAACAAACAAACAAAAAAAACAAAAAACAAAAAAACAAAAAAACCCCACAAAAATTTAAAGAAAAGAAAATTATAAGGAGGAGAAATGCATTTATAGTACTGTACTGTATTTATTGGAAATAAATCCATGTATAAGTGGGCCCACAAAGTTTGAACCCATGTTGTTCAAGGGCCAACTATAATATCAATGAAGAATAACTGCAAATATCTAAAAGCTTATTAAAATATTTCCATTTTCCAACCATGTATCTGTGTGAGGCCAGATTTTCTTCATACACCAAAATCAAAACAACATACTACAACAGATTGGATGCAGAAGGAGCTGTCCTCTAGCAAGCCAGACATTGAAGAGATTAGCAAAAATCCAAAACGAATGTTACCCTTCTCATTATTTTTGTTTTGGAAAGTAGTTATTTTTCATAAAATTATTATTTATGTCAGCATGTGATAAGTTTATTATTGTAATTTTAAATGAATCAAAACATATTTTAAAATTTTCTGTTTCAACCAATATGTCAAATATAGATAGAATCCATGTAACCAAAACTCTCAAAGATCCTCAGTAATTTTTAGGAATGCAATGGGGTCCTGAGACCAAAAAATTTGAGAACCACTGCTCTAAACTCACTGGACTTCCCACTGTTCCTTCCTATGCCAAAAAGAGATTTGCTCTAAGGAATTGGCTCACATGAATTCCAAGTTCAAGATCTGCAGTCAAGAACCTAGAGACCCAGGAGAGATGATGGTGTATGTTCCAGTCTGAGATTAGAGGCAAGAGAAAACTGATGTCCCAGCTAGAAGACAGCCAGGCAAAAAGAGTTCTTTCTTATTCAGCCTTTTATTTTATTCCGGTCTTCAACAGATTGAATGAGACCCACCATCATTAGGGAGGACAATCTGCTCTACTCAGTCTACTGATTCAAATGTTAATCTCACACAAACACCCCTAAAGACACACACAGACATCTGGCCCAATCCAGTAGACATACAAAATTAAGCATCACACCTTCCACTGATTTGGATCACTACTCAAATAATTATTTTATCAGAGAGAGATTCCTCTATACCACCCTATGTAAAATAATATTAGCACTCCAATATTCCTTCTATCTCTTTAATCATGCTTCGTTTTCATGTTTTCTTAGCATGTTTTACCATTTATAAATTATATACCTATTCTTTTATTTCTTCTTCACTAACTACAATGTAAGCTTCTTAGTTTATTGAACAGTTTGGTTCCCTGTTGTATCCACAGTGCCTAGAACTAGCGCATAGTAAGTCTAGATAAATTTTTTTGATGAGATGAATAACTACATCATATTATCTATATAGACTTAAGATCATAATTAAAGTTGGGATGCCTGGGTGGCTCAGTCGGTTAAATGTCTGCCTTTGGCTCGGGTCATGGTCTCAGGGTCCTGGGATCGAATCCCGCGCCAGGCTCCCTGCTCAGTGGGGAGCCTGATTCTCCCTCTGCTTGCCGCTCCCCCTGCTTGTGCTCTCTCTCTCTCTGACAAATAAATAAATAAAACATTTTTTTAAAAAAGATCATAATTAAGGTTTGAGAAAGCACATTTATTAGGGAGGAAGTAATGACTTGCCCTGAAGTGGATTGCGATATGTTTGTATCAAACATGGTGCTTTAAGCAAGGTAGATAATTATTTTTCTTTCACCTCAAAGTTTGGAACTAGGCAGTTCAGCGAATGTGTGGCAGCTCTGCTTTACAGAGTCCCCAGAGACTCTATGTCTTGGACATTTCTTCTGGGTCCAATTTGGCAGGTAGCGAGCTAGGCGTCCTGTCTCAATTCCAAAAGAGAGGAAGGAAAAAACTAAGAAGAAAAATGAAGCAAAGGGTGCATAATTATTTTTAAAGAAGGATTTCCAGAAGCTGTTACACAGCAATCCTACATACATTCATTTGCCAGATTTCATCAAATGGCCACACCTGGTTGCAAGTGAGCCTAAGAAATATGCCTTTATTCTAGGTGGACACATACATAGGTAACATTGGGGGCAGTTACTTAAAGAGAAAGAGAGGAATAGATACTGAGGGACCATTAGCAGTCTCTGTTCCAGGTAGCCATTGTTTGAGCCTGCCCTCTTCTTCTGGTAAAGGAACTCCTTTTTTATTAAACTCCCTCACCCTGTGCCATTGGGACCTGGTAATAGAGTCTATTCAGCACTTACTCTACCAGATGTGGGAATGTGACTAGGCTGGATGAGTCATCACAGTCTATCCTCAGCTCACTGATTGGTCTAGAGATGAGCACATGACCCAAGCAGGGTCTGGGATGGGCAAGTGTGGCCACACAGGACTTTCTTTAAGATGTATAGAAAAATGGTGGAAGATGAAAGCTTTTTTTTGCCCTGAGATTCCTAACCTGGGAATTAGTGAATCTGGTGGCTACTGACATCCATTTCACCTCAGCTACATATAAGTTCTTATCGGCAATAGGAGGAAATGAAGCCAACACACAAAAGCCAGCAGATCCACAGAGTAGAGAGATGGCATCATTTGAGTTCTTTGATCCAAGGGTGCCTGATGCCTAATGTCTCAGTCCCTCTTAAGTTGGTTTTTGTTGGATATCTGTCCCTTTCATTTGAAATTCCTGACTGAAATGTCTATCATTAGCATGATTTCTTTAAAACTATACTATAATTTTATTTACTATCTAATAATGATTAATTTCTGCTATGAAAAGGAGAGAGAGTGTGTATGTTTCTGCCTCAAACACACATTTTTGAAGTCTGGGTTGTCTCCTTTGATAACTCCCCCTGACTGAGCTTTCCTTTCCATTCTCCCTGCCCACCCCTGCATGCTTGATGCTCTCTTCTTTATCACAGAGCACCTGGGCTTCCATCTAACACAATACCACACTGCATTGAAACTACTTGTTTCCAGCACAAACTGTCCCTTGAGATGACTGTTTCCTTGATGACAAGGGACTATCCTATCTTATTCACCTTCATATCTTCATTTTCCCAGAACTTACCTCACTACTGGGCATATAATAATGCTTATATTAAACCTAATGCTGCAAATATGTACCCATAATTTACTATACGATCTTGTGGTAGAGGGTCTAAATTACTCTTCCATTTCCTTTGGAATGTATCAGTCATATAAATCAAGTCACCTTGAAAGTGGAAACTACAAAACTAAAGTAATAAATTATATCACAATCACTGTTCAGCTGACTCAGTGAGAATAAAATTCTCAAAAATGGAATTGCTGAAAGGTTTCTAAGCAAACCCACCCGAAAATAGAAGACCAAAGCTTTTAATTTTAAATAAGTCTCGACAAGGATCAAATCATAGGAATATACTTTGACAGATAAATCTTGATTTATAATTGTGAAATTCATAATGCATTAAAGGATTTTTTAAAAATTATGATTCATTTTTGCATAAAAATGGTTTGAGGTTAGTAAATTTCCAGTAGTTTCTCTCCTTGAGTTGAAAAGCAAGGTCTGATGCAATCACAGGGCCCAAGCAACCAATTATTCCAACTGGCTGCATTTCAGTGTCAGAAAATAAGTGTGCCTTTTGGGACACAAGTAGATATTAAATCAACTACGAATTTTTCCAGTTTACAAAAGAGGAAAACACGCGATTTAAAGGATTACGAGTGCAAGCATTTGTAGGTACTGTAGGGGACTATTCTGCATTTCCTCAAATCCTTAACATCCATTATGCCCCCTCCCACTACTCAACTCTCATTTCCCCATCCAGTGTCATTTCCTTACTTCAATACAGCTTTATTCCCACCCACTTCCATTGTGCTGTCAGGTAGGATATACCACACAAAGTACAATCATAAATATATATATATATATACACATCATATATATATGATACATCATATATATACATGTATATATATATCATATATATACATGTATACACACACAAACACACACACACATATATATATCGTTTTATACCATTGTGTTTTAGATCAGGGAGCAGAAAGAAGAGAAATATACATTTATATTGTCTTTTATAATTATGTAATTACCATTGCCAGTGCTCACTGTTTTTTCTCAAGGATTCATATTACCATCTGCAATCATATGCCTTTATCCTAAAGAATCTCCTTTATTATTTTTAGTAAGGTGGGTCTACTAGCAACAAATTCTCTCAGGTTTTATCCAGAAATGTATTTGGCCTACATTTGTGAAGGATAGCTTTGCAAGACATAAGATTCTTGGTTGGTAGTTTTTTCCTTCAACATTCCAAATATATCATTCTACTGCCTTCTTTCCTCCATTGTTTCTGAGAAGTCAGATATCTCTTAGCAGGATTCATATACATAAGGATTCATATATATATATATATATATATATATATATATATATATAATGAGCCCCTTTTCTCCTGATGCTTTCAAAATTTTCCCTTTGCCTTTGTATATCAATATTTTTACTGTGACATGTCTCTTAGTAGATCTCTTTGTGTTTATCCTGCTTGTAATTCACTGAGGTTTTTGAGATGCGTAGATTGATTTTCATCAAATTTGGAATGTTTTCAGCCTTTTTATAGTGGGGGGCACTTTACTTTCTGCTCCTTGCTGCCTCTTTTCCTCTTCTGGTAGTCCCATGACATGTATATTGGTATACTCAATGGTGTTCCACATTTCTCTGAAGTTCTATTCATTTTTCTTCATTCTTTTTCTTTTCTGTCCTTTGGTTTGCAAAGTTTCTATCCATCTAATTTCCACTTCACTGATTCTTTCCAGTTTGTTGGTTCCTCTAGGGAATTTTTCATTTCAGTTAGACTTTTCAAGCCCAGAGTTTCCATTTGGTTATTTTTAAAGTAATTTCTCTTTATTGATATTCTTTGTTTGCTGAAATATTGTCATCATAGCTGCCTTTATATCCTGAAGTATGGGTTCTTTAATTCTTTGAACAGGCTAAAACAGCTGCTTTGAAGCCTTTGTCTAGTAATCTGACAACTAGCCCCTCTCATAGTTTCTGTTGCCTGTTTTTCTTCTTTGTATGAGTCACACTTTCCTGTTTCTTTCTGTCTTTTTTTTTTTTTAATGGGACATTTTAGGTAATGTACAACAGCAATTCTGGGTAATGATTTCTCTCCTCTCTTTCTGGGTTTTTGTGTGAGCATGCAGCATTTATTTGTTTAGTCATCTGCATATACTATTTTAATGAAATGTGATTTCCTTCTGTGTCTGACAGTATAAAGCCTCAGCATATACCCAGTCATCCTGGAATGACAGTGATTTTAGCAGGGGTTTCTTTGACCTTCTTGTTCCCTGACTTCTCTGTTTAGTTTAGCTGTCTGTCTCTTTTATATCATGCTCAACTATTAGACTCCATTGATTGCATGTTATTTTTCTCTTCTTTCTCTCTTCTCCATCAATTGCTCTTTGGGTTGATCTAATTAAATTAGGCAGGGGTAGTTGGGGGCCAATCTTTGAAACTTTTTTATCACATGGGGGGGGCTCTTAAAAGCTATGTGTTTTCCTGATTCTTTCTAGTAAACTAGCTGGTCTATGGTTTAGCCTGATGCTCAGAACTATTAGCCCCTCTTAATTTCTTTCTACCAGATCTTCATTGCTTTAGAGAATGCCCTTAGGTTTGAACTTCCTATACTTCTGTTTTAAATACAGTCAGTTCCTTTGGGGGTGAGCTTCAAGCTCTCTCTGTTTTGTTTTTTTTTTGGGGGTTTTTTTTTTTTAAGATTTTATTGATGTATTTGACACACAGAGAGAGATCGGATCACAAGTAGGCAGAGAGGCAGGCAGAGAGAGAGGAGGAAGCAGGGTCCCCACTGAGCAGGGAGCCTGATGCGGGCCTCAATCCCAGGACCCTGAGATCATGACCTGAGCCGAAGGCAGAGGCTTTAACCCACTGAGCCACCCAGGCGCCCGCTCTCTCTGTTTTTACTGGCTGCCTCACACCCACTGGGTAAAATCTCTGAGCCCCTGATCCAGGTGCTAGACAGTGACAGGGGCCTGTTTCTCTTAGAGAGACACCTCTGCTTTATAAGCAGAGACCTGGGGAGAGGTAGTAGCCTCTGTCCTTCTCAGTTTGCCTCTCCTGGCATGGAGTCTTCACCCTGAGTTAGCTGGGGTAAGGATAATCAGGGACCCATTATTCTCAGACTACATGCTTAGAGTAAAGCCTCCACCCTACGAGTGGTTGCTGGATGCAGGAGAGGAGTACCCAAGCTCATGGATGCACCCACAGAGAACTCGGTCTCTGCAACTTGAAGTTGTACATGATTAGAAATGTTGGTCTGTTTCTCCTGGTAAAATACTGCATCCCTTGACTGGGAACAGAGGGGAATGGCAGCTCTCTGTGGCCACACCTGTATCGAGCAGAACTTCTATAAGCTCAGCTAGTAAGGAGAGATAGGGAGGGAGAGGGTGAGGATTCAGGTGCCACTGGTTCTCACTGATCTTACATATTTAGTAGATTTTGCTGAATAAATATTTCTCCTTTTGCTGTACACTCTCAGGACAATTGCCAGAGACTTTAAATTGTTGTGTTGTTTTTTAAAAATCACTTTCTCTAGTTACTGTTGCAGCACCAGAGAATAGGTCTGCCAATCTCTTGACACCTTCCAGAAGTCTTAGCCCCTTTTAAAAACAGAATTCCATAAGCTAACATTATAATTGCTAGTTTTGGTTGTCTTTGCTGACTTTGATTTTAAGTTGTAATGATAATTGCTAGTAAGGTAGAGAGAGGCTATTTTTTCCTGATCAAGTTAACTTGATTCCTTTCAAATAAACTAATTTACATGCAAATCTGAAACAGACATTAGAAAAGGGAAGCAAATGGGAACAACATTTTATAATTTATCATTAAATGTATACAATATCTTTTCTTTTTAGTTTTAAAAGGCAAACACCAAGACTAAAGTGAATTTATAGTTTATAGGAAGGAAATCAAGCATGTAGGTTCCGGCTACCAAGCTGAAACCCCCATTTTTATTCTGACCCTACTATATTTTAATGTGGGTAAATCACTATGAATCCACATATGAATTGCTGCATCTACTCTATCATGATCTTGTTTCAAAATGGCTTCACTAACTGGAACCACTTTTAGTAGGGTACATGTGAATTACTAAAACTGTTATTGTTGTAAAAGCTAACATTTGTTGACTGCATATCCCAAACCCTTTAAAAACTGTTTTAAATTTATTATTCCAATTAATTCTAATAACATTACTATGAGGCAGCTTGGATTATTACTGTCCCCATCTTACAGATGAAGCAACTAAGGCACAGAGAGGTTAAGTTCCTTGCCTAATATCACACAGTTTATCAGTTAGTGGTGAGGCTAGATCTGAACCAAGGCAGACTAGTTTCTAGAACTAATGAAACTTTGTACTATATTAATACTTTTTAAAAAAATGCTTCATTATCAAAGAGGCATAGAGTAACCTCTTAAGAGTGGTGCTTAGGGAAATTTCTCTAAGGGAGAAATTATTCAACAAATATTCACTTATTCAACAAACTCTCTAAGCATCTATAACAGCCATGAACCGGGGCTGTTCAATTAAGCATGGAAACTAAATACCCATCTTTTAGGATAAAAGTTGACTCCTTTCAGAATGGAAAATAACTTCAGGAGAATCAAAACCCAAGAGTCACACTGTGAAGCAATAGCTGTGATTGTGGGAAAGGTCTTAAGATTTTAATGAGCGTGTACTACAAGCCAGGCACCATGTTAAGCTAAACTGCTTTATGTAAGTAATTTCATGTCCTTCCTCGAAAAACCACAAGTAGTTAAGAGCTCAGGCTGTAAGTCAGCCTTGGGGGGTCTGAATTCCACTTCTATCAGAGACTAGCTGTGCAAATCAGATATATTATTTAACACTTCTGCGCCTCAGTTTCCTTTTCTGGAGACTGAAGATAATAATACTTTGTAGCAGGTAGGGCTGTAATTCAACTGCAAGTAAAGAAATATCTGATAAGAGTGGCCTAAACAAATAAGGGTCTATTCTTCCACATAATGGAAAGCCTGAAAAACGGAGACCGCAGATGTTGGCTTAGCATTTTCACAATGTCAGGGCTGGCATCTGTGATGTTTTCAGCCTTTTCTTGGGGAGCACAAGCTAGCTGCTGCAGGTCCAGACATCATGTCAGTGTTTAGGGCAGAATGAGAACAGAAGAGGGAACCAGCAATGAGGGTTCTCTTTGATCCGGAAAACTAAGGCAAAACCAGCAGATTTCTGCCATGTCTCCATGGCCACAACCCTGTCATATATGGTTACTTGAGCCACAATTGAAGCTTGAAAAGCAAATACGTAGGAGACACATTGTCACCCCCACAAAATCGGGGTTCTAGAAGCAGGGGAGGGGAGGATGAGTGTTATGGGATGAGCGCCTAAACAAGTGTCTGCCACATTACGTCCCGCAGAATTGAGAGAATTCATGCTGCAAACTTAAGGCAATCTGGGGTTCTCATCCAGGGCCAATGGAGGTTAGCTATTTTATTTGTAAACGAAGAGGTTAAACAGCTTACTTCACATCACAGTTTCTCTACAAGGGAGACAAGATTTAAAGGCAGCCTTGTGGACTCCAAAGCCTATGCAGTAACAAGTAGGTAAAGGGGATCAACAGTGCACTTATCATGAGGAGCACTGGGAAATGTATAGAATTGTTGAATCATCATGTTGTATATCCCTGAGACTAACATAGCAGTGTATGGTAATGATACCTCAATTTAAAAAAAAAAAAAGTCACTGGGGCAACTGTGTGGAGGCATTTACAGGGTGATGGTTATTGAGGAGGGTAGGTGCTGTGATGAGCACTGGGTGTTACACTTAACTAATGATCGCTAATCGCTACATCAAAAACAAATTAGGTACTATACAGAGGCTAACTGAACATTGTAAAAAATAAATAAATAAATAAAGGGTTCTTTCCCTCCCAAACTCCCTTTTTGTGCTCTACTTAAGATTCATGGTTTTTCCTCCATAGATAGGCTAAGGTACAGCTCAGCCGGAGCCCCTGCAGTCATTAGTGGAAAAAGAAGTGAAGTAGCCAGCTCTTGTCTTAAGTCTTTGAATCACCAGACAACTACCTAAGATGCAGCAGAAAGACATCTGCATTTAACAAAAAACTCTTGTATTTCATAGAAAAATTGCCATTAAGCTCAATTGTTTGATTAAGCATGGAAGCCAAATACTGACCTTTTAGGATAAGAGTTGGCTCCTCTCAGAATGGAAAACAACTGCATGAGAATCAAAACCTGATGTGTAAAGTGTCCCCTCAAAGCAAGATATTCGAAAGATGTTAGAAGCTTTAGCCAGGAAAACAGACATCTCTACTTTTCAGTTACAAAAACTTACCATTACTAATTAAAACCACAATATCGAGGATGATGCCTCCCCTACCGCATGAAAGACTTGGTTCGTATTTGCAAGGTGTAAGGAAAACGTGAGGTCTAGTGACCTCATCCATAATAACCCCACACATATAATTACTGTGTACAGAGGTGTCTGGAGAGCAGATTTTTAATCAATGCCAGGAAAAGCCTGCATTGCATTAATAGAAAATGTAGAACACATGGTTCCAAGTCTGTTTGCTTAGCCATAAAATGAGCAGTCTTGCTGACTTGACTTCTTCCCATAGGGTGAAAGAGCAGAAGATAAGTTTCTTGAAGACACAATCTATGTCCACAGAGCACCGATGGCAACGCTTGTTATGCTAGAGGAATTCGAGGACCATCAACCTTGACCTCGCCAAGTAGGAACATGAAACTGACAATCATGGCGACAATCAACCACCCACACAACAAACCATTGACCACTGCCATCACCATTTCATAAAAGGACGTTGTAAACACCACGCTACCAGAATGGACATACTTATACTCCCAGCAAAAGGCAGTACTTTGCATGGAATGAGTTTTACTAAAGTCTTACTGCCTCCTCCAAATTTTTCTTGTTTGATATGCACAAATTAACATTTAGGTCACAGAGTCCGTCCCAGCATTGTTTTCTCACATGGCCTTTCTGGACATGGGAATTCAAGGACAATCTCTGGTGTAGGATTACAGGCAAGGCCCAGGAGTTTCAGGATGCAAGCAATTAAAAATCTGTACTAGGAAATTTTGACAGTGTTTATCTGTAATTGGAGCAGAGAATTTGGCAAGGTTTCCCCCATGCGCTTCACGGTCTGCCTTAAAGTATCTCCATAAGTTTGTTTAGACTCCAGGTTCAAGTTCCGTACATATTCATTTTAATTCTATTACTAGAACCTAAACCCTTTGAAGGCAGGGGACTTACATACATCCAATGATACCTACTTACTGACTTGGTGTGAGCTTGATGACTATGGATTCTGAAGAAGTTCTAGAAGCCCATCATAGCAGCTGATGAATGTCACTGTAAGCGGGTCTGGGGGGAAAAGCTGGGTCTGTCCAAAGAGCTAAGAAAAGAGAAAAAAATGTTTACTGTTAACTGAAAACTTTCATGTTCACACACCTAAGTACATGTTGTCTCATGCATGGGCTGAGCATACGCAGATGGTCTGAAGCAGAAATATAAGTCTCTCTAGAAAATTCAAATAAAGCCAATCAAGGCTATCCACATTTAAAAACTGAAATAAGGACTTTATAACCTCGATTTCCTTGGACACTTGTAACCTTCTCTAGGTATTTACTGTATAATGTAACAGAATAATCACAGGAGATTGGCAGCAGGCAGGAAACTTTGAGACAGTCTTATCCAGTCTTCTCATTTTTCAAGGAAATGCACCCCAGTAAGGTTGGGTGATTTATTTGAGGCCAACACAAGAGACACTCATGAAGAAGTTGGGACATAGTTTCCTGTTTTCGAGAACCATGATCTCTCCACAGTATTACCGACTCTCTGGCTGATAAAAACACCTTCTGCTTTCATATTCAATTCAATGAAAACAGCCCACGGTTAGTGCCAAGAGTGACTTGCAGTGGCATTAAATAGTTAAGGGACAATAAGCATCATAAACAGGATAATGACATGACCTCCGCCCTCAGTGAGTCATAATCAAACGGGAAGGACCTCACACACCCAAGTAACATGTTTTTGGGGTAAAAGTTTATCTTGAGAAATAATAAAATTGTTGAATTTTTCAACCCACCCAGTTTGCTGAGTCCTTTCCTCTTTCCTACTATATTCCTAATATCCAACATGTGCCTGTTACACAGAATATCTGGTATAGGCAACTAGATATCCCTGTTGAAAAGAAAGTCCTCTAGTGTTTACTTCTCACTGTTGGAAAGTAGGCATGAAATAATATACTTTATGCAATTCTCCTTTGTACAACTCTGCACATCAATCTATCCCCTGGCATGCAGACTTATAACTGTAACACCAATCAAATTAAGAATGTCACTTAAGTGAATGCACATCAGTGTTACCCTAATCAATGTTCCAAATAAATACCATCACAGTAAAAGCACTGAAGGAGACAAAAGAACCTCAAAAACTATATGAGCACTTTATGAGTTACTCGTGCAAGGAGAAAGGAGTGAAAGAAGTAACTCTTAGTGGTGTGATCTTTGAGGACACGGACTGTCTTGTTGATTCTGTTATCATAGTCCTAGAACATGGATAGCCAGTGGACATTCAAAAATATTTGATGCAGGAGTGAAAGAAAAGAGAGAAGTGAGGGATGGAAGGACGAACAGATAGAAGGTGGTTGATTAGAACTTGAAAAATCCAAGAATCAGAGGAAGTATTTTAGTGGAGTCTCAACAGATACAACTTCTGGAGGCAGGAAAAACTCTATAGAAAAGGGGAAAGCATTCCAGGCAGGAATAGGTGGGCTCTTGCTCATCTACAGCTATGCAGGCTGCCCACCATCCCAACTGGAGAGGGCCGTCCACGTGCTTCCAGCAAACCCTGGAGGAGAAAGGCCATAAAGTGTATTGCATCCTGCTGGATGTCTGTCAAATACATTTACAGCTCATCAACTAGGATTAGCTTGGCTGGCTAAATTCTTCTTTCAGGAGATAATTTGGGTACAGGTGATGGTAGAAAAAAGAGGTGGTTCTAGAAATGACAGATCGGGGTTAAAATTTTGTTGCTTCCACTTACTTAGCTGCGTAAAGGAAATGCAAGGTCAGTGAGGGCAAACTGGGTCTCTCTTATTCATGAATTTATCTCAGTGCCTAGACGCAGAATGTACCTACAACATAGTGGATGATAGATTTTAATCACACTATGCACTGAAGAGTTTCTCCATCTGTAAAAAAAGGATACTGCCACTCATTTCACAGGGCATAATGAGTCTGAAATAAGAAATACACATGTGGTAGGTAGCACTGTGCCAGGCTCATGGGAGATGCTTAATGAGCAGCTGCGATTAGAAACAATAAGGCTTTGTTTTGTCTTGAATGGGGATTTTCATCTAATTTTAATTAGAGATCTGTAATAATCTTCTCTCTTGTAAGCTGAGAGACAGTAATGAGTCTGGAGTGAACAGTTAGCCCAAGAATTCTCAACCTGGGTAGTACCCACTCAGGGGAGCACTGGAGGTAGGCCAGGAGTTTGCTGGTTCCAGTGACTGGGCCTGGTTACCGTGCTGGGACCAGAATGTCAGATGTCCAGTAACAGGTGGGACACTCTTGCACAAAACACCCCCATGGCCCCCATCGTGCTCCTACTGAGAAGCACAGTGTAATCTTGAGAGGTAAGGAGGTCTACTCATTTACTGCCACCTTTTGCTTTAAAACACAATGTAGGGGCACCTGGGTGGCTCAGTCCTTAAGGGTCTGCCTTCAGCTCAGGTCATGATCCCAGGGTCCCGGGAGTGAGCCCCACATCGGGCTCCCTGCCTGGCAGGGAGCCTGCTTCCCCCTCTCCCACTCCCCCTGCTTGTGTTCTCTCTCTTGCTGTCTCTCTCTCTGTCAAATAAATAAATAAAATCTTTAAGAAAAAAAACCCCACAATATACACTTTACAAAAAGTATTTGCAAGTGAAATTACACTTATCCCTATTTTGTTGTTTCACATGTACACAAAGAAATATCTGTTTCTATCTCAGTATAAGATAAATTCAGTTAAGACATCATAATCATTTTTTATGATTGCACCAAGGAAAAAAGTTCTCGTGAAAAAGTCAATCAAAGAACATGGCACTAAAAGCAGAAAACGTGTTTGCAAAAGACATTAAGGATTTTTATCTTGTCAAAGAAGCAACCAAGACTTTTCTTAAGAGAGTCAAAGAAAGCCACTTGGAAAAACTCTTATTTCCCTCCTTCTGGCCCTGTTTCCACAGAGAGAACATCTGTGTCCCGTTAAGATTTTAGCTCCCCTGCTGAGCAACAGTCTTGCCAGTCTCAAGCCTAAGTTCTGCCTATTCTTTTGCAAAGAGGAAGACAGAGGAATGATGATAAAAGACCAAGGCCCTGAAGAGGGACAAAGAGCTCAAAAGTGTGAGGTCAAAGATCTAGAATAGGGACCTTCCAAGGGCTTGTGTACTCCAAAGTGGATACGAGAGATAGAAGACTGTACTAGAGCCTCTACTTACATTTATCTATCTACATATAAATGGACAGTGAGACCGTCTCCTGAATCCTGCATCAGACAATATCGTTAGGTATTTCATAGCATCAGGGGGTTGGGGACAGTGCCACGCTCACCCATTCCTTTATTTTGACATATTGCAGTTTATTGTGTCCAGTTAAATGGACTTATGGGTTATGTTACCTGTTTTAATTAAACCAAACACCGCAAAGTAGACAATAGTCTTTCAAGGATTTCTACAAAACCCACCAGACTGAAGACCATACCAATCATGCAAGCACATGCAAATAAATGAGAAAGGGCTAAGCCAATGCTTGTTGCATAGCACGAGTTCTACCAAAGCCACACCACAAGACAGAAACGTGATGACCAGTTGCCTGAGTCAGTGCTGTCCAATTGGATTGATGATGAAAATATTCTCGAGTGGGGCTGTCCAACATGGTAGCCACCACCCAAATAGAGTTATTTAACTTTTCAAATGTACCTCATGACACTGAGAAGCTAAAAATTTTTATTTTTAAACTTAATTTAAATAGCCACTATTTAAATGGGTATTAAATGTCTAGTGGCTACTATCCAGGACAGTGCAAATCTAAGAGGTAACAAATAGGGCCAAGTTCTTAGGTTTGAATCTAGATGCTGCCACGTACAAGCTGTGTGACCTTTACCTTAACTTTTCCATGCTTCAATTTCTTCATCATAATCATACTGCCTATGTATATAGTTGTTGTTAAGATTAAGTTAGTTAATGCTTAAAAAGTACTTAGAATATTGCATCATCAGAGGACATTTTGATTAGCCCTTAATCAGATTGGAGAAGAAAAAAAGAAATTATTCATTCGAATTACAAATGCTTATTACTAATGAACCTTGAACTTTAAGGTTCATCTTGGGCTTTAAGATATTAAATAGTATGAAGATTTCACAAACTTCAGGACATTTACAAATAATTTATTTCATTTTTATCCCTTCCTTATATAATTTTATGATGAATATTGCAGCTATTGATCCAACTATATAAACTATGTAATTACTTTAAAATTGAATGATATTAAATACACCAATGAAAAGACAAAGATCGTCAGCACAGATTTAAAAACCACCACCTAAGACCGAACTATGTTCTGCATTAATATATACTTATAAATATACACACATTAGATATATTCACTCTTTTTTTTTTAAACTAATGGAGTAAACAACCAAAAATGTTTAGAGATCACTGGGCTAACCCAAGAGAAATGTTTATTTTAGCAAAACAAAACAAAACAAAAAACAGCACCGGGTGTATCAGCATTCAGTTACTATGTTTAAAGTCATGTAGATAGAGTTAAAAACATTTTTTAAAGGATTATTGTTTGCCAAGAAACTTTAAAAGTCTGTGATGAACAGAAGAGGTTCCCAATAATTATATTTTATTAAATGGTAAGGATATTCTTAAATTCTGACCATTAAGGGACAATAAATGCTCTAGAATAATTGGTTGAGAAACCTCTATTTCAGTGATAAAAGTCCAAATAGTATAAATACCAGGGAAATATTAAAAATCACACATACGGAATAGCTTTTTCCAAAATTACAGTAGGTGTTCCTTAGATTTTCACAGATGTGACAGAAAAAGTTCCACAGTCAAGTAAGTTTGGGAAAATACTGTATTAAACAGGTTTCTTCACTACAGAACTTCTTGGAACTTATGACAGGCCTCCGCTGGTTAAGTGAAACATGCGCATTTTCTCAATTACCTCCAATCATAACATCCTCACTTTTTTTTTTTTACAGTATCTAATTAGGGAAGAAAAAAAACTGTCCTTTTTTAGGGCTAGCCCCTCAGCCTGTTCTTCTCTTCTAATAAGAACTTCTTTTATATTTCTGCTTTTAAGCTGTACAGTTGTTGCCCTTTGAGTCTTTGTCCTAGCTCCCTTTGACCTCTCTCCAAATATTCCTCTTCTAAAATCCTGAGGTGAGGAAAACATATTTTTATATGTCTTCAAAAGGTAAATAAGTTAGGTTATAAAAATGATCAAAATACACACTCATAGCTTAGAAGGATTACAATTCTAAGAGCACCTCTTCCTTCTTAGCAAGTATTCCCACATACACTTCCCCCAGTTTCTCATTAAGATTAAACATCGTCTGACAAACAATGGTAGTTCATTTGTCCCAACTATGCTCATTTGTCCCAACTAAGAAACCGACACCGGTGCATTAACGAAACTTCAGAATGCACTTGGATTTCACTAGTTTTTTTCACTAATGTTCTTCTGTTGCAGGATCCAATCCCGGAAAACTCCCTGCATTGTTGTCCTGTCTCCGTCATCTCCTCTGGTGGGGCAGTCTCTCCGTCATTTGTCTTTTGTAAATCTGATGGCTTTGAGGAGTAATGGACAGGAATTTTGTAGTGTACCTCTGTTGGGTTTGTCTGATGTTTTTCCCATGATTAGACCAGATAGACTGGCATTGTAGGGTTTTATACCCACAGAGGTGCCCTTCTCATCACATCATACTAATGAGGACATGTTAACAGGACTTACCACTAGTGACATATTAACATGACATACTAGTGAGTGCTGTTTGCCATGGTCATTTGGTTAATGACGTGTCTGTCAGTTTTAACTGGAAAGTTCCTATTTTCCCCTTCCACACTCTATTCTTTGGAAGTGAGTCACTAAGTCCAGCTTACACTCAAAGGCAGGGTGCCAGAAGTTGAGAGCTTTGAAAGAAGCACAGTTCCACTTGGGCTGGAGCGCATTGGATATGTTGAGATTTCATTTCTTTAAAGAGTAAAAGAGAAGAGATGAGTTAGGAGAGGAGGATGGGGAAACCAGGTAGCTTTCTAGCTATTTACCAGACAAGGATTTCAATGGAAAGATGTTACTTTGATCAAAATGTCTTTTTCAGGACTTTCTAAGACTTCGGTAGTAAGGTAGCATCTTGATTCTCTCCTTGATAATCATCCAAAAGAAAGAGAAGACAAGAAACAAATACTGTAAACTTCAACTTCAAAGAAGGTGAAGAAATGTGAAACACAAATCCACAACCCATGAGGCAGAGAACGCAAAGCGGGATGCGAGATGCTCAGACAATGCCATCCCGGCAGCTCTCAGGCCAATTCAGCAAGAGAAAGAAGTCAGACAAGAAAATAAATGAGAAAACTCAATTTATCCACATTAGACAAGAGGTAATAAAATTATCATCATTTACAGATATGGATACTTTTAAGTAAAACCCAAGAAATACAACTAAAGTGTTGCAAATAGAATCTAGCAATGTAGTTGTGATGGCTAATTTTAGGTGTCAACTTGTCTGGGTCAAGGGATGCCCACCTAGCTGGTTAAACCTTATTTTTGGTTGTGTCCCCCCATAAGGGTCATTCATGAAGAGATTCGCATCTGAATTGGTGGAATGAGTAAAGCGGCAGCCCTCCCCACTGTGGATGGGTCTCACCAGAACTGCTGAGGGCCTCAACAGAACAACAGGTGCAGGAAGGTTGAATCCCCTCTCTGTCTGAGGAGAGCGGGGACAGGGATCTTCTGCCATTACAGTCCTGGTTCTCAGGACTTCAGACCCAGACCGGAATCTGCTGTAGGCTCTCCTGCTCTCAGGCCTTGGGACTACACCACTAGCTTTGCTGGGTCTTTAGCATTCAGACAGCAGACTGTAAAACTTCCCAGCCTCCAAAATTGTCAATCCCTCGTAACAAACATACATATATTTCTTGAGAACCCTGATTAATGCAGTAGCTAAGCACAAAATCAGCATAGAATAACCTTATAATGAAAAGAGAGCATTTCTAGACTGCCAAACACAAACATAAACTACCTTATAGGGAAGTTAAAAAGAAATACTGCTCTGAGAGACAAGAATACTGACATCACTAATACAAATCATCAACATCAAGATACGAATTCTAAGTTCACTCTAGATTTAACACACAACCAATACTAACTACAAAAACAATCTCATGGAGAGACTAAAAAGC
This sequence comes from Ailurus styani, assembly GCA_002007465.1. Lineage (NCBI taxonomy): Eukaryota > Metazoa > Chordata > Mammalia > Carnivora > Ailuridae > Ailurus > Ailurus styani. The sequence goes on along the minus strand of LNAC01000029.1, from coordinate 585,969 downwards.
CTAATTCTAATATTTAGGTAGAAAAATAAATCCACAAAGAGGCAAATTACAGGGATGGAAAATCTGTCAGTGGAAGGCAGGGGTTGGGTGGTGGAGCTGCTGACCACAGAGGGGCAGCACGAGTGAATTTCTGCAGTGATGAAACTGGTGGTTGGAGATACAAGTCCAAGCATTTGTAGAACCCATAAAAATGTACACTAGAAGGGAGTTTTACGGTATGTAAATTAGTAAGTCAACTAGAAGGAGAAACCCACAGGAACTGCAAAAAGATCACGAGAAGTACTGAAGGGAGACTAGCTCTACCATATCAAAGCACAGCCCAGTGCTACCATGATCTCATCGGCATGGTACTCGCAGATGAGCAGACTGATCCATGACACCAGCTACAAAGTCCAGAAATGGACCCAAACAATAAGGGAATTTAGTAAGCAACACTTGAAACCTAGAGAGAAAGATGGTAGTTTTTTATTTTATTTTTTTTTTGTAAACTCTACACCCAACGTGGGGCTCGAACTCACAACCCCAAGATCAAGCGTCATATGCTTTAGCTAGGGACCCCATAAAGACAGAGTTTTAAATACATAGTGTTGGGTAGCATTCTGGAAGGAAAAAAAAAAAAAGGCTGGATCTCTCTCCCTCCTATTTTCTATCAAAATAAATTCCAGATGGATTCTGGTTGGATAGAAACCAGAAACACGAAACTTTAAAACCAAGAGAAAAAAACAGAATTCTTTTATAATCATGGAATAAGAAAGACCTGTTAATATGACACAAAATGTGTAGTCATAAAAGATAAACTATATCAAAATTAAAAAAATTTCCGCAACTATCGTTTGTTTAAAAAAAATGTCCATACTGCATAGATGTATGTACAGACTGCTCTGGAAAGTCACACATAATACTGCCCACAGAGATTCCTTCTGGGGAAGGAGACTGGGGAGACTTACACTAGAATTCTGTGCTGTTTGCATGTAATTACATATTTCAAAAAACATGAATAATTCTTGTGTTGTCCGCTCCTAACCATCAGCTTAAATTACTGAAAGCTTGCCATGAAAAAACGTGCCTCACAAGAAACATCCAGTATAAATATCCAATTTAGAAATGACACAGGTAACATACAGTTCCTAGTATAATGCTGGAAATACAAGATGTTCTTAAGTTATATATATAGGTTGCTATTATTTGTCACCATCTTCCTACAACACTACCAATTATTTTGAAATATATGTCCTTACTATTTTCAAAGTTGGGAATTCTGTAAATGGTATCACAATGCACACCGTGACATAAAATGCTCCATTTTCCAAAAATAATTTCAGCGGGCCAACACTAAGTTAACTGGAATCTTGAAATAACTGCCATTTAGGCCCTTCAACACCTGATCACGTTCCCTTTCACACACAGACCCTCAGTCAACTGCACTGCTTTTACAACTCTTGAACATCTCCTTGCTTTCCTCCTCCACACTTTTGAAAAAACACCATTTCTTTTACTGAGAGAATTTTCCCTATCTCTACAGAAATCATTCTCCCTTGCAAGGCCAGCTCAAATCCTGCCTGTCCACAAAGACTGCAGAGAGCTCTGTGGACAGGTACATGATATACATACACAAAGAGAAAGGTAACAAAGATATAAAAAGACACAAAGGCAGAATGGTTAATTTAAAAAGTTATTTATTAAACAAGTTAAACACAACTAAAAGTATATTTATTTAAAAGTCCAACATTATTGGATCCCTTTGAAACATCTATTCAGGAAGAAATACTTTGTAAGAGAAATGATAAAAATAGGACAGGGATGAAAAACATTTTAAACAAACAAACAAACAATAAAGCACATGGTAAATTCAGAAATAAAAACACACAAACTATTTAAGTATGAAACCAAAATGTTTCACGTATTTTTAAATGTTTCTGGTACACTCACATGAGGGCTGGCTTGTCTATGTCTGAGTTAGTAAACACCATTTAACACCTTTTTAAAGTATTGGGCTTTGTGTTATACAGAAATAATTTTAGATTATGTGTTGGGTGTGTAAACTGTCCACATTTAGCAAACATATTCTATATATGAACATATTCACTTAATGAAAAAAAGAACTTAAAATTTAAACATCTTGATTGGAGAACTGTGGATTTGAGAGTTCTATTAAATTCCAGCATCGTAATCCCCAAATGCACTATCAAAAATGCTATCCAAAAAAAAATTTTTTTTAAAAGAGCTGCTTCTGAAAATTTCAGTATTTTAGGGCAAAAGAAAATACCATGTAATCTTGTTCACAAATTCTGATGTTCAGCCTCTATGGTTAACACAAAAAAATACCATGTAATACAGAAGATTCCTATAGAAAAGCCTCGGTCTTTCTCAGTAGTTCCAAACAGTGTTACACAATATTTCACCGGAAATAGTGGTTTCACCACAGATCTGGCAGTAGCTTGTTTAAAACATCACTTTGCCCCATAACATCCATCAAAGACTTTAAAACATAATTGATTTTGGCAGTACACATGAAGACCATGATGTGAATGGGAACTGCCAGTGGATAGGAGGGCCTTTAAAGTTTGATGTGAGTGAGTGTGTATGTGTGTGTGTTCTAAGAAGGAAATGGGAGGAAATGGTTTATTCAGAACTTTAAAACAATTTTCTAATTAGATCTCAATTGCATAAATAAGTCAAATGTTTAGAACTTACATAGATTCTGAATTTCTATGAGAAAGGCAACCATTTTTTTGTCTGTTTGATTCCTTTTACCATTCTTTAGAGGACAAAGCGTTAGTGATATATGTTCTCCTGGACACTGAGGCCAAGTCCCCGTGGTCCCCTCTCAGTCTGAAAGCGAAGGAGAACGAACAGACCTGCCACTGGCAGGGCTGGAGAAAGTGAAAGGCTCTTTGTCCTTCTCTTTACTCTCATGCTTGTGCTTGTGCTTATGCTTATGTTTGTGCTTCTTCTTCTTCTTCTTGTGCTCGTGGTGATGGTGGTGATGGTGGTCGCTGTGTTTGGAGGACGCTGACTCCTTAGTAAACACTGAGAGTGGAGCTGTGGCACCTGGATGCACACCCATCTCCAGAGGTGACTGTTCTTTACCTTCAAGATTAAAAACACCCAATGAATTCCTGTTGATAACAAGGGAAGTGAAATGAAAGTAAGGGGGAGCTGACAGTTGAGAAAAGAGGGACTCCCAAGTGTGTAACACGTCCGTGGGAATTCTTAGGAATGCGAGAAGTACTAAAGAAGATACGCAATTAGTCACACACAGGTAAGTGCCAGGACATGGACTATTTCAATTCCTTACAGTTTATACCAATTATGATATGTACCAGTGTGTTACCAAACCATCTTTTAAAAGTTAGCATTTATGTTTTAAAGTACTATGAAATGATAATAATGATTACATGTGTGTGTTGTAAATTAAGACCCACATTGATCCTGCAACCATAGCTCCTTCAACTATAGCTTGACCCCAAGGTACCAGGCGGGAAATGGCAGTACTTAATCTTTGCCACCCGAAGAACCACTTATATACACACTTAAACATGTATGCTTTACTGATAATGACAGTGCAGCAAGAATTACATTTCTACAGTTCCTTAGTTTCTTGGGAATAGATAGGCAAAAGTGAACTCTTTAAGTAAAACCAGAAAAGGCAGTGAGTATATAAAAGGAACATCTCTACTTAAAGACAAGAGTAGTGAAAGAAAGAGAGAGAGAGAGAGAGAGAGAGAGAGAGAGAAAGAGAAAAAGAAAGAAAGAGGAAGACCTATGCTCTTGAACAGATTCTGCTGTTAACCTTCAGCATGCATTTTTTCTTTTTATCTCACCTAAAAAAAAAAAATCAAATGTTTTGGAAAGTTCTTTCCATTTAATATTCTATCAGCCCAAGAATCTACAATTGTAGTTCTCAGACTCTAGTGTTCAACAATTCCTTGCTTCCTCCCGCTGCTACAATCCGTGGGCCACACCCCGAGAAAGACTTCTCTCTGCACGACTCTGCACTGATGGTACTGCCGTACATGCAGCCAACTAAGAAAGCAAGCCCAAGGATCATCTCAGATACCTGCCTTTCTCAATCTGGGTGGTTACCAAATCTCATCAGTTTTCACATACAAATATGTCTTTCACCTGCCCCTACACTGTCTGCAACTGTATGAATTCAGACCACCTCACCTCATCTGGATGGCGGTACTAGTCTCCCGTGAACTGGTTCCTATGCCTAAAGTGAGCTATACCCAAATCCGTATTTTACACAGCTGCACAGAAGCTGATTCTGCCCCACAGGGTTTATTCGGCAATATCTGAAGACACTGTTGTCACACCTGGGGCAGGACTGGGGGCCGAAGTGACAGGGGCCTCCCGTGGGTAGAGCTAGGGATACACAGGACACCCACCACGCATAGGACAGCTCCTACAGCAAAAACTTCTCATGATCAAAATGTTAATCGTGTTTAAGCTGGAAGACCCTGCTACGTAGTGACCTTCCTAAAAACAATGCTATCCATAATGATCTGCTTAGAAACTCAGTTGGTTCTAAAAACAACAATAACAAGAAAAAAAACACTCAGTTGGTTCTACTAACAGAATAAAAGCCAAACTTCTTGGACTTAAATGTAGCAGTTTCTGAAAATATAGGTTTTTATCCAAACTAGCTAAAAAAAAAAAACCCAAGCTTTTCACTAAAATGGACTTTTTAAAGTAAATTCTCAGCACTAATTTTGATCCAAACTAACCCCAAACCATGGTTCTTACCAAAACAGACATTACCACAGAAGTTTTCTTAAAAATCAGCACTGATTTTACTGATGGTTTACAATCTGTCCTGAATCCACCACTGCAGCCTTATGCTCCCCTGTCACTTTCTATGCACTTGAGGGTATACCTTTGTTAACTGTGAATTTGTAAATGCTGCTTCCGATGCTTGAAACTCCCTTCTGTTATTTGTCTGACCCAGAGATTCACTTAACAAGCAACAGGAACTATAAGGGAACTGGGGGAAATAATGATGAACTGGACAGATCTCAGTCCTCCTGCCATTTACGAACGAGCTGAGAAGAAACTGAGTAAGTACAACCAAGTAATAAAAAGACAAACACAGAGTGAACTAGTAGCACAAAAGCAAACTTAAATTAGTTGTGGGGGATCAGAGGCAAACTTCTGTAAGGAAGTAATGTCTAAATGGTAACCTGGAGGAGACAATGGGAAAGAAAAAACATTGTAGGCTCTTTAATAATTTAAAACAGCTCAAATGTCATTTCTTTAAGAAGTGTTCCCCAAACTGCCCCAAAAGAATTCATTCTTTCATGTTCTCACAACAAAACAAAGAAAGGAAGTTCTAGCACAGAGAACTCAAGTGACTTGCCCGAGGCGGCACAGGCAGGTCTGGGCCTGCCTCCAGCGCGTGTGTGCTGCCCTCCCCCACCATCCCCCGCCCCCAGCTCGGCTCGCACAGCTTTTCCTGGGTGGGTCTCTTTCATTCCACTTGGAGCATCTTGAGAACAGGGAGGTCTTTCATCTTTGTATCCCAATGTGTCACCCGGCATCGAGCACCCCTCCATCTCACCTCCCCACCCCTGCCCAGAGCTTGCTAAAGGAATGAATTAATACAACAGAAATATCTAGTAGTTGTGTTTCTTTTAGAGAGGATGTCTGGTGAACTTAGTCCAACTAAATGCAGTGTGAAGGTCACTAATTTTGCAGGGAGAAGGATAAAGCACAGAAACTATTATAAACCATTCATTCAACTAGTACTGACTGACTACTATACTTCTTTTGTGTCAGGCACTGTTCCAACATTTCAGGACAAATGAACACATCAAAATTCTTGTCCTCACAGATTATTCATATTTTACTACTACAAAATTACAGTTTTATATTCATGTATTTTGGTAAAGATAACACTAATAATGATGCATGAGCTAATTACAGAGATTACTACATACATAGCAAGTTTAGGGATCTGTATTTTTTGCAATAACTGGTACCAAAATAATATTCCGAAAAATTTTGAGAAGTATCAGCAAAATATGCCACTATAAATTAGATTTTAAATAAATTACCCAAGTATTTATTTTCAAAATATGAAAAAATATGAAAAAAGAAGTCCATACTTAACAGGATACAGAGCCAGGTGATAAAGAGAAGTGATAAGAGACTTTAAAGCCTCATGAACAAATCCCTTCAGATCCTACCTCATGATTTAGTCAGTCTGAAACAACAGACTAGGAGCTTTCCAACTAGCGGTCTGTACTATTAAGAGTCTGCGGTCCTCTTCTGCACTGAGAGAAGTTTCATCATCCTAAACACCTGCCAAGCTACTTGGATTGCAGAAAAACCAATAATTACATTGGAAACTGTACTTCCTAGCAGAGGCAACTGCCAAAGAGACAACCAAATGTACTTGGGTATACTCTTTTCCAAGGAATACTTATAATCACTTCAAAGTCCAATCTCTTGTCTAGTGGCCTTATACTTAGTATTAAAGATACATGGATTATAAATCTTGCATGTCTCTTGATTTGTATTTAGTCTATTAATAAGACAATGGATTAACTAGATCCAAATATAAAGATGGCTTCCAGGACAAATGACTGATTTCAGGCTGGGTAGAATATTTACAAAATGAACCTGAAATAGCTGGTATAATGGCAAGGAAGTTAAATTCTTCTCAAAAGACCCAAGAGTCAACTTCTAAGAGTTCTCACTGTCCAAAGATGGGACAATTTGAATAATGATAAGAACAATAACTTATGGACTGGAACTAATTGTTCATTCACCTTTGGAGGATGCTAGTTAGCCAACTCATTATTGGGGAAATTATTAAATAAAAAAAGAAGCCATTATCTTTCTCCCGCTGCATAATCTATACTACTGGGTAATAATAGATGAGGGGGACTTCAGCTTTACAGAAATAAACCAGTTTATAAAAATGGAAAGATGAATTAAATAGCGCCATCTTGCAGGGCGCCTAGGTGGCTCAGTCCGCTGAGCGTCTGACTCTTTTGATTTTGGCTCAGGCCATGATCTCAGGGTCATGAGATCCAGCCCTGCAACAGGTTCCATGATCAGCAGGGAATGTGCTTGAGATTCTCTCTCCCTCTGTCCCTCCCCCTGCTCGCACATGCACACACTCTAATAAATAAATAAACAAACAAAATCTAAAAACAAAACAAAACAAAAAAAGAATTATCACCATCTTGCAACCCTTAGTGAAATAATGGATCTAGGCCTTAAACATCTTAGTGGCTAACCTCATAAGAGTCAACTCCTAATCATAGGAAACAAACTGAGGATTGCTGGAGGGGAGATGGGTGGAGGGATGGGGTAACTGGGGGATGGGCATTAAGAAGGGCACATGACGTAATGAGCACTGGATATTATATAAGACTGATGAATCACTGAACTCTACATCTGAAACTAATAATACATTATACGTTAATTAATTGAAGTTAAAAAAATTAAAAATAAGTAAAATTAAATAAAATCTAACTTCTACAATTAAAAAAAAAAGTCAACCAGATATTGTATGTTTCCAGATAGAATAACACAACGCCATCTATAAACCTGAATACAATTAAGCTTCTATATCCAACTACAAACTTACAAGAAATAAAGGGGACTCTAACACGTTAATTATACTGTGGTATAGAATTACCAAAACACAGACTTGAAAACTACGATCAAAACTCTCATTTCTTTGACAAATACAATTATAAAAGGGAAGAAGAGAGAAAAAGGTAAACCTGAAACTTTAAAAGGATACAAAGGACGTATCAGCCAACTGCACTGTGTAGATTTTATACAGATAATGATTCAAAAAATAAAGTGTTAAAAATAAATATTAGAATAATGGCATAAGTCAACTAAAACTTATAGTGACTGGATATTTAAAAATATGAAAAAACTTAATTTTTTAAAGTATAAGAATGTAACTGTGGTTATGACTTTTTAAAGTCCTCATCTTTTAGAGATATATACTAAGTTGTTCATGAATAAAGTGATAATATGTGGGATCTGTTTCAAAATAGTTCATAAGGGTGGAAATGGGTAAGGATATAGACTACACGAGACTGATGTGAGCTGATCACTGCAGAAGCTGAGTAATGGACACATGGGGTTCATTATACTAGTCTGACTCCTTCACAGTTTTCCATAATAAAGTGTTTTTTAAAAAGGAGAAGTTAAGGCAGTTTGACACTATCCATGAAAATGTTAAATGCCCATATTCTGTGATTTAGAATGTTCACTTCTAGAAATCTATCCCACAAAAGTGCTCATGCATATGTGCAAAGACACATACACAAAAACATTCACCAGAATAGTGTAACATCAGAACATCTGATAAAACCTAACGTTTCTCTATCACCACCACCACCCTTTAGCTCTTAAGTTTTCACTTATTATAGACAATATATATTTCTATATATTGAGATTATTTGAGAGAGAGAACATGTGTATGTGGGGGGGGGGGTGAGGGGCCCCGTAGAGGGAAACGGAGAGAGAAGTTCAAGTTAGACTCCCCAGTGAGCCTGACAACAAAGCAGGGCTCAACTTCATAACCCTGAGATCATGACCTGAGGCAAAATCAAGAATCAGACATTTAACCAACTGACTGAGCCACCCAGGCCCCCGACAAAATACATTTTTTTGTTTGCCTAATCTCTCTTTTCTGGATAATTTTACCAGGTCTAAGCCAAGGTGATAAGAAAATACAATTTCCTTCCCATGCGGAATTGTATTAACAGTCAAATTTGAGACACACAGGAGTTGACTTTCACACTAGCATGAGGTCATGTTTACTGAGAAAAATGCATATATGACCATCCCTAAGACACATTTACAAACATAATTTCACGTATCAGTTCAGGGGTTTATAAGATTCCTGGGAACTTGAGGCACACCCAAAGTGAGGCACTACTTTTTTTTTTTTTTTTTAAAGATTTTATGTTTTTGACAGAGAGACATAGCGAGGGAGGGAACACAGCGGGGGAGTGGGAGAGGGAGAACAGGCCTCCCGCCAAGCAGGGAGCCCAATGCGGGGCCCAATCCCAGGACCCTGGGATCACGACCGGAGCCCAGGGCAGACACTCAACAACCGAGCTAACCAGGCACCCTGACGTACCACTCCTTTTCAAGCTTAAGAAAGTCCTTTTAGTGACCTGAAAGATAAGTCTCTATGATAGATAGCACATATATCAAGAAAAGGATATATATAATTCAGAATACATTTTCCTATTTCATGTTATATGAAAAGAACAAAACAAATGCTCTCTTTTTTAAAAATAACAATCTCACTTTAATCAACTTTCTTTTCTTTAATTTATTTGACAGAGAGAGAGAGACAGTGAGAGAGGGAACACAAGCAGGGAGAGTGGAAGAGGGAGAAGGAGGCTTCCTGCTGAGCAGGGAGCCCAATGCAGGGCTAGATCCCAGGACCCATGACCTGAGCTGAAGGCAGACGCTTAACTACTAAGCCACTCGGGTGCCCACAAATGCTCCATTTTGTTGTTCTACCCAACACTAAATCTTTCCTAGAAATCTAGTAAAATGCACTATGGATAAGGATTTTAGCTGCAGTCAATTTAACAAATGCAAAATAAACCAAGGAGGTACTTAATATAAGGCTAATGTGGAAGCTTCTCAGCCCATCTGATTAAAGTGTTAATAACAGTCAGTAACCTGCTAATTCTCTTAAATTCATTCACATTAGGTATATGTTTAAACTTAACACAAAACCTGCAGTTTTTATTGGGAAAAGTATGAAGTCTGATCTTTGGATTCTTTACATCACCGTAAAAAATAAAGTGTAAAATTGTATCCTTAAAATTTAAGTAAAAAACCCAAAGTCTGTTTTTCATATTAGAGTTTCAAAAGAAAAAAACAGTACTCTCAAGATAAATATATATATATGTGTGTGTATGTATCTTTTTTTGTGGGAAAGATTTCAAGCACTAGAACAGTGCTTTTTTGACTTATGCAAGGTGTTACATAACACAGCAGTCCTAGCTAGGCAAAACTACAGGAACTCTTCTTCCTTTCTTCCCCACAGAAACCACTAGGGATTTCCCTCTGCCCCTGTGCCTGTCACTCCTCTGTGCTTCATCACCACAAGGCTTGCAGCAACTTGGAAGACAGACCAGCCGCGTGGGGCAGTCGGCAGCTGCAGTGGTGAAGAGGACATGGAAGGCTGTATGGCCTCCCTTCCTGGCCTCGGGGTGGGGGCGGGGGGTGGGGAGTGACAGTAAAGGAAGGAAGGAAAATATCCCTGCCACATTTCTTTCTTTACACCCAAATGGCTTAACCTGCCACACATATCATCCCTAAAAATATTCTTCTATCATAAGCAAGGAACGAAAAAACTGGAGGGAAAAAAGAACAAACAGGAAACTATGACCTGTCCACCACATAAAAGTTTCCACCTCTTCTTTATTTTACCTACAGCCCATTCATTTTCTTTCCCCCCCAGATGACATCTGCAACACATTCCAGTTCTCAATTATCATCTGGTTTGTTGGCTCTAAGGGACCCATCTGAAGAAGGGCTCCCAATCTCAAAAGCCTTGGACCAAAGGAGATAGCATAAATGAGTAAGCACAATTCCAAGCACAATACAAAACGGAAGGCACATCCCTAAGAGGGCCTCTCAGTTAACTTTTTTTCAAGAGAAGCTAGAAATCTAGATTTTTACATGTAATCTCTTTTTAGTAAGCTACTTCAAAAATTTTTGCAAGACTTGTACAGACTAAATAAAACCTAAGTTGGGGGCACGTGGATGGCACAGTTATTAGGCGTCTGCCTTCAGCTCAGGTCATGGTCCCGGCGTCCTGGGATCAGGTCCCGAGCTGGGCTCCCTGCTCTGCGGGAGGCCTGCTTCTCCCTCTCCCACTCCCTCTGCTTGTGTTCCCTCTCCTGCTGTCTCTCTGTCCAATAAATAAATAAATAAATACAATCTTTAAAAAAAAAAAAAAAAAAGATGCCTCAGTTGATATGCTGAATAAGGCTCCAAGTAAAGCACATGTGTGAACTCTAATCTAGAACCCCACAGAAAATTAAGAGAGGTCACAGCTTCCCTTACACTGGTTTTCTGCCTCCTCTCCTCAGCCCTCCACTCACAACCAGGCTAGCTACCACCGCAAGAGACCCTGGCTCCTTCTGGGAGGCAGGAAGAGAGGAAGTTCCTGTTTTACTGCCAACTTTGAGTTAGGCTGAGGTTGTGCTTCCAACATTCCAAAAGATGGAGCTCTAAGTGCCCCTTCTCTCAAAAACATTAAGCCACACACAGTGGCTAAATTTGATACTTTTATTCTTTTTTTTTTTTTAAGATTTTATTTATTTATTTATTTGTCAGAGAGAGGGAGAGAGATCACAAACAGGCAGAGTGGTAGACAGATGGAGAAGCAGGCTTCCTGCTGAGAAGGGAGCCCGATATGGGACTTGAATCCCAGGACCCTGAGATCATGACCTGAGCCGAAGGTAGCTGCTTAACCAACTGAGCCACCCAGGTGTCCCTGATACTTTTATTTTTCATGTATGGTATAAATTAAAAGGGATTTTAACTTTGTTGGCTAGTTTGGGAGTTACCTACCACACGTAACAATGTGTCTATGGGAAAACCACCTTTAGAATTCCAAAATAAATACAGGTACAGATAATCTTTGGGAACATTACCATTTGTAAAATGAAGGTTTTCTAAATTCTAATAATAGCACTATTGAACTTTAAGACTTGCTCACTGGCCACAGGGTACCAAATAGCATAAACACATTTAAAGTACAAAGGCACACTAAAAATATATTCACAATTAAGTTTTATAGATCAGTCCAAATAATATACTGGTATACATTTTGCCTCATGACATAAAAGGGTCCTAGCAACCAAAGCTAACATTTTAGTACTTTCCTATTCCCCACCATCAGCCCTGTGTCTCCTCCTCCCCAATCTTCCCACGCGATGTCATAAGAACAAGACCGTAAAGAGAGATTCCACAAAAAAGTAAAGATGGGTTTTTTAAAGCAATATGACACTATGGTACAAAAGCACATCAGTGGGCACAAAGAGGTGTTAATGCCACAGGTAAGTGTGCCATGTCACAAAGAAAAACCAAACATACTCAGATTCTTCTTTGGAGTAGGAATTCATGCCACAGGCAGAAGCACCACTCTCAAACTATATCAAGAGGTCTGAAATACCCTGAGCTTTAAAGTTTTTAAAAATGTGGGAAATTTTTCATGTCTAGTAAAATTTTAGTAAGTATAATGGTAATAAAGCAAAATTATACTAAAATCAAAAATAAAACCAAGAGAATACAAAACTGGCAAGGCCAAGAAATGTCAAAATTCACTTATTAAAGTAAGTGATAAGGTCTCCAGCTGATTTCCTTCTGAAATAAATTCTGTATGGATCTATTTCAGTAAATGCATAGAGCAGCACACAGAGAGATATAAGAAAGCAACAGTCTAGGGTCTCAATACCAAAATATTCTGAGATGTTGCTTTGGTTTGAATTAATCACAGTTGTTCCTGAAGCTCCTCAAATCAATAAACAGTTACTCTTTTGTTTATATCATAAAAACATGGTTTCTAAGCAAAATCCATCTGTTGTAATCTTAAAATCCGACTAATGACTTTTGAAAAAACTATTCTTTAAAAATAATTTTGCTTATGTATCTTGTTTTTCATTCCCTGTTCCTTCAAAACTTGAGGACTGAATGTTTGTTTAACAACCCTAAATCCTTACTCGTTATCTAGATGACAATCTTTTTTTTTTTTTGGTAAGCAACAAAGAACGGAGTAAGCAGAAGACAATGTAAAAGAGAACAGGTAACAAACACATCTGAACTGAATTATCTTTCATAAACTTAAGCCCAATTAGTATTTAATAGTTGAAAAGACAGGACATCTTAGTTTCATAGCATGGCATCTAGTCTTCAGGACTACTGACCATGGATGACCAATTGTAAAACTTTCAAGGAGAAATAAGTGGCTGACTTTCACATTTCGCAAAAGTATGTGAAAGGTGCAGATCTGATGGTGTCTACTGAAGTTCGCATTTTTAATGTTATAATATTCTAAGAAAAATCACTGCAAGAAAAGACCAATAATGGGTATTTTTAAATGGCATAATGAGGAATGATTTTTCCCCCTTTCAACTCTTTTTTCATTTCTAAGTTTTATATAATAGGAATGCACTATTTTCAAACAGTAAAGAGCCTAGTTTAAAATATTCTTAGGAGTGCCTGGGTGGCTCAGTTGGTTAAAAGTCCAACTCAATTTAGGTCTTGATCTCAAGGTCGTGAGTTCAAGTCCTGTGTTGGGCTCCAAGCTGGGTGCAGAGCCTACTCGCAACTAAATAAATAAAATATTCTTTATGTTAGATAATACAAAGTCAATGTGTTGCAAGAAAAGCAAGTCCCTAGATCAATATTTTTCATGTATTCTTTTAAGTTGACAAACTTTATAAAGCTTGTAGATTTGTTCTTGAGCAAAATAATGATATTAATAGTAATTTCACCTGTTCCCTTCCGTGGAAGTTCCATACTCCACTGGGGTTTTGTGGTGGGTGTGCCATCACAGCCTGACGAATGCTGGGGTATTAAAGCGGATCGGGAGCTAGCCGGCCGATATTTAGAGAGCCCTAAAATGCCAACGAAGAGGGAAAAGAGGTATTTATTTCTTGGTTTACCAAAAGAAGAAAAAAGCCTGACATATTTTTATCAGTTAACCTTAAAACCAGAGGCAGTTCAACAGGAGAATTCTAATAATGAAAAGACTACTACTAACTACTAAAGATCCCATTTGATTTTAATCCTTTGTCATGGTTCTTATATGCTTAAGTCGAAGAACAACGCACATTCAAGAAAGTAAAGTGTGACTGCCCTGCTAAATATATAAACTGGATTCTATATTTGAGGTAGAAATCATATTTTATATTATATATGTAGAATTTTGCATATAGTAAAGTTTCTCTGCTTCGCCAAAAATTTGCTAATAAATTCCATTATAAATACTTAATCAACAAATAGGTCAAAATAATTTAGGGGTTATAGAAGATATTTCAAACAGCAAGTGTTTTAATGGCATGATGTGAACAGCATTGTAGCAGCTATCAGGAGACCTAGGTTCTGATTCCAAATTATCAACAAATTAGATAATCCAGGTGAGACATTATCTCATTGTGTCTCAATTCCTTCATTTGTCATAAGGAAAAGTTCTAAGGTCAGTCTAGACCTGAGTTGGCTATTACCTGAGTGTGTCATTTAGGGCCAGTGACCTAATACCTCTCTCTTAAGTTTACTTATCTATAAAATGGATTGAACAGATAAATAATTGTTAAGATCTCTTACAATCAGAAAAGTCAAAGAATTCATGACCTTTCAGTTTTCAAATGTATCTTAGAGCTCATATTCTACCTGAAGTCAGTTCTCAAATTCTACTAGCTTATCTTGGATTACTAAATAGTGAAAAACAATTTAGGTCTCAAAACTAAAATTTAATAAAAAGCAGACCAAGGTGGGTAAGGGGGCCTTTGCACAAATATAACAAGTTTCAAAGAAAGGGAAAAAAAAGAAAAAGGAAAAAATATTCAAATGTAAAGGTCATAAAAGATAACCAGTATGGAGTATAAATCAATACTCCCCCTTTTTCCAATAAACAGGAACAGTACCCAGAAAAAAAAAATACTCATAATCCCAATAAAAAATGCATTATAAAGTAAACTTGAGGGTGCCTGGCTGGCTCAGTCAGTAAAGCATGTGACTCCTGATCTTGGTATCACTGAGTTCAAGCCCACGTTGGGCATGGAGATTACTTAAAAAAAAAGTAAACTAAACTTGATTTATCACTTATAATTAATTAATAAGTATCTTTTAAGTTATTACAGTGGTAACAAAACAGTACTATGCATACAAAAATGATAAAGGATAAATGAAAATTAATAAATTCCATCTTACATATCGACACGGATGAACTTCAGAAGCATAATGTTAACTGAAAAAAGTAAGTCACATTGGTATCATATCGTTTTCATAAAATTAAAAAAACAAGTAGAAGGAAATCCTGTATTTATGTGGTACACTACAAAGAAAAGCAACAGAATGATTAAGAAAAAGTAAAAAAGGAAGCTGAAGATAGTATTTACTTGGAGTGCAAAAGCAGGTGAACAGAACCAGAAAGAGGCACAGAGGGAACGACCCTGGCATGGAGCCTAAGACACAGGTTAGAGTGGAGAGCAGGTTCACCGATATTTGTTTTATTACTGTATTTCACATCTCACATGCAAGTCACATCAATGCTTTATCCCCGAAAATAATAAAATGGTGATGACATAAACTAGGTATTAACTCTTCAAAAAGCATTATAGCACAATATATCAAGAACTGTGAAAATCTTCTGAAGGTAAGTATCTCATGACACAGTTAATCTTTTCACCAATAATATATTTTGGGAAATTTACCCCAGGAATATAATTTGACAAAAAGAAACAAAAGCTTTTGTATGAAGATATTCAGGGCAGAATTACCTGTAATAAAAAAAATACCTGAAATAACCTAAATACTTACTGACACAGAAAAATAAGGTATGTTATAGTATATCAACTCAATACTGTCTCAGGTACTATTTTCAAAAGGAAAGATTATGATGTTTGAGAGATGCATGCAAAAATCTATGACAATATTACGTGAAATAGGCAGGCAAAAAGAGAAAGCTGTGTTATGGGAGGCATTGCTTCAGTCAAAGTTTAAAATTATGGTTACATTATTAAAAAGAAAATAGATCTGGTATTTTATTTTGAGGTTAAGTCAACTACAAAAAAAGGCGGGGGGAGGGGGGGAGTCCTTAAAGCTACTGGTAGGAATCTGTTGAATGGATTTTTAAAAATACAAATCCAGAAGTAAGCCGAATACTTCAAAAGGACCAAAATGAAACATGATTTTAAGAAACCCTCTTAAAAAATTAATTCCTTTGCTAATATGCATTATAATCTGATACTATCTAGTATTTTATACCACCTACTTTTCAACTTTATAATTGTTCAATTGTGAATAAAGCAAGAGGCCTTAGAACAGCAGCACCATGAGAACGCTCTTCATCACCTCCTGGTAACTGTACACCAATCTTACCTGGAGTTGATGGCCTTTCGAGCATGTTCAAATGATGGGAAATAAATGCCTGGCTATCATGAACAGTGTCCATGTCAATTTCCTCCTCATCTTGAGAATTTGAAAACTAAAACACACACACAAAACAAAGGAGAGAAAGAGCCATTACATCACTTTACGTTTGGATCTTTGCTCTTAGGAAAAGTAGCAGAGAGGCCACAGAACATACCCCCACGTCTTAAAAGGAAAAGTAGTCTTTTTATCAAAAAGTACTAAGAGTAAGAAAAGATTAAATGGGCCAGCCTCTAAAAGAAGCTGAATGGATATTACTGGAAATGAAATAGCAACTAAAATCTAATCCTATGTTGTGGGGAGAGAGAGTGAGCCGTGGTAGACCACACACACATAGTTCCTCCCCCAAACAGAGAAGAAGTATGTGATAATAGAAGTTAAATAATCAGATGGAAGATCTTAAATGGACATTTGGGTTCTTTTATGATTCAGTCTGCCCCATCTGTTCCTGCTAAGGAAAAACCATTGGAAGTATTCAAAAAGATTTACAAGAAGGTGAATATCCTACACTATTAATACAGGTTTAACCTGTATTTCTTACTCTGATTTTGAGTTTGACTTTACTGCTATCCTCATTCTTCTCCAGTATTTGACCAGGTTCTAGTGGGGACCCCAGTGGTGTATCAGCCTTCCTCTTCACTCCCTGCTGATGAGCTGACATATTACATGCTGCTTCCTTGGCAAGGTGATCATCTTCCTGCGGCAATATTCAAGATCAAAATTAGATTTCTGAAGACAAGTAGCTCAAATTATAGCTGAACACTAATAGCTACAGCAACCATGCAGATTAGAACGTGCCCAGTGCCTAAAAATTATCAGCAATGGGCTTAAAATAAACTTCACCTTTTCCTGTCTGCTGGTCTTTTTGGGGGGAGGTGGGAGGTATATAACCGAACTTCTAGAATTTTCCCAAAAGAATGTATCTTTTGGTATCATTTTCTCCTCTTCTCCTGAAGACTCCAAGAATGAATGTAAGTTAACATATATGGGCAAGAATTAGAAACATATTTATTTCTACAAGTTTGTAAATATTCAGATTTGAAAGAGCACATTAATGAGACTCTTATTTTCCTATGGATAGGTCATCCTACGTCTTCACAACCCAAACTCTAGGATACATTTCAAACTTACAACAAATACGTACAACTATATTCCAGAAAATCTAGGTGAATAAACAAATTTAAAATAATTATCACTAACTAGCATGAAGAAAATCTCAGTTTTCAAGTGTCAAAACACCAGTAGGGAATTGCCAGGCAAGTAATCTGGTCTAAATATTGGCGAAAAATGAAGCATGAATTATTAGGGACATTTTGTTATTAATATGAAAATCATTTCCAGAAAACTTTCTTTGAATTACAGTAAAATGACTATTATGTATCCTAAAGGTCTTTCTACAAAAAGTCTGGTAATTTTCTAATGCAGAGCTAGAAATAAAAGCTTTTCAAAAGGCAAACAGCAGACACACATACATAAATAAAATGTAATGTATCATTTCCTCCCAATCAGCAGCTTACTCATTTACCTGACCATTCACTGTTATTTATTTAATTCGAAAAGCATTTGCCAGGCACTTATCATACACTTAAAACTGTGCTAGGTATGACACAGGGTAGCCAAAAAAAAAAAAAAAAAAGTCAGGGCCTCTGTGTTCAAATAGGTTGCCAAACAGCATATACGGACAAGATTAAATATTCATTTCCATTTTCTACTACTCAAGGAAGAAATTCAACACTCAAGTACAAAAGCACCAGGTCATGATGAAAGGGGTAAACGGACAGGCAGCATCTCATCTGCCATGTGCAGCTATGCAGTTTGTAAGGAGCACTTTCTAAACTGTAAAGTGCTCGACTACTGTCAGCTAGTCATTTTTTTTTTAAGTGGCACATGAAACTCTTCATGGCTTTAAAATTCGCCAGTCAAAAAAAGCTATTCTCTTCTCTAGATAGTTCTATATAATAAAACTACATCTTCAATAACACATGTGACTCTTACAGGGTTCTGAAATCCAACTAGCTGTGCGTGACTACTTGGATTAATCGCAGCTTCTTGGTTGCCTGCTATGGCTTCTGGAATTATGGTCGGATTCAAGACAGCTTTTTTCTCTTTTAGATTAAGAACCAACCCAAGCTCTGGTAAGGGCAAGCAGGAAGGTCTACTGAGGCCAAAAAGTGTGAAGTACAAGTCCACAGCACCACACCGTAACCTCCAGTCATGTGAAGTTCCTAAGAAGTAAATAATAAAGAAATAAGTCAGTATGTACATTTATCCACAAATTTTTAACTGCTCCAGAACCTACACAGAGGAAAAGGATTATGATGTCAAGGGGCTAATGACCTAGGCTCCACTGGCAAACCCTCTACTTGAAAGATGCATCTTAACATAGATATTTAGAAAATGTTATGGAAGCAGTAAATGCTTTCTTTATTTCCTTAAAAAAAAATTTTTTTTTATTTGAGAAAAAGAGACCGTGCACGCACACATGTACACATGCACACATGCATGTAGGGGGGTTGAGGGGAGACGGAGAGAGAGCATCTCAAGATGACTGGCGAGCTCATGTGGGGCTCAATCTCATGACCCTGAGATCATGACCTGAGCTGAAACCAAGAGTAAGATGCTTAACCAACTGAGCCACCCAGATGCCCCCTTAGCAAATGAGTATTAGACATCCACTAAAAATTTAATATTCCACAAACAGTATTTTTTCTGGCTTTAAATCTTGCTTTTAATTCCTCCTCCTTGGTAACTACTCCATATTCATTCATTCTCTGTTCATCTTGTCGGATTTTCTTCTTGAATAGCCCATTAAGAAGACCATACACCACGAGCCTTTATGAACCCTCCCACTTGAAACAAATTCTTTGTCAAATTTATTACTTTCAGGTTTAAAATATGGTACGGAATCCTACAACTACTTAAACTAACACAATTCAAAACTTAATTACTGAGGAGGAGGAAAATGTTTTGCTAAACACCTTTATATTTGTGTTGCTCTACTAGGTATTTGTTTAAAAAAATAAAAATTAAAGGAAAAAAGCAAACCCCAGAGATAGCTGGTAAAATACATACTGACCAAAAGACTGTGTAGAAATTCAGCTTAAAGTCGTTGAGAGACTAGAGGCAAGTTCTTTTAATCTCTCTGATGAGTCAGTCTTTTTAATCTCCAAAGTAGGGTTTTGATCTTAGATTACACCTTATCCCGTATCAATAGCAGATCAGAGAGCAAATCAATACCAGAGTTCTTTCTCACTTTCCCTTTTTTCCCCAAAAGAGCCCTCCAGGAAGATACTGCCATCAAATGGAACTGACTGACAGGACAAAATCTGTCATCTAGGAGGATTGCCATGGTTTCTAGGCAGAATTTAAATTGATATACAGAATTTAAAATAAATGAAAAGTAACATGTAAATTCTTCTGGGTAAGAAAAATCCTACAAATACTTAATTTTGATCAAGAACTGTGATTTCAGGGCGCCTGGGTGGCTCAGTGGGTTAAAGCCTCTGCCTTCGGCTCAGGTCATGATCTCAGGGTCCTGGGATCGAGGCCCGCATCGGGCTCAGCAGCCTGCTTCCTCCTCTCTCTCTGCCTGCCTCTCTGCCTACTTGTAATCTCTCTCTGTCAAATAAATAAATTAAAAAAAAAAAAAAGAACTGTGATTTCAAAAGAGGACCATAATGTAGGAAAAGAAGTTGCTACAGCAAATTTTAGACAGCATAAAGATTGTTTTGTGGTTTTGAATAAATATTAGAATGAGTAAATAAACTGCCATCAATCATGTAGTGATTCTGATCAGACTTACTCAAACAGGTAATAAACATGACATATTTTTTTTGCAAAGGAAATTCATATGGGAGGAATTATAATTTCATGGAGTTCACAGTATATACTACACTGTACTAGGCACCTTACATGCCATGAAACAGCTACCATCAATCCTATTTGAGACATCTTCCACTTTGCTACTATGTGATAAGCTAACAGATACATAGCATTGTTAAAAGCAAAAGAAAGGCGAGAGCTCCTAAGGAGGAAGAAGTTTTTGTCATAACAATTATAGAGAAACTAGACACGGCAAGAACAATACAGACTGAAAAGCAAGGATTTTACACTAGAAACCCATTTCCTTCTCTGGAATGTGTAGATCTGGATATTTTAACGGCCTAACATTGCTTAAGTTTTTGTAGGCATCCACTCTTCTCCTCCTCGAAGCATTTTACACATGTAGGTTCCACAAAGGGCAGGTATCAGATTCCTGAGCCTTTTATTCCGAAGGTTGGATGGGCTCAAATCTCTGAGGGAAGGAAAGGAATCCTGCCAGAGCGGCTAGCACTATCTTCTCATGGGCGTCACAAGAAAAGGAGTGAACCTTAGGCATTTTATCAGTAAAGAAAACTGGAACAGTTTAGGGTACGTTTACACTGGAAGAAAACTTAGCCTTCAAGATTGGTATCACCTAATTACATCTGCTGCAAATAACCATCCTGAACTGTGTTGTAGATGACATCAAAACCAGTCAGGCAATTGAGTGTGAATTCCTCAAAGTTTTAAAAAAAATTATTAGCAAATGGAAAATGTGCACTTTGATGAACTAGGATGTTTTGTTTTTTTTCAAAGTTAGCTTAAAGATGATTAGGCAGCACAGTGAAGGCTGCTAAATGTACTGAATCCCTAGAATAAGAACTTTGATGCTTTTTATTTCTATGTGGGCTTTCTGGTTTTAAGATTTTATCTATTTCAGAGAGAGGGAAGGAGAGAGAGCATGTGCATGGGCACAAGACTGAGGGGAGGGGCAGAGGGAAAGGGAGATTCCCGGCTGAGCAGGGAGCCCAACGCAGGGATCAGGGCTCCATCACAGGACCCTGAGATCATGACCTGAGCTGAAGGCAGACGCTTAACTGACTGAGCCACCAAGGTGCCCCATGGTTTGTTTTGTTTTTTGAAGATTTTGGCAGATCCTCAATTTGGATGGAGGAATGAATATCGTTTTGTTCCGGAGGGAAATTACTGATAGCGTTTCTTCCCTCAAAGAACTGATATGTAAGTATTAAAATATAGGGCTGATAAGAGAGAGCTAAAAAATGAACAGTACTTCCTATAAAATCACAAAAGAAAAAAATTGAAGCTCCATTACATTTCGAAATCATGGAAAAAAAATCTGAAAATGGCTGTCATTATTTACAGTGCAATTAAGTTGAATGGCATAGTGGGGACAACACTTCCGTTAAATAACTAGTTAGCTCTGTGATCTTGGGCAAGTCAAGTGCCTGGGCCCTAAAATGAGAACACAGATCTGAGATGATGCTTAAGATCTCCTCGGGTTAAAAATTCTATGATCTCAAATTGGTCAATTCCATTAAGGAGAGGCCCTGAAACAGCTCCTAACTTCTACCCTCAGTTACAGCATTCTGAAGACCCTCTTCTAGCTTAAATCGCCCCAATCACTTAAGTGGCAAGGAATGCTCATAATACAGGAAGAATACAACAGGCATTAATTGCTCCTCTCAGGTCCAATGATGCCCATCCTGTCCTCACTAGCAGTTATACTCTGGGGCCCACCTTGCTTACCTGAAACAGAACAACACTCATGAAGAAAGGAGGAAACCCAGTACTGATATTCTCTACTCAAATCACAAAGTATCTAAAGACAAACCCCCCAAATAGCAAATCTGACACTAAAAAGAGCATCTCTTCATTTCTTGGAAGTAATTGCTATCAAAGCTGATTAAGCCAAAAAACTGCTAAGAGAGCTCACTTTGAAAACCACTGTTTCTGGGACATTGTTCAAGAAAACCAGCATTTCTTATTGATGAGAGAAGCTTGGAAATCTGAGCAGAGTTGACTCAGGCAAATAACAACTGCCATAGGGCAGTTCTGTCCTGATTCCTCCATGCATATTACACTAAGTACACACATTTCACTCATATCCATTTGTGTGTACATGTATGTAATTTCCTATAAAATATGTATTAGTATGCTTTCATTTTCTTGACCATTCTTCCTAAAAAGGAGTGTTTACAGGGAGAAAACCATAAGGCCAGAACTTGGAAATCTTCTGATGTTAATATCAAAATTGTCTATTTTCTTACTCTGAAATGTGGCAAATTCTACCAAATAATTTGAATTAGAAGTTGTCTTTCGTTCTACCCCCCAGAGTATAGTTGTACACTTCCAAACACTAAAAAGTATGATGTAAACAGCCATCAATGTCCTGAGCAATTTCATAAATGCTTTCATGTCATCCTCACAGTAATGTGGCAAACACTAAAGAGCAACTTGGGAGTGATGGCTAAGATTTCTTTCATAATGATATACAATCTAATGCAGGCCTCTATCTCAAGAAATGAAAAAACACTGTTAATTAGGTAAGACTTGAGAAAGTACTTACGTTTTAAATAAAATGCAAAGCACCAATAAAAAACTCCAAGGCCTAAGTTCTTAATTTTTAAATGTATTTTTAAAAACTGTCATTAAAAAAAATTGTCATGTTGATCTATAATTCAGTATCTTACATAAAGCTATAAAAGGTAGGATTCTCGTACGTTCTTAATTTTAAAACATTTTTCTTTGGGAAAGAAAGATCTTTTCTTTCACTGTGGAAAAACAGATATACAGCTAACAGAGAGCCAGGTCACAACGCCACCTGTTCCTCACTGTATGCAGGATAAAATGCAAACTCCTGAGGAATCTTCACTTTTGCATCCTAATATATTTTTCCAGATAACCCTGTTTGTCAAACACCCTTTCAGAACTTGAGGCTTTTTTATATAATTCTCTTACCTAAAAAGTCTTTCTCCTGTGGTAAACTCTTCTATTCCTTAGGAGCTAGCTCCAATGTCACCATCCCACAAACATTCTGCCATTCCAGGCAGGGTTCATGGTTCTCTTCTTCAGGTTTCTAGAGTACTCTGCTCTTCTCTTTATTTCAGCAACTATTTGTATTAAATTCTTATACATACAAAAACATTCTATAGTGGCATATTGGAGGTGCTCAAGAAATAAATCATGGATAAATGAATACTTGGAAGCTTTAAAAAGAACTGCCTGTGAACAATGTGATACTTTAATTAAAAATAAACCTATTTAAGATTCTTAAGCAACTAGGGACAAAAACCATATAACGTGAAAGAGGTTTCTCTTAAAAAACGTTTATTCTTTCTGAGAAGCATTATTCTTTAAAAGCTATAATGTGGGAACAAGAACGACATTTTGGCGGAAAACTGAGGAAATGTGGATATGAGATATATACTGGAGTAGAGCATGTTAATGATATAGAGGATATGTAGGAGGATGTCCTTATTCTTGGGGATATAGACTGAAGTATTTTGGGAAGAGTATCATGGTGCAACTTACTTTCAAACAATTCAGGAAAAAAAAAAGAGGTACGTATACACAAAGAAAGAGGGAAAAGAAAGAAAATACATATGGTAAAAAGTTAACAACTCATGAACCAAGATGAAAATACATGGTTATTCACTGTATTGTTCTTAAAATTCTTCTAAGCTTTGAAAATTTTAAAAACAAAATGTGGGGGAGAAAAACTTATGTGGGAAAATTAAACTAAAGAATGGGGTAAAATATCTAATATCTGTATGTATGTGTACATACACATATAGCTGTCTATATGTATGTTTTCAAAACAAAAGCTGTTGGGATGACACCAGAGTAACAGCCCAGAACTCCCAGATTGAGTGGAGCTACCACACACCAGGCAGAGAGCAGAGACCAGGCAGCCCTGGAATCTCAAAGGTAGAAGTCTGGGAACCTTCCTTCTGGTACATGGCCATTAGAATGACTCAGTTTCCAAGAGCCCCTACTTCTTTACCTCTCAGCTCTAAATACCCGTAGTGTATTTCTAAAAAGAGTATTATTAATATTCATTAATGACATATGAATTTAAAAAGAACATGAATATAGTTGCATATAATTAGTTCATCTTACTCTCAAAGTAATTTCAATTTTTGAAATCCTAATGCTATGTATCCTACTACAATTACTCTCTTATTGAGAAGTTTCTGAAACCAGCTGAGCAAACTTTGATTGTTCAAACACCCTAGGACCACCTTCTTAGATGATCTTAACTGGTATGATACTGTCTCTCTATTTCAAATGGGTTAAAAAAATTTTTTTAACCAGGCAAAGTCAACACATCTCAAATCCACTTTGGGACAGGACAGAAATAAATGAATATAATTAAATCCCTACTGTCCACAGTCTTTTGTTCTCCGTATATTTATCTCAAATGACCAGATGACCAAGGAGCCCCAATAGGGAGTGAAGGGCAGACAGAATTCAGTAGGATTTAGGGACTTAGATGATGTTCTGGCTCCTTCTGTTACAAGCAAATTCTCACTACCATTTCTTAAAAATCAATCACGAGTAAGAAGATACATAGTAATGTGAGAAATTAGCATGATAAAATGCTGTTTTAATACCTTCATTTCAGCTACAACTATGTATATACAATTTTTTCCCCTAAAGGCCAAATATACTTAAATGTTAATAGTGGGGATGTAATAAAGTTATATAATATTTTCTGCTTTGATTCAGATAAAACTCTGTAACATGACTATACTGACATTATCATTTAAGAAAAAGAAACTTTAAAAATTATGGGGAGCCTGGCTGGCTCAGTCAGTGGAGCATTATGATTCTTGATCTTGGGGTAGTGAGTTTAAGCCTTACATTGGGTGTAGAGATTGCTTAAAAATGAAACCTAAAAAAAAAAATTTAACCAAAAATAAAAGGGATTTCTTAGATCAGATTCATTCATATATCCCAAAGGTTCAGGAATGGAAGGGAAATGAGCAATTCTCTAACCAATCTCCCCTAATGTCCAATGTCCCTCTGAAAACATTAAAAAACAAAACAAAAAACTATTCCCAACTATTCATGCCACTCCCACTGTTCATACTGCTCCCATTTATTTATAACTCTGAAGAGCTGAGCAATAAATTATTTACAACTACAGATCTGTTTTGTTTAGAGAACTGCCATAGAAAATTCCAAATCTAAGCAACAACTGGACTTCATACTGAGCACTATCAAAATTAAATACTAAAACATCAATCAGGGCGCCTGGGTGGCTCAGTGGGTTAAAGCCTCTGCCTTCGGCTCAGGTCATGATCTCAGGGTCCTGGGATCGAGGCCCGCATCAGGCTCCCTGCTCCGCAGAGAGCCTGCTTCCTCCTCTCTCTCTGCCTGCCTCTCTGCCTCCTTGTGATCTCTCTCTCTCTGTGTCAAATAAATAAATAAAAAATCTTTAAAAAAAATAAATAAAAAATAAATAAAACATCAATCAGAGCTTGAATTTATATAACCACAGTTTTTCAATGGGTTTCAAATGTCTTATAGAAATTGTTCCATTAATCTTAAACACATATGTATTTTGTTCAAGAAATCTCCCCTAAAGGTGATAAGAGATTCTTTGTATTTCATTACTATGAAATCCTCAAAGTTATAATCCATCCCAGTTGTGGGATCATGCATTCTTAAGAATATATTCAACAAAGTATAGTTTGTGCCACATATTAACTGTTAAATGACCCTTTACAAGTTCCTGAACTTGTGTATTCATCCCCTGGATCTAAAAGACAGTAATCATAACATCCTTCAAGGTACCACAAGTAGCAAAATATAAAACATTATGTAAATAGCAGCAAACATTCTTCTAGGGATTAAGGAAACCATCAGAAAAATTATTTAGGTTTATGTGTTGTTTTCTGAATACTTTGAGGACAAGGGCCATACTACTGTATTTCAATTTAATACCTGCTATGGTGCTTTTGCCTGGGGTGCTGCACTATGGTTACGAAACTGATGGACAGTTATGCAATTACTTAACATCACAATGCCAGTAAATAAAATAATTTTTTAAAAAGAATCAGAACGTGGTATTTAGTTATGATTTCGTGAAGTGGCCACCAATGAAATCAGCAGGATAAGTTATTTTCTAATATTCTAGAGAGCAGATAAAGTAACATACATATTAAAACGAATAGCAACTGCTCTCTCACTGTCCACCTGGCACAGTTTATCTTTAAGTAAAATAAATTTACCTTTTAATTGAATTTTAAACCAAAACCAGTATTACAATTTCAATACATCAGAGCCATAAGGCAAATTTTCTTGAAGTATATACAACATTTACAAGTCAACTAGAAAAGACCAAAAAATTATTAAATAGAAATGCCAAAGAGTATGAATGACCTACAAAAAAGGAACTACAACAACAGCTCTAATACGTGAGAAGCATAATGATATCATTACTCTGTTAGTTTAACAACATTTTGGGCACTTAATATGAACTACATATTGTGCTTTACAGATAGTAACTCACTGGGTTTTCAGTTTGCAGAGGCAGGAATCATCAGCACCCCCATTTCATAAATGGAGATAGACAGGCTTAGACAAGTCACACCTCATAAATCATTCAGCTGGGACCTGACCCTCATCCAACTGGTTTTGGAGCCTATATGTAAGAGCAATACCTCTCCCAAATAAAGTGACTTCAAACTGTGATGGTATCCACTGTGCAGAACAGTAACAACATACACTGCTCCTGAAAGGACACACAGGAAACTGGTTACCCCTGGGAAAGGGAACTAGGTGGCGAGGGAAAACAGGTGAGAAGACCTCAACTCTTTGTAACCTTCTGAAATAAAAATAACAACGATAATACTTTGCAGGTCCATATTTATAGCTCTAGACAAGTGGGATACTTCCATGTAAATTAATATTTTTGTTTCCTCAACCACTTTGTGAGGTAAAGGGAATGAATAAATCCTTAGTAAATGTCACCACGCTCACCACTGTGAAGGCAGATGTGGTAAGTGTCCTTCTTAAAAAAAAAAAAAAAAAGATAAAAAATTAACCACAGTTCTTTAAGTACTGTAAACTTACTGTAGAATGAAAATACTCCAATAATAATTTTTTTTTAATTCTTACCAGAATTCATAAGTTTCCAAAGTTGATCGACCAAGGCTTCGTTGCATAACGGAGACTCCATGTTCTTAGTAAACGGTGGGTTCTTTGTCAACATGTTTAGAATCTTATGTCTGAAAGATAAAGAAAAATCAAACTTTTGCTGACCATGAACGAAAAACATTTGAAAATTATCTGTAGTATCTCCTTCCCATTTTATCATCTCTTCTTAAATTTATCTTTGTATTTAAGTTTAATTTAAGTTTAATTAAATTAAGTTTAATTTAACCTCAAAAGACATTATTTTATACATCTTAAATATTTACTATTGTTTTTTCACTGGAAAGATTCTGGTGGGTTTGTTCTTTCTAAATTTACCTTAGTGTACAAGGAGGTCCTTTATTTTTATTTTTAAAGATTTTTTTAAAAATTTATTTATTTGACAGAGAAAGAGAGAGATCACAAGTAGGCCGAGAGGCAGGCAGAGAGAGAGGCTCAGCGGAGAGCCTGATGTGGCACTCGATCCCAGGACCATGGGATCATGACCTGAGCCAAAGGCAGCTGCTTAACCAACTGAGCCACCCAGGCGTCCCCAAGGAGGTCCTTTAAAACCTGACTCTATGTATTCCTAACCAACCTTTCCCATTTCGTTTCTAAAATGAATATTTTATTCTCCTTACATAAATTCTTAAAGGACTGGCCAGAAGATACAAAAATCTTAAAATGGGGCAAAAAAAAAAAAATACATATAGACCAAGAAGTCTATACTGAGGCAATAAAATGAATATACACTTCATTATTATAGTACCTTTTAAAGCATGGAAATGTGCAGAAGCACTCAAAATATGGAGACCAAAAAAAGGTTTCCTCAAAATGAGTTGAAGTTTAGAGGAGTTAATTAGTAAAAGTATCCTCATACTGGGTAACAGTTACAGTCCGCTACTGGGAGTTATCTCTTGTGAGAGGCCATCTGAACACTTTTGGAGTCTTCTAAATATAGGGCAGTGTGACCAAAACAAAATCTGAAAAAGAAAACGTCCACTGCCATGTGTAAGAGACGCCAGAGAAAGCAGACAGAGAAAGAAAACGAAAAGCAAGGAAGCAATGGCAGTAGTCTAACATTTAGTGCAGGGATAAGAGCCAGGCCCAGGCCTAAGAGATTCAGGAGCACAGAGTAATAGAATACTTGGATATAACTGGAGAAGAAATTTAGGTTGTAATTACAAATGAGATTAGCAAAACCTTAAAGGTGAACTCAGGGAGTTTTTATATTTAATTGTTGGTGATAAGGCATCAAACTGGATTTGTACTTGAAAAAGAGATGGGAGGAAAGTGGAACAAATAGATTGCAGATTAAGATACTTAACCCCTTTGGCTTCAATTTTATGTCTGTAAAACTGGAAGATGTGGACTCCCACTTTAACATCCTCTTGTGCTTTGATATTTTAAGACTATTAAAATATAAAAGACTACTGAGAAGCTATGAGAACAAAAAGTGAAATGGAGTTATAGATACAATTTACAGATAGAGAATATGAAAGGGGATACATATCTTCATGGATATTTCATATGCATATTTTCATACCTTTATAAATAAACACAATTTCTATCCTTAAGGACCTCAAAATCTCTATGTAAGAATAGATCAATAATACAGGTAAACAATCTTTAAAAATATGGATGAGTTTGTTCTTTAGAGCATGTTAATGTTGTTATACTTTCAGTTTGCATTAAGAAGAAAACTTAAGTTTCTATTCGGCTGCTTTCTCAGTTAGACCAAAGTGGTAGTTGGTTAGACCAACTAATAAAACTTTATGGTATTTACTCAGATCATTACAAACTCTTTAGAGCTGTGCCAATGAACTGTAAAGACTGAAATTGAGGGTATCTTTGGAATGATCACTAAAAGAGCAATAATGATCAGCACATGTATTACTATTATAAAATTCAACATTTCTTCAAAAGTTCTGTTTTTCTCTATAAAATTTAGATAATAGAAGAAAGGATTTTACAAAGAAATACTTATAAATGACTAAACACCCAAAGCAATACTCAGAGGAGATAAAGTTTAAGGGAGACAATGAGAATCTCATGCTTAATTTTATAGAGATTAAATATAAAAATTCAGAATATGCTTATATGCTTCAGACAACTAGAATAAACCTAAAGCAAATCCTGAGAAAGTCATAGGTTTATAGGTTTGCTACTGTTTATAGCAGCAAAAACATCGTATTATTTCCCTAAACAGTTGAGAATTTTCTTGGTGGGCCAGTCCAATCTGTCGCAAATCACTATCAATAAAGAAACTCAAATCAAAACTAAAAACATGTTCAAAACCTCTCATGAGAAAAAGCACAGGGTGTATATGTCTCTTGAGGGACTGATATACTGTAGTCATACATATGCTTCATTCCAAAACCAGAATATAATTCCATGTCATCTTTAAAACAATCCCATCCATTTTAAAGAATATAATTAATAGTTCTTCCTTTCCATATAAAAACTATATTCATGGACAGAAATGACTAGAAAGCAATAATCCAAAATGTTAAGTGTTTCTGGTTAAAATAATTGTAGGCTATTTTATGTTTTCTTCTTAATGTGAATTTGCATTTTTCCAAATTTATATAAGTAAAAAAAGTCATGCCCAGTGACAAATCACTAAATTCTACCCCTGAAACGAATACTACACTATGTTAACTGACTTGAATTTAAATAAAATCTTAAAAAAAAAGAAAAAAAAAAGTTATGCCTACTGAAAGGAAACCATAATTTTCAAAAATGTAAATTTCAGTTTAGTTCAAAAATAAAACACCTAGATTTATTTATTTATTGCATTTAGATTTTTTTTTCTTTTCCCTTTTTAGATTATTTCTTTATCTTACCAGACATGTAAAAATGAACAGCAAACTTCAGGGGAAAAAAGCATTAGTAATCGGTCAGGTGACTATACAGGTTACCTAAAGTGCATTTATTTAGTTCAAATTCTCAAGATACCTTAATGAAGAACTAACCTGGGCGCCTGGGTGGCTCAGTGGGTTAAGTCTCTGCCTTTGGCCCAGCTCATGATCTCAGGGTCCTGGGATCAAGTCCCGAATCAGGCTCTCTGCTCAGCAGGGAGCCTACTTCTCCCTAGTCTCTCTGCCTGTCTCTCTGCCTACTTGTGATCTCTCTCTCTGTGTCAAATAAGTAAATAAAATCTTAAAAAAAAAAAAAAAGAACCTATAATCTGAAAATTTTCTATTGTGAGAAAATGATACAAATAAAGTGGACAACCTATTATTCATCGTTAAGCCTTCAGCTCAGGTCATGATCCCAGAGTCCTGGGATTGAGTCCCACATCAGGCTCCGTGCTTGGCGGGAAGCTTGGTTCTCCCTTTCCCACTCCCCCTGCTTGTGTTCCAGCTCTCACTAGCTCTCTTTCTATCAAATAAGTAAAATCTTTAAAAAAAAAAAAAAAGCCAACTGACACAGTGTGAGCCACTGTCTATCTGGCAACCATCACACACAACAGCTCTAGTAATGGTCACATACCCCCAAGAGACAAAAGAATCTGGTTTTTTAAATGGGTTTGCATCTGGTAGAGGAATGTCATTTCAAAAGCCTAAGGGTGCTCAGTGTACTAGGGGGAGGATGTCGAGAGGGGAGGGGTCCCGAATATGTCCTGTGGAAGGCGAGCACAGCCTGAGCTTTCCCTTTCTTTCCCCTTGCCCTCTCACCACCTCCCCCACCCCACCCATTGGGCAGCACTCACAGGTGGGCTGTGTCTGCTTCCGAGGCGGGGGGGGGGAAGGAAAAAGTGGACAACCTATTACTATACTTAAAATACCAAGCCAACATGAAAGACTAAGAACTTCCCCCAACATTTCAAAATAAACACCTTGAAGCTTTTTACTGTATACTGTTGTCAACATTGAAATAAATTCACTTCTATTTAACATAGGAAGGAAGTTAAACATACATATGATTAGGGGAAAAGCCTTATCTATGATTAGAGGAGAAAGGAAAAAATTGCATCCAATCACTCATTTCACATGAACTGAACCAACTATATGTAAGGCACAATGCTATGTTCCAGACATATAGTGACAAAAGGAAACATGGTCCCTGTCTCTTTGGAACTTATATTCCCAAGGGGGGAGACAGAGATAATCAAAGAGTTCCAGCTATAAAATTAATATATATACAGGAGGTATTTCTTAAGTATAGGAAGAACTGTAGGATTTTTATGGGTGATTATGACTTCAGGGACATGATCCAGTACAAGGAATCAAAGAAGCATCCTTGCAGAAACTATCTTCAAGTTTAGCTCTAAATCACCAAGGAACAATTACAGGTAATTTGGGGCTTTTTTCCCTCCAGACTTTAAGGTTTCACCTTAAAAATTCTGCAGAGCTTTATCTAACTCTACCAAAATCAGTAATTCTGACATATATAGTAATAAACAGAAAGAGAAAATCAACATATATTTTTAAAATTTAAGTCTTATTGGGATGCCTGGGTTGCTCAGTCGATAGAGCATCCAACTCTTGCTTTCAGCTCAGGTCATGATCTCATGGGTTGTGAGATGAAGCCCTGTGTCAGTCTCCACAATCAGAGGGGATTCTGCTTGGTGATTCTTTCCTTCTCCCCTCCCCTACTCACTCTCTCTCTCTCTCTCTGTCCCTCTCTCTTAAATAAATAAATCTTTTTTTTTTTAAGATTTTATTTATTTATTTCACAGCGGGAGAGAGATCACAAGGAGGCAGAGAGGCAGGCAGAGAGAGAGGGGGAAGCAGGCTCCCTGCCGAGCAGAGAGCCCGATGTGGGACTCGATCCTAGGATCCTGAGATCATGACCTGAGCCGAAAGCAGAGGCTTTAACCCACTGAGCCACCCAGGCGCCCAATAAATCTTTATAAAAAAATTTAGTTCTTACTCAAGACCATTTTATCATTAGTTTAAAAATCAACCAAGGGCCATAAAAATAAAATGCTTCTGGTTTGGGTAGGAGAGAATAATGCCACTGACTTTAAGACAAGATACCAACATTTACCCACCTTTAAGACTAAGAATTCTATCCAATCTGTAAAGCAGAATGCAGGAGATCTGTACTGCAGTTACTTAATGAGTTTAAGAAAAAGTAATAGAACAGATTGGTGGTTGCAAGGGAAAGGGGGGAAAATGGGTGAAGCAGGTCAAAGAGCACAAGACTACAATTATACGTCACAGGGATGTGAGGTACAACATGGTGACAATAGTTAATAATACTGTGTTGCATATTTGAAAGTTATTAAGAGAGTAGATGTTAAAAGTTCTCATCACAAGAAAAAAAAAGTGTGTAATTATGTATGGTGATGGATGTTAACTGAACTTATTGTGGTGACAATCTGCCAAAATATACTAATACTGAATCACTGTGTGGTACACCTAAAACTAACATAATGTTATATGTCAATTTTACCTAAAAGAAAGAAAGAAAAGAAAAAGGGAGAAACAGTAATGATGGGAACAAAGAGAAAAGGACAGGGTTCCTATTCAAAGTATTAAAAACAAAGAAGAAACAAAAAAAATATGGATAGATGTGCCAAGATATTAAATACGCACATACATTAACTGTTATGTGGTAACACTTCTATCCTCTGATGATTAACATTAAAGATTTTTAAAGACATGCTAAATTTTTTAACTATGAATAGAACTACGGGCTAGATGATACTAAGTACAGACTAAGAGGTTCCCTACTGCTGATATAAATGAATCACAACAACTAAGAAGAAAAGTGTCAAATATAATCATGAACTATATCTCTTAATTTTCAGTTCAGATTATAAATAACAGTACCCTTGAAATTTGAATGTTATTAACAGTTCCACAACAGAATTTCAAAAACAATCATTTGGATTGTATAGTATATAATTTAGAAATATAGAAACTTCCAATATTATGTAGTAGTACAATCTGCTAAAATGGTCGTCAAAACACAGTTCCATGATCTCAGAAATACACGCTTTAATGTTAGTTCTGATGTTGTGAACTGAAAACACAGACATACATGATATACTCTGTTTACAATGTATTTATAATTTTTGTTCCTACTTGCTATAAGTAGGCTCTTATAAACTTTCCAATGCATGAACTCTTGTCAGGTAAGAGATGACGCTAGTTTCCTACTTATCCTCTTTTATCTGAATATATACCTGAGAATGATTGATCGTGAGATTTTTGTCCACATCAACCTTACCTTTAGTATACACCAATCAGAAAGAAAAATTATTTAAAATACAATTTAGATCACAAATCACGAACTATGAAGTATTAACAGCAAACCTTTGTACAAAGATATGCATATAACAGACATCATTTAGAACACTGAAATGGGGGCACCTGGGTGGTTCAGGCGGTTAAGTGTCTACCTTCAGGTCAGGTCATGAACTCAGGGTCCTGCGACTGAGCCCCGCATCGGGCTTCCTGCTTAGTGGGGTGTCTGCTTGTCCCTCTCCCTCTGCCCCTCACCCTGCTCATGCTTGCTCTCTCTCGTTCTGCTGTCTCTCAAATAAATAAAATCTTTAAAAAAAAATAAAGCTAAAAAAAAAAAAAAACCAATGAAATGGTTAGAGTTGAAAAAAAGAAAGAGATAAAACACTGAAATAAGGTTACTTAACCAATAACTCACTGCTACAACCATCTGAAAAACTACCATTGGTCAGAGACAATGTCTTTATTAGGGAACTGTAAATCTCTTACGTGGACTCCTCATGCCCTGATGCATTTCAATAAGGTTAGAGAGCAGTTTGCCTGTATGCCTTTTTAGAAGAAAACAATTATCTGCCTACTTATGTGTAAAGTTGAGTAAAACAAATTAAACATTTCTAGGTTTATATTCTTTTTCTGGTGGGCATGACTATAAGTTACTTGCCACAATTCATATTTTATTTTATGAAGTCATAATCTTAAAACAAATGAACAAAAATTTAAGCGCCTCATATATACAAAGAAAGACAGAAAAGGTCAAAAATTTAATCCTATTCAAATACCCTAAGAAGACCCTACTTTGCAACAAGAAAGCAACAGAAGTGAAGGAAATGAAGATTAGAAGAAATACAAAAATGAAAACTTATTAAGTCAGGACTGGGATTTTCTTCTATTTTCCTTTATTTTCTAAATTTTAAATTTTAAGTTTAAAATCACTTTTTAAATCCCAGGTCTGTGTATTAAAAATGGAGATTTTATAGGAGAGAGAAAGAAACAAATGGGATACACTAAGGCACTTCTCTCAATGACTTGTAAAAGAGACTGAATCAATCAATACAGATATTATAAATTTGGATATACAAGGGGATATCCCATGTACACTACAAACATATAAGCTTTTCTTTAAATTACAATAGAAGTCATACATAAAATTGCAGGGAATAAACTTTGCTTATTAGCAATGTATTTTTTAAAATGTCTTTCCAAAAGCATACACAATTTTTTTAAAGATTTTATTTATTCATTTATTAGAGAGAGAAAGAGAGAGAGAGAGCCCATGCATGCATACATGAGCTGGGGGAGGCAAAGGGACAGGGAGAAGCAGACTCCCTGCTGAGGAGGGCTCAATCCCAGAACCCTGAGATCATGACCTGAGCCCAAGGCAGACGCTTAAGCAACTGAGCCACCCAGGCACCCCAGCATACTCAATTTTTTAAAAAGCACCTTAAAAGGACATTAATAAATGTGTAACATATTCCTCTATTTTTAAAAATAATAAAAACTTGTTCCATGTATAATCTTCCAATATTATTCAGTTTACTTTAGGACTTGCAAAATCAAAATAGAGCACAAAAACTAACCTTACATAGGGTACAGGGTCATTCTGAATCATATTAAGTAGCCACTGCAGTTCTTCGTAACTCCTGTCCACTGAAAATAAAAATAAAGAAATATATGTTTTTAACTATAACAAATGAAATAATGAGTGACAAGGAGAGATTTATACTTAATATTTAGGGCTATGCCTTAGCTGTATTTCAAATCAGAGTTGAAGGCTGTAGGCAACTTCTTACATTTTTTATGAACTAGGCCACTTTGTAAACTTCAGTGGTATTGTGCTACATAGAGCCAAAATGTAAAACAGAACCAAGTACCTATTTTTCACTAATGCTCAAATCAATGACAAATACAACATAAAGCAAATTATAATTTATTAAGATCCCTAAATTAGATGAGTAACTCTAAATGCACAAATATATATTTAAATAAAATTGTGTTTCTAGATGCTTAAATCAAATTAATAGGAAAATTTGATACCCATTGGTAGCT
The DNA here is from genome assembly GCA_002007465.1 of Ailurus styani. Taxonomy (NCBI): domain Eukaryota; kingdom Metazoa; phylum Chordata; class Mammalia; order Carnivora; family Ailuridae; genus Ailurus; species Ailurus styani. Next base: position 550,600 of record LNAC01000029.1, on the reverse strand, counting down.
CAACTATATTACAGTACACCATATGAAATACGACTTTTACCCAAGTGGTTTCCTTCACTTAAGACTCAAGAGCGGTCTTAACTTTTCAATATAACATAACATAGTGCTATAAATACAAACGACCTGGATAAAATCACTCATTAGCAATTTCCATCACCTTTTTAACAAGTTATGCTTTTATGATTTGAAAAGCTTTATTATCAGTATTTCATTTCTGATAGCTTCCATTTTTTCACTTTCTAATGATCCAGATTTATGGACAATACTGAAGCACCTCTCAATTACACATTAGCATTCTTTTGGAAATCATAGTATTAGCATTCTATTTCATTTCGGGTAATACCTATTCATGAAATCTTCGTATTTATGTGACAGTAAACATCATTCACATATCTTGGGAAAGAAAGTTGGGAATACTAGCATATTTGGTAAATCTCAGGATGTCCAGATTTCACAAACTGGTAAAATGTTAAAACAAAAGAGGAGACTGATGAGATCTGAGAAGATCTCCTCTAATACATAAAAATTAACCAGTATCTATTAAAGAGCTCCCCTCACTCCTTCCTCTTTCCATAGTCAGAAGAGAAGTATAACATACTCTAACTTCTTTATTCTTTCTAAATTCAGACTGATAATCTGAAATTCTATATGTAAATTAAATTATATCTTATATTTGCATACTACTTTTAAATTTTTTCTAAGATTAAAAATTAATCTTATTTTTTCTAAGATTTTATTTATTTGAGAGAGACAGCATGAGCAGGGGAGGGACAAAGGGAAATAGGGTAATAGGAAACCTCCTCTGCTGAGCGAGGAGCCTGACTTGGGCCTCAATCCCAGGACCCTGAGATCATGACCTGAGCCAAAGTCAGACACTCAACCGACTGAGCCACCCAGGTGCCCATGCATATTATAAAGAATTATTACTGAGGGGCGCCTGGGTGGCGTAGTCAGTTATGCCTCTGACTCTTGGTTTTGGCTCAGGTCATGGTCTCAGGGTCATGAGAACAAGTCTGCATGGGGCAACTGCCCAGTGTGGAATCTGCTTAAGATGCTCTCTTCCTCTACCCCTCCACCACAACAAATAAATAAATTTTTTTAAAAGAAGAATATTTTTGAAGTTTGCATTAACTTTTCTAACCATGTCATTAACAAATATGTAAGCTTAGGTGTTTCTTTTGTTTTTTGTTTTTACAGGCATAGTCACTCATCACTGGGTCTTTCATTTCACACTTTCATCAATCTTGAGTTATTATTTGATTCACTTCCAACTCAGCTGAAAATTCTTTGGGAATTTTGTTTTAGAGAATGTTACATAGGAGATGTACTTCTATATCTTTTAAGACTATATGAGTGACAACCTGGCAAAAAAGAGAAGGTAGGATTGCAGTTTTCCCTAAACATTACATTAGCCATTTGTTCACTGTCTTTTGAACTCTTAATATTCTGAAGAAGTTACAGGCCACAGGCCAATCATTATTCCTTTATTCTGTCCAATATCTAGGTTCTGATATTCTTAGGAACTGACACACTTTTTCCTTAACCTTAAAATTTTAAATTTTATCAGACTCTAGCTTAAGAAGTTTCATGTTATTCTTTCAAAGTATTCTATTTTGGATTATTGTTTTTCTTCTACCTGCTCTATTCTTCTTGACTGAATTCTTAATATTTTCATCTCTTTATTTTTCTGCCTGTATTTCTTTAAAGCTTTTGAATACATAATATTCTCTCAGCCATTTTTTGGTCTCACGTTTTTTTCAATTTCAGGAAGCCTATTGTAAACCCCCATACTGAGGCTCCTGTGTATATATCTCACCCTACTTTCACAGACACTAATTTGAAAGGTACAGGATGTTTTCTTAGTCCTCAGTTATTTCGGTCCTCAGAAATTTCCCAAAAATCTTCTTCCAGTTTTAATAACATGTAATTAAAGCTATGGAGTAATACACTGGTCGTAGAAAGACCAAAGATACCTATCTCTAATTTTATTCTTTTCCCTCACTTATTCTTATACAAGTTCTACATTTACCAAAAATTCTTTCTAAAGAATTTAAAATTTAAGTATCTATTTTGTTTGTAATAGGAAACCCCAATAACTAAGACGGCTTTAAATATTTAGTAAACATTTCCTTCTAAAATGATATGAGCATATGCTTCTAAAGCATTACCTTTAGTATAATCAACGACTGCTTCCAAAGCTGCTATCCTAATGTCCACAAAGTGGCCATACTCTGCATAAGATTTAAAAAGAGCTGGGTCACTTGGCACATGTCCATTCTTCTGAAGCACTCGTATGGCTCTCAAACAACTAGGCAAAAGAGTATTTACAGTTAAATATTTCTATAACAATATTTTGACTCAAACTTGTTTCCCAGGCATTAGGAATCAATCTGTAACAGCAAACTGAAAAACTGATGTGATATGAATCTATCTTTTAATTTTGTAACATTAATTTTTTGCAATAATTTAGTCAATAACATCATGGAAAGTGAGAACTGATGATATCTGAACCACTGGATCAACTTTTTTTTTTTAGCGAACTCCTAAAGAAACAGAAGTTTTTGATAGCCACATACAAACAAGTTGACAGAACTTAAGTCATCTAAATAAGAACCTTAACAATATAGAGATGTTTATACTACATCCAATGGGATAAAAACATTTTCCAGACATCAAAAATAATGCTTAGGAAGAACTTCTGATGACATGAGAAAGTATTTATGATAAAGCAGAATACAAAAATTTATATATACAGTATATATCACATAATTAAAAATGTATTTAGTTACAAGAGGAAAAAATTTAGAAGGCCATTCTCCAAAATAGTAAAAATACATCTATGATGGTACAATGATATAGGATTTTAATTTTCTCCTTTTACTTTACTGTATTTCCTGATTTCCTATAATTAGAATAATTTCTATTATAAAAGCAAGTAACTTTTATCATACCTGACAGTGATGGTGTGTCTATAACTTGGAAGAAGTTTTTCCATATTCAAAAACCTGGTGATTTCTTCAAGAATGAGTCGCACATCTGGATTTAAATTGTCCAAAGTTCGAACTTCATTATTCACACTGACTGCCGGCGTAACAGAGTTGGCAAGGGCATCAATCATTTCAGCACGGTAATAATTATCTGAAAACTAAGCCGAAAATAACCACAAGAAACAAAATTCACACTTCTGTTCAAAAATTAATAAAATAAAATATTTATAACTTCAAAACATAATTTATCAGAAAACATAAGCAAGTTCTCTGGTAATTATTTAACTATGCCTTGTGTAGTTATATATTGGGAAAAGGAGTAACTCACTAATTAGTTTATTCAACTAGTATTTACTGCATGTAAGAGTAATCTAGCTAGATTCCTCTCAAAGGAAGACCACAGGCCACAAAGCCTGCTGGTCACACACAGCTTGAAATCAGCTGTTTAGCTCTATTTTCACATATAAATTTAAAACCAAGAATCACCAGATATTTGAGGAAGGCATCAACATAAAAAAGGAAGACCAGAACAAACAAAAGGAAAAAAGTAACCTGTTGGAAAGAGTTTGCAAGGAAAAGAAAATTGTTAAGGGGGAAGAAAATCCAAAAACGTTAATGAACATAGTCTGAGAAATAACCGAAGGTATGCCTTCCAACTGCATAACATATTTTAAAAAGAAAAAATATGCAGAGATTAGAAAAAATATGCAGATATTCAGAACCAAAATTAAATTGGAATATAAAATTGAAAAAAGTTCCTTAAATTCTAAGCAAAAAGGAAGCTATAAAGTAAAAAGAAAAGAAAACTGGAGGCCTGGTGTAGAAGACATAAAATACAAACAGGAGATCTAGCAAGAGAAGCAGAGAAAAGAGAGGAGAATCATCTGAAACAATTTCTAAATCCATATCCCAGTCAATTCCCAGAGAAGCAATTTATTGAAAGGCAATCTAGGGTGGCTTGATTTAGCCTGGGAATTTGAATATGGAGCAATTATTTTTAACATCAGTTTTGGGAATATGGTATAGCAACACAAACTGCCAGGGGATGGAGGGGGAGCACCTGGCCCCTGTGACTTCCACGGTGGAGGCAGAAGCTCCCACTGACAGTTGTAACGACAATCCCAACACATGCCTGTGCTCAGATACTGGGCAGAAAAAGGCACACACCAAAAAAAACAAAATCAAAAAATACGCCACACATGTTCATTATGGACCAAGTTTTGTTCTCAAACTGTTTTCATGACTGTAAAATTAATCACTAACACTTTAGTCTCTAAAAGTCTTAATCTTTCCCTCTAGAGCCAGAGAAAACAATCACGGATTTCTGTCAGGCTAATTTTGTTTTAACATTGTGGCATTTGTCAACCTTTTCTTCTCCGGGTTCTAAGTCTTGTTTCCAATTTAGAAAGACCCTTTCCATTCAGACATTATTCAAATTATATTCATAGGTTTTCTGATCGCTTCATTATTACCTCTGATAACTACTTTGTCAACAAAGCAAGAGTCCATTTACTTAACCACTATTTCTGACCTAAGTATTCAAATCCCAGAATGAACTTAGAAATTAAAATGAGATGGAGGAGTGGATGAACTAGAAAAACCTTTAAAAAGACTTAACATTTATCCCTCCAACCACATCCAATCTTCACAGCTACTTTAATCCCAACTGAACAAGCTAGATTATCTGATCACCTCAAGGTTTTAAGAGTCAAGGAAGAAATAACTTGCAGAACACATGGAAGGTAGGAGGTATTCAATATAGCGAAAATTCCTACAAAAGACAAAACAAAAAAAAAACCCTGAAGGTATCAATATCAGTCTACTACAGCAAAGGCTGACTGATGTTTTTAACAATGATGCTTTGGAATCAGGAATAGTTCAACCCATGTTCTGTGTAGTGTAATTAACAAAACAGAAATTTCATAAACATATTATTTATTAGAAATACATGTATATGTATAAAAGATTATCATATAAAATGGCTAATAACTAGGTTTAAAGGGGGTTAAATTTAAGACTTCTTGAAAACTTATGCAGAGTATTGAATTTCATACTCTACCCAATTAATGAGATGTTAAAAAATTTTTAAATATTGCCCACTGACTCTCACCTTCTTTTTGGCATTTCCACACATGGGACCTATTACCCTAAGGTAAATCTTTATTAGCTTCTAGGTCCTCAAAGGGAAATTGAGATAATAGTATCTATCTCAGACATCTGATGAGAATCATATTAGATTACACATGTTTTGGTACTGGCCATGGAACACACAAAAAAACAGCTTATTTCATTATTACTATTGTTATTATTATTTGTATTTATTCTATCCTTAATATCTTCCAAGATTAGTATGCTAATCTTATAGCTACTACCTATAACACCTGAGTGGCTGCCTTCCCAAAATTACAAGAAATTGAGTCTTAACACTGTTCTGCAAAAATAATGGAAGTATAAAATAATGTCAGTATGTACCTTACAAGATCATAAATGATGACATGGATGATAGCATCATATAAAGTAGCATGGTGGACTAAAAAGATCACCACATAGATTGGTGGCGACAGCTCATAGCACAATTCCCAGATTACACTTTCTGTGTAATTTTTAACTCTCAACCTCTGTGTTTTGCTTTCATTTGTCAACTACAGACTAAGTACAATTTAAAGAAATTAAGGTAGGTGAAATCACTTCACAAAGTAAAAGTACTACACTGGGGCTACCATGATTTAAATTATATAAGCACCACCCCAAAACAAGAACTGACAATTTTCAAAACATGAACTAAACAATTTTACAAAGTATTTCCCCCTTCCATCTGAATATAATCTTGATTTGATATCATCTGAAATCTTAACTTTATATCTTTGAATAAAAGAAATTCATGTGTAGAGGAAGAAAGGAATACTATAAATCAAAGTCAAAACAAACCAGAAGACTAGGAAAGAAAGAATCTCATAAAAATTTTTTAACAGTATTCAAAAATGGAAAGAAAAAGTCTAACAACTATAATGTACTTTTAAAGTACTAATTTTTTAAGGACTCGTTTTATCTTAAATCGTTTATTATTCTACTGACTTGAGGAAAAATTTGTCTTCCTGATTTTCATTATTAATCACCATTTTTTAATAAACATACTTGTCACTTTTTCTTTACTGTTGTGATGTTTCATTAACTCTTCATGATTTTGACTTATCCACCATACCAGATACATGCGTCTTTATATGTCCTGTTCCTTCTTCCTGGAATAACACTGGAAAAATCCTACTCATTTTTAGGACTCAGTTGGAAAGTCACCACTTGTATACAAAACTACCCTGAGTTTTTCTCTCTCTTCCCTTTGGAAGGCACTACTTTCTCTGAATTCCCCTAGAAAACTCTGTATACATATTTCCACTATGGATGTCTGTTAACTGTTTACTTGTCTGATTTCCCCATTAGGTTGAATTTGTGAGGGTCCAGAATCAAACCGTGATATACAGCAGTTGTTCAATAGATGTTTAATGAGAACAAAATTCTAGATGCCATCTACCAACTCTTCTTTCTGTTTAACACAGTACACCGCCTAGCACAGCATATATTTTCAGTAACATTTGCTGACTGTAAAGATTACAAGATGAAATGGTTTTTGAAGCATAGCACTCAACAACTAGTTGCTAAATAATAAACATACATAATGGTAAAAAAACAAAAAATAAGTTAAATTTATTAATGAACAAATTATTCCTAGAAGGAACTGTTTTCTGTGCATCACATGGTAATAGAAAAAAGGAATACAAAATAATTGGGCTATCAGAGTTCACGAAAACAAGTTTTAGCTGGCTTCCCAAAATCCGATGCACTACTATTTTCACATTAAAATAGGTATGAGGAACATTTAAAAAACAACTAATTAAAAAAAAACCAAAACAACAACTAATCTTGGGTTGTCTTCCACTGGTTATGATGATAAATCATATTTGTATATTTCTATCTCAAGAAATTTCAAGTACCATGGACTCAACAATGATTTCACAATCTAAATATTTCTTTAAAAACAAAATGTCACTAGGTAGTTTTATAATATTTGTTAAAGTATCTTACCTTATTTTTTCTGTTGTCATTGTACTTGATTAAGTCTAAAATGAATGTTAAGACTTCTTTGGGACAAAGGTTGTGAACATCTCTCAATAAAGCCATTGCAACTGGCATAGTCTACAAAAAACAAAAACAAAAGCAAAAAAACAAACTTCTTTTTTTTAAGACCTTATTTATTTATTTGACAGAGGGACAGAACAAGAGAGGGAACACAAGCAGGGGGAGTGGGAGAGGGAGAAGCAGGCCTCCCGCCGAGCAGAGAGCCTGATGCAGGGCTCGATCCCAGGACCCTGGGCCCACAACCAGAGCCTAAGGCAGATGCCCAACAAGTGAGCCACCCAGTTACCCCAAAACGAAAACTTATTAAGCATATAATAACCTTTTTCGTTACTACGATTCATTTTAGTATATGCAGAAAAGGGTTACTCAAGGACTGCCCTAGGTATCTGGATGGAGCCTAACCCTCTACTTCCCACCTCTTCTCACTGGGAACCAGTTAAACATTGCAACAGAGAGCAGAGTAACAAACCAAGGGGAGAGTAGTCTGTAGCCTGTGTGCCTTTTGTCTTCATTTGCTGGAGTAAAGTATATGTCATATTAATTATATAAATGCAGTTCTGTGTCTTACAGCGGAAAAGGAATAGGTTTTAACACTAGATAGCATTCTTCAAGTCCTACTCTACTACCAAGATGATTATTTTAGCCAGCTGCTTAGTTAAGAGCCTTGCTTCCTCACAACATTTTTAGGATTAGATGATATAGTGGCTGGATGCATGTGACAGACAGGAAAGAGATCAATCATCAGTCTAAGAGACACTGATTCTGCAGTCCCACCCCGCTCTCAACCTAAAGAAATTATTAAATTATCTAAAATCCAGCCTAACTTTTCCCTTTCCAGATTTTCACAGGGAATTTTCCTAAAGAAGCAGAAACCTGACTCACACAGTGGTAACCTTTACCAGTAAAACCAAGCTATTTAAACTCAAGAAAGAACCACAGATGAAGTCATCACAGTCCTCACTACCCAGGGAGATTTGAACTATGCTCTCATCTGATTCAAAATAACAGTATCTTCTAAACTGGAGGACAAAAAGGAGGGTAAGCTCCTTTGCTTGCATGAAGGAGCAGAAGCAGTAAGATAGTCAGTGTTACAACACTGTAACAAAAGACAGTGTTCTTGCTATAAGAACTGAAGGGAAAGCTCTTTTCCACAGAAATATCTGTCCTATGCCTGTTCTGTCCTTATGGGACTCAAGTTTGACTTAGAGTAATCTGTTCTCTCTCTTTTCTGGCACTAAGGCATTATGTGAAAGAAACTGGTCTACAAGCATTAATTTTCCAACTTTTCTGACCAAACCCACAGTAAGAAATACATTTACAACCCAATCTACATACACACACAAATGTCATGTATACTAATTAAAATATAAAACCACAAACACTTTATACCTACCCTTATAAGATGTGCTGCATTCTGATACTGCCTACTGTTTTATTTTTAAAAAAAACAAACAAACCAAAACTTACAAATTGATCTCATCCACCTCACTAACGGGACACAACTCCCAATATGAAACACAATGTAAGGTATATGGACACACAATGGCACAATGAAGGGAACATACTGGGTAGACAGAAATTAACTTGTCTCCATACCATGAATTAGTGAAATGGCAAAAGAGAGCTGAGCAACAAGTACTAGAGAACGTTTAGTTCTCTAAAATGACATGCCACCTAGACTTCTTTGATTACACCACTACTGGCATTCCCCAAACGTGGTTCATCCTGAATCTGTTCTGCTGATGAAATTCACTATAATTATATCATGACTTCTATTTTCAGCAGGTGTCTCAATGTGGCTGGGTAATCTTTTACTTCTCCATCATATATAAATCTCACCTTACCTAACATCCCCCTCAACATCTATCATCTTACCCACTTCCAATTTGCTTTCCACCTGCCTCAGAAAAAGGCATGTTCTTATCTTTTCTAAAATTAGCCTCCCGACTGCATCCCACCCACACCTAATATCTTCAGAATTTACTTCGCCTTCTCTTTTTTATATTTACTTGCTCCCACTTGAATATTTCATCTCGCCCTTTCCACAGATTCCTTTCTCTGTGCCAAACATGCCTCAAGTTTTTTCTTCCTTTATACAAAACTAACCCAAAATGTCTACTTCTTAGCACTGCTTTATCTTTGACATGTCTTTCTCATACTCTTTAACACCAAAACCATTAAATAGGCTTTGTTATTTTTTTCTACTTCAACTTCACTCCTCTTTCTAGTTTGATCTACTTAATCTGATCTGTTTATTACATATTTTATTTTTTTAGAGAGGAAAATACATACACACACACATATCTACATACATACACACACACACAGAGAAAGAGAGAGAGAGAGGGAGGGAGGGAGGGAGGGAGGGAGGGAGAGAGGGAGTAGGAAGAACAGAGGGAGAGGGAGAAAGAGAATCTTAAGCAGGCTCCACACCTAGCACAGAATCCGATGCAGGGCTCGATTTCACGACCCTGAGATCACAAACTGAGCCAAAATCAAGAGGTGGATGCTTAAGTGAGTAAGCCACCCAGGCACCCCTGCCTTCATCATCATCATTATTATTAAATTACGCAAAATACTTTACAAGTGATTTGCAAATTGCCCAAACATTGAAAATCCTGTCATTCCCACATCCCTTCCTAAAACAGTGACACCATCACACCATTGTGACTTTCTATATTATCATATATAAAAAACTTACTATCTGATATAGTGTGAAAACACTTTACGTACTTGGTCTACCTGATTTTTAAAAAGATAAATTTTACAATTGAGTAAACTGAGGCTTACAGGGTTAAGAAACTTGTCCTCATGCAAACTGCTAGTGAGAGCAGAGCTAAGACTGAAACCAGAGATGGGTACTGTACTTGTCTGTCTCAGAAGGGCTGGCCACATCCTAGAAGGACTGCAATGAGGACTCACCCATACCTCCATCCCTCATGTGACCAACCAAAAGATCAAATTATCCATTTCTGTTTGCTTTAGTATAAATGTTGATATAGTGCTACCTACACACAGCTCATAAACTCGATCAGTTAAAATTTGAGGAACACTTTTTTTTACAAGATTTTATTTGTTTTTGAGAGAGAGAGAGAGAGAGAGAGCATGAGCAGGATGAGGGGCAGAGGCAGAAGCAGACTCCCCACTGAGCAGGGAGCCTGATTCGGGGCTTGATTCCAGGACTCTGGGATCATGACCTGAGTCGAAGGCAGACACCCGACCAACTGAGGCACCAAAGGCCCCTGGAGAACATTTTGAAGAACCAAAAATAGAACAAAGGCAAACATTTTATAAAAAAGTAAACACGCCTATTATTTAAATAGTCCCCAAATTAAACTGAGATACACAGATAACAGCATAAAACAACTGTAACAAAGTAGAAAGTAAACTGTACCTTCTGTAGAAAATAGCTTTGAAAGCTCATAAAGTTGTTTGTTTTCACAATGTTTGGACAAGTTTTGCAACAAAACATTCTAGTAAAGAGTGACTTCATGGCTGGTGGTCCTGTCCATGTGCTCACCATTGAATTTGCAATCTGCAAATAATTAGAGTGAAGTAAATTCCATCACCACTGAAAACATATTTTTAATAAATAAAATAGATTTTTAAAATGTATTAATACAATTGGATTTGTTTTCAACAATTTCAATTCTCAGAAATTTAATACGTTTTGGCTTTTTATTACCATTTCCAAAAAAAATTAACTCACCTCCCCCCCCCAAATTCTTATGTACACTTACAATTATTTTCTGTAATTTCTAAATTGGAGCATTCTTTTATGTTTAAAAAAAACATATTTGCAAAAGGCTTCTATTCTGAATAAGTTTGTCCTTGTCCATTTAGTAAAATATAGTTCTAACACTTTACATTATCAAATAGAATCATCACCATGAATTTTAAATACGGTTTTAAAATCTAACCTAATTGAAAAATAAGCCAAGTACAGTGCTAATGGTTAAGTCTGCAAGAATGCTCTACAGAAAAACTGTGTCTTGCTACTAAAACTTTTAGCATATATAGAAATTATGTCTGAAAAAAATAAATTTATAATTTTAAATAACAGTCTATAATTTCATGGACCTGCTAAGAATTTAGCATGCAAGAATCACAAAGATCTTTATAGAAGCAATGAAATCATATCCTTAGCAGATGATCTATCAAAGAATACCATGTTATCCCTCACATATCTAAGTAGGATGTAGCAATGCAACTACTCAATAGTGACCATTAAAGACAAAATGAATCTAACCATTACAGTCTTCGGAGATGTAGGGCAAATGTATTTTAGCAGTGAGGAAGGCAGGGGAGTCACTAAATGGGAATGAACCTATTATCAAGATGTTTTTTAAATACCTGGAACCCAGTATTTCTGGCCAAATTTTTGTCTGCGTTTTTCTGGTTTTCATTTGCTCTACCTTCAGTTTTTTTGCATCTAAAGAAAAATATTTAGTTTTCTTAATAAATTAACTTTTCTAGCATGTGAAATTATAAAACCTATCATTTTAAGTTATATATCACTAATATTGGTTACTAAACCCAAACCAACATGAAATAATCACCAGAGCAGGATAGTTAAGATGAACTGATTTCCTACACTATAACGTAAAACACCACTCAAACTAACGAATTTCTTGCCAAATACATTCTGTGCTTTAGCAGTATGGTTTGGCAAGTCAATAAAATAGTGAACAATCCTCTTTGAATTTAAATCTTTCGGTTTGACAATTACAAACAATGCATTATCTATTTTCAGATCAAAACATTTTTCTTTCAAATCATTCTTATTAAACACTTTTGGAAAAAAGCTTTCAAGGGACCAGCTACTAAGTAAAATTAAAGACTCAGAAATGTTAATTCATTTTCAGAGTATTTTGGGTTTTTGTTTTGTTTTGTTTTTTAAATATACAATTGTCGTGTTTTCTTTCTACTACGCATCATCTCACCTTTGCGAGGCAGAAGCAAGCGGACATTCTTACTCGGTAGAAACACTGCTCTTGTTCTAATATGTCAGTGAGTGCAAGGCGAGATGCTGGCGTAGGGAACTTCTCCAAGGCCAGAATGGACTCCTGCTGTGCAACAACATCCCTCTCATAGCGGAGCTGGTACTGCCACATGAAATCAGCTTGCTCAAACTCCACTTTCCTCAGCACTGACATATCTGGGTCTATCCTTATCCACAGCAAAGGGGAATCAGCACTGAAAGAAAATACAATTTTCTTTTTAATATGTTTCAATTTTATATACTTATAAAAACAAAGCATTTATTAAACAGAGTCTCTTCTCTATGTAATATTAAGACTGCCTGAACTTTTACTGTATTTTTTTAATCACACCGACAATATTCTCATTACATTTAATGTATTTCAAACTTTCTCGCAATAGCTAAACTTTACTAATCTTGCTTAAAAGATCCCCAAGGATAAGAAGACAGTTGTCACAAAGAAATTCCATCTGAAAATTTTAATTTGGGGGTTTTGATTTGTGATTATATGATATGAAAAAAAAGAATGAGATCAAATTTCTTCACTCCATTGCCTATAGCCTAACTGACTATGGCTATAAATGCCATCATTTCTTGGAATCAATCTGTGACTAAGAAATGAATTTACTTATTTTATTAAATTAACTGATTTTTAATACTGTTTTTTTAACAACTGAGCCATGCAGGTGCCCCCTTAATACTGTTTTTTTAAAATGTTAGATTCATGATCATCTTTTTCAAATAACAAGTTCTGAAATCATAGTTCAGAGGCATATCATGAATTTATCCTCCCACACTTGTCAAACTTGCACAGCTTAAAAAATCTAGTCTATCATCATCAAAAGGATACTACCTAAAATACTACTTTAATTCACCAAATGCTAGTGGGTGCTTACTACAGGAAGTATATAAATAGTATATAAATAGCAGCAATATTTGACAAGCAAGCTAGTAAATAATTACATATGTTTTATTAAAAAAAAACACATGGGCACAATATGGATGAGCAAAATGAAGTCTGAGCTATAGTATTTTTAAAATTAAACACTGCCAATCAGTAAATATTACCACATAAAATTTAGAACAGTGATATTTAAATTGTATTCTGAAAGCACAGGGAGTCTCAAAATGCCCTGAAGCCTTGTCCAAAGACAAAAAGAATCTGAATCATCTGAGAGCTCCCTAGAATACAGACTATCAGGACCCACTAGTGAAGTACTAGACCAGAAACTGCATTTTAAGAAGATCCACAAGTGACTGACATGCACATTATAGTTTGAGAAACACTGCATTTCTATAGACTTTCCAAGTTTTAAAAGCAGCAATTTCAACACATTTACATACTTTAAGATATGTGTAATGAGACAAATGAGAACGCATATAATATTATATCCTTAAACTCAAGTAACTAACTTACTCCATCGCAGAAAGATCCATGTCAACTTCTTCTCCATTCATTAGTGGAATTTTTTTCTTCTTATTCCTACATTAAGGGAAAAATTAAATTTATAAACTGTGACATTTTCAATTCTGAAAGGAGATAAAGAACAGCCAAAGTTCAAAATAAAAATTTCAGGGAATGTTGTAAGACAACCTGAGGAAGAAGGGATAGTGAATGCAATGGAATTTAAACACACACAAAAAAATCTATTTTGAAGCTAAAGGGAATGAAGTCAATGATACTGAAATGCCTTCCTGATGAAAGGTTAACAAAAAACAAAAATATGTAACTAAATGCCAAGTTAAAATACAGATGTACTTCTAAGAACTGGTAAGCTGCAATTTTATACAGAAAAGATCGATCTATCAACAAAGAAATCCTTTATTAAAAAATTGAAAAAATAACCAGGACTGAAATGAGACATAAATAATTTTGAACATGTGCTCTATGTGCAAGGAGCTATCCCATATGAAATGAAGCATGTGATTAACTATAAAACATCTTAACAATTAACGCGTACAACTGATAATATGAAAAACATTTAGGATAAGCCCCCCCAAAAGCAACTGCTTTCACGCAAATTACTCTTGAATCATAAAATCTACTGGATATACATTAAAACCTTGGGAGACTACAAATTAAAATAGGAACAGAGAACAACAGTCTTCCTGTGTTCCTAACACCAAAGAATACCCAAAGGACATACTGTTACTATAGAGAAAAAACCCTGAGGAAATGTTATGAAAAGGGTAGCAATAGGATGTTCCTAATTTTCAACGTAGACAGAATAAAAGGAAAGGAAAATTTCAGCCTGAACTAAGATTTTTTGCACAGAAATAATGTGGTTTCAGGGAAATTTCAGAATCAAGTTTCTGAAGGCCGTCAAAATCAACGGACGTCCTCATCTGTCTGACATGACCTCTTTGTAGCCGTGAGTATAAAACTTCTGTTCCTGAAGTTCTGATATTACTACACAATTCTCCAACAAAGCGCAAAGATGTTCCCATCTTTCACTATTCAGAATACACGCTAATGGCTGAGTTAAACAACAGTGGTAAAGAAAAAATATACTATATTGAAGATGAATGGTTGAACATTTTTTTAAGGAAAATGACAATCCGCCTTTTTGAAAGACAACAAGGTTTTTTAAGGGGCATCTGGTTGGCTCAGTTGCAAGAACATGCTACTCTTGACTTTTGGGGTCATGAGTTCAAGCTCCATGTTGGGTGTAGGATTACTTAAAATAAATAAATAAAGGGACACCTGGCTGGCTCAGCTGGAGGAGCAAGTCTTGATCTCAGGGTTGCGAGTTTGAGCCCCATGTTGGGTATAGAGATTACTTAAAAGAAAAAAAAAGAATATTCTGTAAAGGTATGGTGATACAGAGAAAAGGAGAAAGACACAGTAAAGAAAATGTAGGGGCTTTTTATGACATATGTATCCAGCTCCTTCCTTTATATTTAGTGATCATTTCCCCAATATTTACTATAGATATTAATCCAATGAGACTAGTAACAAACCTAAGCAATTTGCCTTGAATTTTTCAGGGCTCCAAGAAAATCAAACTTCTATTCCACCTCTCCATGACCCTACAAAATAAAGATTCCTAAACCTAAATTTTTAAATTAATTCAAAGAATAAAAATGTTAAGAACAGAAAGCAAATAAAGAATATTTGGCAATACCAACTTGAAATAAAAGGAAGAAAAAAAGATACCAGATAGTATGTTCTCTACTTGAAACTTAGGTATATATTAGGATTTCTATATTGGCATTTTAATCTGTGAGACTTAGAGTTTAATTATCAACTGCAGTTTAAAGTTATGATTCAATGCCTACCTTCTGCTTTTGGAATGACAGGGAATATCATGCTTTAGGCTGTTTTCTTCAATTTGCAACGTATGATTGAAAGATCCATCTAACTCCTGCACTGTCACTTTAAGTGGTCCCTTTAAAAAGAAACAGCGTTCAAAGATAACACTAGAAAAATACCAGGTATGTATTCTTATGTGTACAGGTATGTGTTTCAAGATATAAAATAGTACCATAGAAGACTCGTATCTGGAGACACAGAAAGGTAGCTGGTACCAGAGGAGGGGGGGAACTGGGAAAACCTGTGTCCCCTGAAATCTCGATCATAACCTCCATCACTGACAGTTGGTGTTTTCTCAATTTCAACCTTTGCAAACAAAATCTCATTATGAAATTTCTAACCAGCTCTCCACCCATAAGCCCTTCCTATATTGAAACTGGGAAGAAAACAGTAAAAAAAGGCCATTTTGGAAAAAATCTTACCACATATTTCTGAGTTCCAGGGGATGTATAATCTTGCTTTATTTCTAATTCCAAAACATTTCGTTTTCTGTTAAATGCAAAACTTCCATAAAATTTTACCACTCCACTCTGGTCTCTGAAGACTTGTAAAGGAATTTTTGAATATTAAAATGAATATGCACTAAACAAATAAATGACTCATTATAGTAGGTGATAACTTTGAGACACATTCTCACTAGTTCAAGGCCTGAGAGCACACTTCAGGGTAAAACCAGGTGGCAAAGTATTCAAAGTTTTTGTGAAAAATGTTTCCCTAGATTTAAACAAAATTTCTGAAACATTAACAAATTTGTGTTTTGAAAGAAGCAAAACCACTCTACTGGGTTATTAATATAATAGTGCTTTGACATGAAAAAAATGTAAAAATTGAGAAGTTCCCAGATAGCACTTAAGTTGTGCCAACCCCTAACCACATCTAAAAACCTCAGACCACTGCATCTTACAAGTCATCCTGCAGGCCTGTCTGGTGGATTATTTACCTCTCCACCATCAAGCCTATTGGAATACTCACAAACTAAAATAAGCAATTCAAAATATGCCAAATTTTACAAGCATAAACATATATGTGTGTGTATCTCAATGATTTATAGGCACCTTAGCAGAAATGATTTACAGTTCCTAGTTATTTCTACTACTACTTAGCAACTTAAATAGTTCTTTTCCTTTGGTCTCCCAAATCTTTCTTATTCCTCCTTCACCTAACACATATAACCTTATTCCCTTCCCCCCCTTGTTGAGTGGCTACTGAGAAGGATACACCCACTGCTTTATTAAAGGCTGGATGTCTTTGCCAGAGACATTTGAGATGGATTTCAAAAATCCAGATGTGGAAACCAACATCTGACTCCACATATGTGACTGAAACTTCTGTGATGAAGCGGTACTAGCCAAACTTAACAGTTTATTGAAAACCTGAAAGGATGAAAGTGTCATTTAGTAAGTTTGTATAACATAATATACATTGCTTTCAATTCTGTACTATACCCACTTTGCATTATGACTTTACTACAGTCAATTACAAAGATAATAATTTCACACCTTACTACATAGGTGGATCTAGTTAAAGACTATTAGCAATAAAAGCATGCAAAGATTTAAACAGCCAGACTATAAAACTATTCTTCCTCTAAACATAATTCAATGTTAATGATATCCTGGCCAAACAATGAACATTGTTTTTAAGGATTATAATAACAATAATACATAATACTTATAATTTATTGTATCATGAGCTTTACAAAGAAACTAAACATTTAGCAAGTTGAGAATACTCATTAAGACTTACACAGCTCTACAAAGTTTCTTTATGGACCATCTCTCATTTAATATTTCTCCACTTTAAAGGTAAGGTGAAGGATAGAAAGATTAAAGAAACTTAATTTTAAGGCAAACATAAAATGCTTTAATAAATTACTAAAAAGTTATTTTTCACTCACCTGTAAGAATGTTATCAATGGAAAAAAAATAGCTGACCATTTACAACACATCTTGTTTCTACTACCTCAACCACTGTATCTCAACTATTTACACCAAAACTTGCTTAAAATATATGGCAGAATTTAATAGTTGCAAAAATAAGCATCTTTTAGATAGGTTTGGGTATTTTTATTGAAAACACTCTTAAGTGGAAGCTCATCCTTAATATTTTAAATAATGCTGAACACAAAATCATATGTACAAATAGTTTTACTTTTATCCCCACATTCTAATTTTATATCCATTAACAATCTGGCATTAAATGGGTAAAGTACTGATACTCATTCTACATCTGAGGAAACAAACAAAAAGCACAGGTTAATTAGTAACAGAATTCCTGTTACAACCCCAGAGGCCTGACTCCTATTCTACACAATAGCATGCAGATTATACACATACAACAGTCTTTACAACTGTTAAGTCCTTGACTTTAATACTTACTTGTAGCATGAATTCCATACTGATCCTATTTTCAATCAATCTCATCACAAGGTGAGCTTTACACTGAAACATAGTGTAGTATTCCCAGGAAAGTGTATGTGGATGCTTTATTGAAAAGTGTAGATGAGATGCCGGACTAAAAACATAAACAACTGTACTTAATAAAACAAATCTGTATTAAATAAACAAGTTTCATGGTCACATCATAATATAACTCAGTAATCTTTAGCATGAGAGCAACACAAGTAGGAAACTTCTAAAAATAAATTTAACTGCAAGAAAATTATGAAGTTTCATGAAAAAACATAAAGGAAAATTTTAATAAAAACACATGCCAACCTCCTAGACGGGAACAGTGTCAATATTTTAGTGCTCTCCAAATTCATCATTATAATTAATGTAATTTTAACAAATATCCCAAAGTTAAACCATACACAAAAAAACCCATTCCAGGTGCATTACATAACAAAAACAATTATAAAAGTACTAGAACAAAAGAAGGAAAAATGTTTCTTGTCCTAATTCTAGGGTGGAAAAAATCTTTCTAAAAATAAATAAGTAAATAAAAAATAAATAAATAAAATCCAGGGGACAAAGACCAGACTGACCATGTAAAAATTTTAAATTCTGAAATGATGAAAGAGATCATCAGTAAATTAAAAGAAAGGTACAGTCTACTAGAAGAAATCATGACACATATGAACATTTAAGATGTGTAAAATTTTTCACTATTTTAAATAATGCTGTAGTGAATGTTTTTTACACATGTGCAAGTATTTTTGTATGGCAAATGTCTAAAATTTCTATGACTACATAGCTAGAAATACAACTACTGAATCTAAAAATCATCTGTTTTAAATGGCTGTTTGATTGGTACCAACAAATCATCCTTCGAAAGCACTGTACCAAATTACACTCTCACAATTAATGTGTAAGGGTAGTCATTACACTTGCTTAAAAACATGGCATATGGAAATCTAAAGTATTTGTCAATTTGATAATTACACAGTAATATGTATATGATTGAACTACATTTGATAATGCCATACATAAATAAAGGCATGCACACACACACAAAAACATTATGGCTATCTCTAAGAGGAACTGGTGGGAGGGAGGTATGTTGCTTCCAGACCTTTTTTTTTGCCTTTAAAAATTAAACATACAAGAGCTAAATAAATGGGCAGAACCAAAGTAAAAGCCTTTAGTGTAAATAATATTTACACGCCATAGTGATGCTCTAGTTATATGCTGGGAAACTGTCATACAGGAGGAAGTCAGGAGAAGAAAGTGAAAGGAACTAATATTTATGAAACTTGATCTCAAGGAATTGTCACAATCAACCTGGTTAAGGACTGTTACTGTCATTTTACACATTAATACACATACACAAAATGGTTATGCAACTTTCTCAGATCACAAAAATATTGACAAAAATCCAAGTTTGCCTAACTCCAAATTTCTATGCTTTCCCATGAACTTACTCTTGTCTTGGTGACCATGCTACAACAAAGAAAAGGCTATTGGTTATACAACTTCAAATTTCTTAACCTCGTGGTACTTTTAGACACTGGGGCAGCCTGGTTAATCTTACAGATCCCCTTCTGAGATTGCTTTCATATGCATAAAATAAAATATAGAGAATTACAGAGAAAACCAATTATAATGAAATGCAGTTATAAAAATATTAAAAAATTATGATATGCCAATATATGAGCTAGTTTATTAATGCATTAAATAATGAGATCTGGCAGTGGCCTATTATTAGTAATATTGAGGTGGTGATAAGCGAAGAGTATTTCAAAATATCTGCTAACAATTATAACGTGACAGGAAAAGATCTATGATTTCTACTGTTGACAAAGTCATAGATAGCATTGTCTGTTGCCCACATTCATAGTTAAGGAAAATATAAAATGTCAGCTAACAATTAGTGAAAATACAGAAAAACTTTCCCATCCATTTCTTTTTTTTTTTTAAGATTTATTTATTTGACAGAGAGAGAGAGAGATCAGATCACAAGTAGGCAGAGAGGCAGGCAGAGAGAGAGGAGGAAGCAGGCTCCCCGCCGAGCAGGGAGCCCGATGTGGGCCTCGATCCCAGGACCCTGGGATCATGACCTGAGCCGAAGGCAGCGGCTTTAACCCAGTGAGCCACCCAGGCACCCATCCCATCCATTTCAATCCATATTCCTTTAGGGAATCCATGGACACCAGAACACACAAGACTGCCTGCTAGTACCATTATTCTGCTGTAAGTGACTGTCTTCTTTACAGGGATTTGCTACACAACAGAAGGAAAGGGAAAGAAAGAAGGAAGGTAGAGAGGGATGGAAGTAAAACGAAAGAAGGGAAAAAGCAAAGAGTAAGTAAGTATCTAGGTAAGTAAGTATCTAGGTCACCAGTCAAACAGGTATCAGTAGGATGTCCTGAAGTTGAAATTATCTACTTAAAAATAATTGGTGGTCCATAAGCAAAATATTTGTTCCCATTATTTTTAAACTTTTCTAAGAACAGTATAATATACTAGCATCTGGAAATTAACATGGAGATGAGTAAAGCCTTATATTTTTTGAGAGTCTTTAATGTTTAAATCCATTTGTAGCCATCACATGCAGTAAAAACAGTAAAGTAAGGAAAGGAGTAACGACAGTATTACCAGTATTTGTGGCTTCAATATTACATACTATTATTTTGGCCTGTGTGGGCCTCAATACACATCCCAAGCAATCCTGAAAGAGTGAACCCATAATACAAGGTTATAATACCACCTCTGAAAAACAAACTTACTTATCCTTCTCTTTTCCTCCACCAAATATGGGATGTAGTAAAACTCCTCCAGTTTTTAGTTCATACGCCACTATTTTGTCTAGCTCCTAAAAAAAATAAAAAATAGGAGTCAGTGAAAATTTCTTTACATATCAAATTTTAGAACTGAACTGTAATTTCTCATTTCCTGGAATCAAATGTAAATTTCTTAAAATACATTAAATGTATTTATAAAGTAGTTTATGTTCTTATAAACAAAGCAGACTATACAGCTAGCTCAATAATAGAGCCAAAAAGCCTTCTCTCTTTGGTGACTTCAGAGCTGGCCAGCAGCCTGCCAATTTTTCCTAATGGCTCTTCCCAACCTTCTCTGACCTGTGTTCTAAGTTCATTTGTTCCTTCTTTGTATTTTGTTTCTGGTGGAGGATTTAGGCAAGTAAAAAGAAATGGAGATAAAATTATGTCAGGAATCTACCATTTTAAAACTTCTTCAGTCTTCTCTAATATTATATAGATCAAAGTGAAAAAAAAGGTTTAAGTGAAAAAAAAGACAACAGAACTGTTTTAGAAACTCATTACTAATTTAAATAATATATAAGCAGTATACAGAAGTGGTAAAAATCATAGTGAAGTAGTTAAAAACCAGGTTTGAATTCTGGCTCTACTGCTTACTAGCTGTGTAACTTTGGCCAAGTAATTTAACCTCTCTATGCCTCAGTTTCCTCATCTCTAAAATGGGAGTAATAACAGGGTAGTTAGGAAGATTAATAGTTAACATTTGTAAAATGTTTAGTTTCCAAAACACTGTAAGTGCTATATGTTATTTTTGCCCTTCAGTAATAGTTTCTGAAATGAAGAATGGACTCTTCCAGTTTAGATGCATAAATTCTTTTATGGTTTAGATGCTTGAAATCTTTACAATTATATTTCAGCTTACTTGAGTTTAGGTTTGGATGATGAAGATACATAAAATGAAAAGAGGGGAAGATGGAGCAGTTTATTTCATAAAGATATTAAAGACCGAAATTTTTCCACCTGAGAAGGAAGGAGTTAAGCACAAGATGAGTAAAATGCCCATACATAAATAGAAAGGGCTAGGCAAAATACAGTTGATTTTTTTCTTTTTGGTCAAATCTTTAAATAAGAGGAAAAAGACATGACAATGCCAGAGAACATAAATGCACTGAAGGACTAGCCAGCATAATAATAAGCACTTATGATGTACAAGGCATCATGCACACCACATGTATGATGTCTCACAATCCCCATCTACTCTCCTTATAAAGATGAGACTTAGAAAGATTAACCAAAATCACAAAGCTTGTAAATGTTGAGGCAGACTGAAAAGTAATCTGACTCCACAAGCTGGGCTCTAAAATTAAACAAATATAGGAAGCACAGAGTTATATTATGAATGACTACTACAAGGAGCTTGGATATATCTAACGACTAATTTGACACTGAAGGAGCCTAAATACTCTCTTGCTTATTAGCAAAAAAAAGTCTTTGGAAGTCAACACTGACAATGGAACTAGATAAAAGAGACCATCAGTCTTTTTCAGTAAAATGATTTTCATTTTTCTGGAAAAAATGAGGCATTTTCAAATGACAGTGTTTTACAATTATGAAAAGTAAAGGACAAGTGACTTGTGAATCAGGAGAACACTAACATGTCTTGTTGACTTCTAAATGGGAATGAATCTGGCTGTTTTTACCTCTTTAATCCAATGGCGGTATTCATTAACACCAAAGGTTTTTTTCATCCAAAGTCCATAAATATAGCCAGAAATTCCCTTCAGTACCCATTCATCAGACCTATGCAAAAAGTCAAAATATATCCTTTTAATCATAAAAACTCTCTTAATCATAAAAATTTTCAAATAAGGCCAAAGAGGGTAACAGAACACATTGCAGTGTGTACTTTTATGCATTCTTAAAAAAAATGAAAAATAACTTAAAAAATGTATTAACAAAATATTTGGATTAACCACTTCCTACCAATAAGTTCTACTTACCCATTCATTACACCTTCCTCACATCTGCTTTCCAGTCTTATTTCAAGTAATGGCCCCATGTTTGCACTGCTTCCCTCCTGGCCAACTCTGTCCATACCATCTGCCTCTAAGGAAATATTTGTCCAAAGCCAGGACTGTACTGCTCAATTTTTAAAGTTCACATTTGCCAATCCCATGCATAATTATCAATGGGATTCCGAGATCTAAAGTCCAATTACTTATTTTTGGTTTTTCAAGGGGAAAGGGAACTACCATCATTCATTCATCTCTTCAGTCATATACTTATTCATTCATTCATTCATTCATTTATTCAAACATTTTGCCTACCATGTTCCAGACACTATTCTTCACTGAAACTATGTTATTCTGGAAAAATTACAAATCAAGAGAACTTACCCTCTGCCAACAAAAAAGAAAAAGAAACCAACTGATATTCATGTACCACATACAGCACAGAATGGTCACAAAAATAAATTATAACCTTAAGGGAGTTTCATGTATTTCTTCAAATTCATCTCAAGTTAATCCAAAAATTAAGTGTTCTTATCTTACTTCTTTCAAGTATATTAGTACAAAGTTAAACACTAATAGGAAAATCCCTACATCATTATCACTATTGTAGAAGATTGTTATTTTGCTTTATACATGATCTTGAACATTACCAGTTACACTGAACATTGACAGTAGAATTCTAACTACAGTGTTCTGCACATTTAAGGCCTTATATCTACAGTATTCATTCAGTTTTCTAAGAAATTATTATCAAAATTCTTTTAAAAATTACAGAACTACAGTGAATTGACAGCCAAAAATTTGGGATGAAGTTTATACTCATTATTTTTCTCTAAATATACAGAGAGAAAAGAAAATACAGGAAAAGAAAACAAACTTTCCCAATTCTTTATCTCAGTAGCTGGAAACTATGAAATTACTCACCAAGACATTCTGGATATGAAACATCCAAAAAACTGCTGTGCCAAGGACTGGGCTAAACACCTTCTAGTCAGAGGTGTCTCATCTATAATCATAGCACTATGTAACAGATTTGTGCTGAAATTTAAAAGAGAAAGTTAATTATAACCAAGAAATAAACAATTATTTAGTCAAAATAAAATAATCACACTTTTAAAATAAGGGAATTCAAGTTTGACACAAAAGAGAAAAAACAACATTCTTCTAAAAACTTTCACATCTTTTCAAAATTCAGGTGAAATCCATAATCTTAATTAACTTTTGCCTAAAATGAGGACTATAATGTTTCCCATTGATTTTCATGAAAAAAATATAAGTACCTTTTTCTGGGGGAAGGGGAAATTATCATTAGCCTGAAACAGGTATGTTCATCAGAAACTTAACCTCCTATGAAACACTCTTCTAATTTCAAAAACCTTTCCCAATAAAAACTGTTAATTTTTTTTTAAAAGATTTTATTTATTTATTTGAGAGACAGAGAGTGAGCACGAGAGAGCGTACAAGCGGGGGCAGAGAGGGAAAAACAGGCTCCCCTGCTGAGCAGGGAGCCTGATGTGGGGCTCAATCCCAAGACCCTGGGATCACGACCCGACCCAAAGGCAGACACTTCACCAACTGAGCCATCCAGGAGCCCCCAGTTTTTCTTTCTTTTTCTTTTCTTTTCTTTTCTCTTCTCTTTCTTTCTCTCTCTCTCTCTCTCTCTCTCTCTCTCTCTCTCTCTCTTTCTTTCTTTCTTTATTAAGTAAGCTCCACACCGAATGCAGGGCTTGAACTCACAACCTCAATATCAAGAGTCATATGCTCTACCAACTGAGCCAGGCAGATACCCCTATGAATTTTTTGTGCTTCACTGTTTACTTTCAAATACATTCACCATTAAGTTCTTTCTAACATACTCCAGAAAATACAGCGGCAGTATTAATATTCTGCTTCTACAGATGAGAACATTTAGGCCCAGATAGGATAAAATGATTGAACCTAAGGCTCAAAATTTATAAATCTGGAACTTTCCAAGAAAGAAAGAAGGTAAGGCAGGAAGAGAAAGAAAACTAATGAAGTTTTCTCTTTTATAATTTGCAAAGGAATTTCTGACATCAGTAAATTTTTAAATGATGCTAGGAAAAAAAGCCCATTAGACATCTACTATATAACTTATATGGTTTTTTTAAATACATAAGCAGAAGAGCCTAAAAAAAAAAAATCTGTAAAACATCCCTATCAGTTACATCTGGATGAAAGTAATAAAAGTGTTTTGGGTAACTTGGAAATTTTCTTTTTTATGCTTTTCTACATTTTGAATTTTAAAAACATTAGATTTTCAACAAAACAAATCATATTTAAAGGAAAAAAGTTTGAAACGTATCTTAAAATTGATCACAAAATAACCTGTCTTCATATCATTACCCTCATTTGGGCCATTTCAAATCTTAAATACCAACCTAAAAATGCTCATGGAAGCATAAGCAGCCACTTCAACATAAGCCTCATCAATGAATACAGTCTTAAAACAGGAGTATGGATATCGACATGTAAGAATTTCTTCATAAAATTCAAAAACTTCATGAAGATATGATGTAGTATGTTTAAGCAATGGAAGAAGTTGAGGTAAACAAAAATGAGTAACCTGAAAATAAAAAGCAGGGAAGAAGATCATTAAAAGAAAATGTTACTGTTAGTATTTTAAATTTCCTAAATGTCTCAATTATAAGGAAGACTTCATTCATATAAATCCTTTTAACAAATTCATGGCAATGAGGGAAAATGCTAGTGTGAAATTAGTGATTACTTTTACTGATTATGTTTATAAAATATTCACTGTACTTGGAAATTCATGATGAATTATAAGTCTGTGAAATGCTTAGATCTAATGAAAATACAACTTTGGTTTCAAATTAAAATGCCTTCTGCATAAGCATACAAAATTGAAAGATTTAAATTTCCAAGGCTTATTGCAAATCCACCTTTCATTAAATATCTCACCTAGTGAACTGGTCCACCCTGGACATGGCCACTCAAATATAACATACCATCTCATCCCATATTATGATTCTGTGCCAAATAAATGGCATCAACAATGAAAGAGATCACTCTGTTTAGAAGGACCTACTAAGGTTTCATGCTAGAGATGAAATCTGAGCTAATCTTTTCGAATTGGACAAAAGTTTGATAGGAATGAAGAGGTAAAGAGGACATCTCAAACAAAGTCAAAGATAGAAAGGAATATGGTAAGGCTAGGAAAAATCTAAGTACCTATATCAAATAAACAAACAGGAAAATAATGGAGAAAAAAGCTAGAAAGGAAAATTAGGGCCAAATTCTACAAAATCCTAAAAGCCATACTAAAGAATTCTGATTGTTGCAGGATTGTGGAGGCAAGGAATGTTTTTAATGTATGATAAAAATTATTCTTCTAACAGTGTTAGAACAGATTAGAGACTAACATAAATGAGTGATGTGGATCTATGTATGATTAATGGTCAAGGGCCCAAGGTGCATTATAATTAGCACTCTTCTTGGTACACAAACAAAACCCAAAATACTATTCATCAAAAAAAGATTCTCTTTTAGAAAGACTTACATGACAGCAAATCTGATAACGCAGCAAAAACTATTTATTTGAGACAGAGAAAGACAAAGTGGGCTCTAAGTATTCAAGAAAAATACTTCTTAACGATCATTTACTTTTCTCCCATCCAATGGCTTGGAGTGGGAAAAAAATTCTTTCAAAACACAAAGTGGTACTAATCAAATGTTGATTTTATAGCTAACCATTTACCAAAGATAATAAAATTCTCTGCCAATCTTATCAGCGAATATACTTTCAAGAGTCACTGTCAAGCCAGTAAAATCAAAACCATTCATAAAATATCCTAAGTATTTTCCATGAGTGACTTTATAAATCTTGTGAACTTCAGGAAAGCAAATATAAGAACAGACTGAGGAGAATACAGACAGTCTAAATTTAATTGCCCTCAATTTTTACTCACCTAACAGAAAGAAATACCATTGAGACATACATGGTCAATGTAAATCTTAGCTTTATACTAAGAAATAAAAATCTAAAACTGAAAATGTTAGGGACCAAGAGTAAATAAAAAGAGATTCATTCAAATGCTACTTTAAACAGTTACAGAAGTAGGGAGGGTCAATAACCAAAACATCACTTCCTAAACACCAGAAGTCTCATCCTTAGGGAGGCCTAAAAGTGCTAATTGGAATCCCAATTAATACACAATTTATGGCAAGATATGGGACCAAAGAAAACTGCAAGAAGCCTTCATGAGTGTGCTGAATAGGACTCTAAACTCAGCTTCAACCTTATCTTTCTTCCTCTGTAGATGCCGAAGTGAGAACAAATCTTGTTCTTTAATTTTGAAATTGCAGTATTTCAGATTCCACAGATAGGACTCTAACATTCATAAACATATACCAAACAAAAAGGTGACACTAATACAAACTAGTTAAATAAATCAACTCCTATTCTAATCAAGGTATATTTGAAACTTTTTTGGAACTCTAAGCTCTCTGTTGAAAAAAAATCTAAAATTTTAATAT
Organism: Ailurus styani; assembly: GCA_002007465.1. Taxonomy (NCBI): domain Eukaryota; kingdom Metazoa; phylum Chordata; class Mammalia; order Carnivora; family Ailuridae; genus Ailurus; species Ailurus styani. Next base: position 523,497 of record LNAC01000029.1, on the reverse strand, counting down.
AACATTTTGAAAGGAATTCATTCCAGAATTCACATCAATTAATATATCAGATAAGGAATCCCTTTTCTCTCTAGTGACATTCTGGATAATTGAAAGAAGAGTTAGGAAAAAAATTCAGTATTTCATTATATCCTTTCCTTTACCAGGGTGAAAGGCTGGGAGGAGAAAGAAGCAAGAAGCTATGACTTACCTCGTGCATATATGGATCTACAAGTATTTCAAAAGGTCCAATGGCCAAAGAGATATTTGATGCAGCTGTTGGAATGGTAAGCATGTAATGGAAGGTTTTCTTCCTCATATCATGGGTATACACTGTCTCCACCAAATCTCCATTGGAAACAGCCACCATTGCGGCATCTACTGTAAATTCTAATTTCCATGTACATAATTCAGAGTATGAATCAACACATGGGAACCAAAATCTAGAAAAAATATCAACAGCATAAAAAAAACAGTGAAAGTATAACCTACATTGTTTCCCCCACTTAAAAGTTAATCTAACATTTATAGAATATGTGCAAAAAGAAGCATAAGCTATTTGCCTACTGAAGTTTTTTACTGGGTAACTTAAAAGAAATCTGATTAAAGATAGAAAATTTCACCAATATTACTTGACAATATCAACAAAATGTATCATATGATACTGCCAATTATAACCCTTAAAAAAGAGATAAGCAATTCTTAGCTTTGAATCTTTAAATTAAAAATTATTTTCACTTGCATATTCACAATAGTCATTTTGATGTAGTATTCATTCATTTCCAGAAACTAAAAAACCTTATAATAAAGTTTAAAAAAATACAATATTCATAATCTGATCCATAAGTTAGAAAAATGTTTTGGAGAACATGATGCACTGTATTAATTCAAATAGTGCTAGTAAAGCCAGACATTAAATTTCTACACCGCTTTCTATCAAGGTCAGGTTTTACTATCTACCAGGATCTGTACCTAATACTGCAATACAAAGAAGTATAAGACATCATCCTTGGCTTGAAGAAGTTAATAATCTGAAGATTATTAATAACAATCTGAAGAGACTATGCATACTATAATATTTCAATAACATACAGTGAGCTACTGAGCTCTGGGAATGAACTACAATTATACATAACAATGAAGGTAAATCTCACTACCATTGTGTTGAACCAAAAAAGCCAGATATAAAGAGCATAATGCATAACTTCCATTTATATAAAGTTCAAAAACAGGTGTGATTAAGCTGTGGTATTTTAGAAATCAGAATAGTGGCTAACCTTGGACAGTAGGACATTAGGTGAGCAAGTAGTGAATGGAAATAGGTAGGAGGGGTGATTTCTACAATGCTGGTAATGTTCTTTTTCTTGATGTGAGATTACATAGGTTTGTTCACTTGTGAAAATTCACTGAACTTTTACTTACAATTTGTGTAATTTTCTGTATGCTATTTTATGTCAGTATAAAGTTAAAAAATAAAAAAACTGACATGACTTTAGAAGTCATTTTTGAGAAGGAAAGGGAAACAGCAAGACAGGACTGAAAAGGAATGACTAGTGGAAAAGATTCAGTAGAAGTAAATTTGAGGATCAAGCTCACGCTTCTCAGTTTACACTAAACACATGTATTGCACATACACAGAAAAAAATTCAACTGAAAAATGAAATTAACTGAAATATGTAAGAGTAATCTACCTTGTGGAATTTTGATACCCACAAGAGAAAACATGAGCACCTCTCTCTGCCATACTTCCCTCAACACTGGGTACCACAAAATGAAGACCTCCTTTTGGCTGATCCAAAGAAAAATTGATGTGTATCTTTAGGACCTTTAATTCTGCAACAAATAAATATATACATACATTGATACATAAATATATAATTAAGTAACAGTGGTCTATATAATAAGGGCAAAGACTTACACTAAACATAAAATGGGAATCACAGCTCAATTTTAAATGGAAAACTACACTACTTACCCTCGTTTAGGCTCTCACCTTCTCTCCACCTATACTAACTCAATAGCCTGCCTCCATTGATGTCCTTACTGCCACTCAATTCTAGTCACTACTACCTGTGTTCTCCCAAAATATGGCTCAAGTCATCCCATATCCCCCTCCCAACATTTCTGATAATGCTATACTGCCTCAAGAAAAAAGTTCAAAACTAGATTCAATGCAAAACTTGAAAAATAAGGACTTAAGAAGCCCCCCAGACTGTTAACCCTAGTTGACTTTGGGACCAGGAGTAAGGGGTGAGTGGGAAAAGCTACCTGAGAATTAACAAATGCATTATTTATTATGTTACCTTTGATTTCTACATAAGAAATACATGTTGCTTTCATAAGATTAAAAGGGGTTTCTTATAATTTCCCTCAATACACTACAACCATATGGACTATCTCTAATCCCAGAACATGAAATTATAGCCTTTTACGCCTGTCCCCTAAATTGGGTAACTCCCCTCAAGAAAAATCCCCCCCAAACACATGAACTATTAAAAAGAAGGCAAAACAAAAAGGTTTTTTACTTCTTTATCTTGGTTACAGGCTAAATAAAGGTAGGCAAGTTATATACAGTAATTATAATGGCTGTGATTTTATACAAGAGAAAATGAAGGTTTAGAAATAAGACAGAGTGTGCTCAAAAGTGCAGAACACAGAACCCTATGTTCTAGCACTGCTTCAAGTACTAATTAGTGACCTTCAAGAGGTCACTCACTGTCTGGACTTCAAATTACTCCTCTGTAAAAGGAAGGAACTGAACCAGGTGACTTTTTAGGGTTCTTCCTGCTATGACATGCTATAACTCTAAGAGTTCTCACCTCCTGACAAACTATTCCAACCATCCACTTTTTAAAAATAATTTTCACTTTAAAAACAGCAGTGAATGAGTTGTTTTGTCACAGCCCTTAACTGCTACCTTTCTATTAACCAGTGATCCTTCAGAAAAAAAGAGCTTCCAAATTCTGTATATTTCAACTTATTAATTTACAATTATGACATCAATTTTCATGTAAAAGTTTTCAGTCACTGAGGCTAACATGATTTTACTGTCCAGTCAACATATTTTTGGTATTTTACCATCAACGTGTTTCCATAACTCTGATGGAACCTTAATGCAAAGTTCTCCATTTCCTGCATCAGGATCCACAGCACTAACCGCAGCTGCATAAGCATTGGAAAAATAATTTAGATTTCTCCTGGAAAAAACAAAAAAAAGAGCCTGTTTTACTAATAAGCCAAACATCTTACCAAAAATTTTCTTAAATATTTGGTAGCATTTGTTAAGTAGTGTATCATTTTATATAACCGATGAGAATATTTTTTAGCCAAGTAACTATTACTCTACCCATCATGACAAGACCCATTAAATAATAAATACAATGTCATATTTAGTCTACTCGCCAATGCTATGGTATTATTATGATTATCACTTCCTTCATTACTTTTGGAATGCCAAGCCACTATACCTTCCTGAGAGAAGTGAAAAGAATATATGTAGAATTATTATTAATGAATAAATAATTATTCTTGATCAATCTGGCAAAAATTTCAATGGATTCACAAGCTCTATGATCTGACAGAAATTAAGATTTTTTTGTTTGTTTTTGGGGGTTTTTTTTTTAGATTTTTATTTATTTATTTGACAGAGAGAGAGATCACAAGTAGGCAGAGAGGCAGGCAGAGAGAGAGGGGGAAGCAGGCCCTCCACTGAGCAGAGAGCCCGATATGGGGCTCAATCCCAGGACCCTGAGATCATGACCTGAGCTGAAGGCAGAGGCTTAACGCACCGAGCCATCCAGGCGCCCCAGAAATTAAGATGTTTAAAACAAGTTAGGATGAGTATCAAGTCCTCAAAATAAAATACTGCTTACCTTCACTCACCAGCGCCTGAAAGGAGGGAAACTTTTGGCTCCTTCACTGTTTTATCTCCTATATGCCAGGGTGCTACTCTATCAATATTTGTCCAATAGTTACTTGGGCTTATTTCCCATTAGATGAAAACAACACAGAGAAATCTTATGGAAATATTAAAACACTGTTCCCATCCAATTTTCTAATTTTATTTCACTAAAAACAAATATATGTGTGTAATTCACTAAATACACACACGCACGTGCACACATACAAACGTATATAAATACACACCTAGAGAGATCTCCTTCCATTTACAATGGGTTTATGTCCCACTAAGCCCATCATAAACTGAAAATATTCTAAGTTGAAATGCATTTAATACACTTAACCTACCAAAATATATCAGAACTTAGCCTAGCTTACCATAAACATGTTTAGTACACTTTCATTAACCTACCATTAGGCAAAATCATCCAATACAAAGCCTATCTTATAATAAAGTGTTGAACACCTCAGGTAATCTACTGAGTACTATACTGAAAGTGAAAAATAGAATGGCTGTATGGATACAGAATGGTTCTAAGTTTATAGATCGTTTAGCCTTGTGATCATATGGCTGACTGGGAGCTGCAGCTCCACACAGGTACCACATATTGCTAACCTGGGAAAGTAACCAAAATTCCAAGTACGGTTTCTGCTAAATGTGTATCACCACCTCTGCACTACCATAAAATTAAAAAATCACTAAGTCTAACCATCCTATACACATACTACATTTTCTCACTGAAATCAGTTAAAGGAATATGGACAAAATGGCTAAAAGAAAAAACACAAGGAATGATACAATGAGAAAATGAGATGAAACACAACCCCATGAGCCATATTCTTGTTATGCACCTTTTGGTTTATCACTTTGCCACTACATGAATCCACAAAGTAGTTACATTTCACTAGCTTAATAAAATTTTAACTAGTTAAAAGATTCATATACTGTACAAAGTAATTATAGGAAAAATAAATGGGGAAAAGCCAGTAAAGAAAACATTAAAGTTATACACTCTGAAACCGACAGAGGCCATTCCTCTCCCATTTCCATCTCTCCACTAACTAGGAAGTTTTCTATTAACTAAAGTTTTTAACAACTATACAACATAACAGAAAGCAACCTTGTGAGGCTGGCTTGTCTCACTCAGTATGTCTTTGAAATTCACCTCAGGCATTACATGTATCAATAGTTTGTTCCTTTCTATACCGAATAGTATTTCACAGTATAGACTGGACCAGATTATTTATTGTTTATTCATTCAGCCACTGAAGAACATGTGGGTTGTTTCTAGCTTTTGGCTCTCACAAATAAAACTGCTATGAACAACTGCATATTGTTTTTCATGTGAATTTAATTTTCATTTTTGTAGTACAAATACCCAAGAGTGGGACTGCTGAGTCAGATGGTAAAATATGTCTAGCTTTGTAAAAATATGCCAAACTGTTTTCCAGAATGGCTATACCATTCCATATTCCCACCAGCAATATATAAAAGTGTCAGTTGCTTCACATTCTTGCCAGCACTTAGTTAACATACCATCTAATTTTAAAGGCTACTTTGTATATCTAGAGATTACAATTTCTTTTCAATAAAATTTCAAAAACATGAAATATGAGATAGTTGAAGAAACCTGTAATTTCCCCCCAGTTATCTGTGCAATTCAAAAATAAAAAACAATCATTACATAAAAAGCCAAATTTAAACATTACATATTAGACCACTCAGTTTTTTTATGGGAAATTATTCTCACTTAATCTCCTCATTTCCTGAGAAAAGGTAAAGTGGTCCAAATAAAATGGTGAGTCATTTTAAGTGGAATCTATTGGAAAGTTAGTTATGAGGAACAATCTTCTCATGGTTTGGATTTCAGTGTTTCCTTTCATAATATGAATCAAATATGTTTCTTTTCATAATAACCTCACTAAAGCCAAAAATCACAAGGCAAGATTATAAGTGTTTTCAATTTTCAGAATAATAGTGACTGCAAAATATTAATATGCCCTTGCCCTGTAACCCACCATCCCCAACCTCCAATTCCCAACCCTCATCCCCTCCTCAAGGAAACAAAGCTTAAAGAAACAATTAATGTTGTAGGAGATACTGAAAAACTAGTAAATTAAGGTAATCAAAAGAATTTTCTCCAAGAACCTATTATAAACATTCATATTAAAATAATCTGTTAATTCTTTGCCAATAACATATACTTTTTAAAACTATAGGTGCAGATTTTACAAAACTTAAGATTCAGTTATTTGTAAACTTCTCTATTAAAAAAAAACTCATGGAAGTGCAATATGTATCAGAAAAGCATATATACTCTAAATATACAGCGCAATAAATTTTCACAGAACAAAAGGAGCCAGCATGCAGAGCAAGAAGAGAACTTTTAACAGCCTCTCAGAAGCCCTCCTGTAATCACTAACCAAGCCCCGCTTCCCACCACCAAGGGTTACCCATTATTCTGCTATCTAATGTGACAGATTAACAACTTAATAGACATTCTCTTGTGTCGGACTTCTTTTATTCAATGTCAAGTCTGTGAGAGCCAGACATATTACAGCATATAGCTGGCGGTCATTCATTCTTGCTACTGTTTAGAATTCCAATGGTGTGAGAACATACCACAATCCACCTTCTACCACTGATGAGTCTTCAGGCAATTTTCAGTTTGACTATTACAAATGCTGCTGTGAACATTTTTGTACACATTTTTTGGTGAAAATATGAACACATTTCTATTAGGTATATACCTAAGAGTAAGACCTACACTACTCATAGGGTATGCATATATTCAAACTCAATTTACATTTCTATTAGCAGTGCTTGAAAGTTCTAGTTACTCTACATCCATGTCTTGGTTTCCCTTCTGTCTTCGGTTTTGACAGTTTGCACACAGAAATAATAAATAAATAAGCCAGCCAGCAGGAAAACCCATTATCTAAAAGAGAAACCAATACCCAAATCTATAAAGATGACTTTTTGGAAATAATCAAAATAACATTTGATATGATACTGTGAAATAAGGTTATTTGGAGAACACTGTACCTGAACAGGTTTTTCCATGAAAAAATCTAGGGGATCTCCCTCAAGTTCAAACTTAAATGAACTACTCAAAGAAGCCATTTGTCTAAAATTAACAACACAGGAAACAACAAATATTGGTGAGGATGTGGAGAAAGGGGAAACCTCTCACTATCTGTGAAATTTAAAAACAAAAAACGCTATTGGTGGGAATACAAACTGGTGCAGCCACTCTGGAAAACAATATAGAGATGCCTCAAAAAGTTAAAAATAGAACTACCCTATGATCCAGCAATTGCACTACTAGATTCGAAGGGGTACATGCACCCCAATATTTATAGCAGCATTATCAACAATAGCCAAATTATGGAAAGAGCCCAAGTGTCTACTGACTGATGATGAATGGATAAAAATGTGGTATATCTATACAATGAAAAAGAATAAAACCGATTCATTTGCAACAACATGGATAGAACTAGGAAAATAAGTCAGTCAGAGAAAGAAAAATACCATATGATTTCACAGATATGTAGAACTTAGGAAACAAAACAGATGAATATATGGTAAGAGGAAAAAGAGAGAAAGAGGGAAACAAACACAAGAGACACTTAACAATAGAGAACAAACTAAGGGTTGATGGAGGGAGGTGTGTGGGGGATGGGCTAGATGGGTGATGGGTAGTAAGGAGGGCACTTACTATGATGAGTGCTGTGTGCTCCATGCAAGTGATGAATCACTAAACTCTACTCTTGAAACCAATATTACACTATACGTTAACTAACTAGAATTTAAATAAAAATTTGGAAAGAAAAATCAAAACAAAACAAAACCAAAGTAGCCATTCGTGAAAGGCTAAAATATTTCAAACTATAGAATAATGAATACAGATAAGGACAAAATAGCTCTACAGCTATGCATCTATCAATTAATCCAAACAGGAAGGACTATATCTAGTTCCAGGGCTACCACATTTAAGAAAAAACAACGCCAAATCAGAGAATATTCGAAGGGTGAGAATGGTAATAAATTTGGAAAGAGTTTTAGATGAGGAAGGGTTGAAAATATTTAGATTCTGTAGACTGGAAAGGGGAAAACAACATTTAATTAGGATAAAACAATATTTAAATGGATACATTTGTGACCCTTATAGCAAAACAAACTGTAGTTTGATGTAATAAAGAACTTTCTAGCATTCAGAAACAATGAAAGGGGTGCTTTAAAATACAGTGACCTCTCCAGAGCTAGAAGCATTCAAGCAGAAGGTGAAATAGTGTAGGAAAAATTCCTGTTGATGTTTTGACTAAATCGACTTTAATGTTACTCCGACCACCATAACTTAATCTCAACCAATACTACTAAAACAACTGGCAGTGAGGCATCCTGGCTGAGTTAAAATATAAAACTATCTTAATATAAAACTAACTTAACCATAATCAGTAAGGGAATCACCTACTTCTACTATGTATTAGTAAAATAACAATATTTAAAACCTCTAGGTAGTAGAAGTCTGTATTAAAATAAAGGACCCACAAAATCTTTTTTAAAAAGTAGCAAAATATAAAATTAAAAAAAGCAATTTATCAACTCCAATTAATCTAAAAATAATCACTCTAATCACTCAACAGCTGCTTCATTTATATCTCAAGATTGGCCATTTCTACTGCCATTCCTTAATGAAAATGAACACAGGAGACAGGAATTAAACTGATACTTGGAACTTTGGAAGACTGAAGCTTTTCAAGCAAAATAAAAAAGATCTTCTCAAAGTGGCAAAGCCTACCTAGGGAAGGAAAAGAAACAAAGGAAAGAGATGTCAGCCACTGCAGGCTATCCAAAGAAACAGCTTCTCTAGCAAAGTCTGTATTTTATTCTAAGAAAAGAAAAATACAGCCAAGAAAAAAAAAGGGAAGAAAGAGAACCAAAAAGCCATAGCTCCTATAGGGCAAACTATAATTTATCAACAATATATAAGATTCAAACATAAAATATACTTAGAGAGTGCTGCAATTATTTTACTGGCAGACAATAAGCACCCCCCCCCAAAAAAAGAGTGAGAGAGAGATTGAGCAAGCATGCACCTTATCCATGTAACATAAAAGGGTTTTTAATTGCTAGTACGGGTAATTTAACAACTCAGCTAACACTTAGTTGGGTAAAATAGGCAGAAGTATAGACATAGAAATGTCTTTTAGTCTCTTATCAAAATGTTTCCCTTCCTTACATTCTCCCTGCAGTAAAAAGGTACTGAATCTCAACCAAGGTAAGCACATACTTTCCATTAAAAATAGGAGGGTCTGGAGAAAAAAAAAAAAAATAGGAGGGTCTGGCACCTTAACTTTAAAACAAATAAGAAGAAAATGTGATGAAGTAGTATATTACTTCTTTGACTGGAAGGGCATTCTTGTATGTATTAAAGATCAAACTTTATCACAGAATTTAATTTTCAATTTTAAAACTGCTATAATTAATTTCTATTTCAGCTATAGTATAAATTTTATTGGTTTATGAAAGAAAGCTACTTTAGAAACAAAGGTAACAGAAGTATCCAGGGACCATACTAAAGACCTTAACTATCTGCCTTTCCCAAAGTTCTCTAAAAATAATGTGACCCAGAAGAGATATTTTCCACATCTAACTTCTAAGGAAAGCAGTATTTCTTCTAAATAACTGGTATGCTCCTATCTTGTGGCTTATCAATCATATAAACAACAGTGTTTCCCTCTTTGGTATGGCAACCAGAAAGAAGTACCAAACCCAAATCTAGTTTGTTCATTTCAACAACTACTCATCTTTGTGAAATGGGAAGTTACTGAAGCAATTCAGAGATTCCCTGAATTCTTCCAACAGCACTTCCTTTTCTCTTTCCTGAGTTGGAAAGAGTCTGAATCAATAATTGGAACCAAAAATATGCCTAAAGATAAGCCTCCTTTCTCAACCTTTCTAATCACCTGGCACACTAGTTAAAACACAAATTGCAGGACCGATTCAGCAGATCTAAGCCAATGCATGAGAATCTGCATTTCTTTTTTTTTCTTTCAAGATTTTATTTAAATTCTAGTTAGTTAACATATAGCATAGTATTAGTTTCAGGACTAAAATTTAGTGATTCATCACTTGCACATAATACCCAGTGCTCATTACAAGAAGTGCCCTCCTGAACACCTATCACCCATATACTCCAACCCACCCAGCACCTCCCCTCCAGCAACCCTCAGTTTGTTTTCTATTATTAAGAGTCTTTGATGGTTTGCCTTCCTCTCTGTTAATATCTTATTTTTTCCTAACAAGTTTCCAGGTGATGCTGATGCTGCTTATTTGGAAATCACACTTACAGAATTGCTGCTTTAAGGCAATGTTATACATCTAGAAGAGTTAAAATACCATCTTAACTAAAGAAAGTTATAATGAAGTTTTGGCACCCGACCCCAAAACAGAGACTCATGATATAATCCAATGCTATCTAAACTTTGAAAAAACAAGTGCCCCCAAATGCAGCTGATGGTACTTAAATTAACACAAATGTTACTGGGCACAATGAAGTAAAATACTAAGTGCCTTAAAAATAATAAGTAATCAAAAAAAAAAAAAAGTAATCGTATTTGCCTAAGGAAATGATTCAAAGGAAAATAAACTATCTGTTCCAAAATATTCACTCAACATTACTTATAATCTCAAAAGCTGGAAATTATACAAATGCCGAACAACTGGAAAACAACATGTGAACTATAGAATACTGAGTAAATGGAATATTCCCTGACCATAAAAATGACAGAAAGTGGGGTGCCTGGGTGGCTCAGTGGGTTTAAGCCTCTGCTTTCGGATCAGGTCATGATCTCAGGGTCCTGGGATTGAGGCCCGCATCGGGTTCTCTGCTCAACGGGGAGCCTGCTTCCCCCTCTCTCTCTGCCTGCCTCTCTGTCTCCTTGTGATCTCTCTCCCTCTGTGAAATAAATAAATAAAATCTTAAAAAAAAAAATGACAGAAAGTGAAGCATATCACATGTGGAAAAATGGAGACCAATCACTTGATAGTAAAAAGTAAGACAAAAAACTCATCATCCCAACATGTTTACTGATAAAAAACAGAAGTACCCTCAGTAGATGCAGTATTTATGTAAAGTGAAGGAAAGAGTATTTAAAACACAATATTTTTATAGGATACTCTAAAATAGTCTAAAGTAAAGTAGTCTCTGGTCCAAGAATTACAGCAACCACCTAATCTACTAAGATCACATTTAATATTTATGAAGTATTTTTTAAAAAACATTAAAAGTAGGAAAATGGTTAAAATTTATTTAGGATTCTCAGACAATACTTCCTTAAAACTAGTCTGAAGAAAGGAAACTTAGTAACTTACTATGTTGGGCAGAGCTAGTAAAATTTCTTGAACCAAATGTGCAGAGTGGTAAAAAAGAAATTATAATTAGGAAAAAAACTGGAATTCAGAGTCTAATAATAATCTAAGAAAAATCTGCTTAAAAATTAATCCAATAATATGGGGAAAATATAGCTGTTAGAAATATCAACTTTTAAAGTACAAAACTTACTGTTTTGATTCATTGTGACAGACTTCCAAGGTTGGGTCATTATAAATAAAAGCAGCTTCTAAATCATTTATCCTTACTCGGTATATTCTACACTGTTTGCTGTTCAACTTGATTCTATTCAAGTTTGCAACTGTGGGAAATATAGTCAGTTCCACGAATCCCTGCAAAGATAAAGAATAATAACTTCATTATAATTAAGAATGGTAGGTTTTATAATATATTTTTTTATTTCTACTACTTACACCTACTTATACTTCTATTTCTACTATTTATACTACACGTCAGAGACAGAATCTCAAATAGCTACATACATACAAAAGCTCTCCAAGTATCTTCATTTCAAATATTATTGTCCTAAAGAATGAACAGGTGTGAATTATAAATACTTTATCTTCTTCGTGATTCACTATCAATGAAAATTAGACATTCTACTAGAAGAAAAGTAAAACAACTCACTGTTCTCAAATTCAAGAATTTCCAGACAGATTGGAACTCAAACAGGGAAGGAAAAAAAAAAAAAAGGCAGAGCAGAAAGAGAATCAAAACCAGATTGGTGGGGCGCCTAGGTGGCTCAGTGGGTTAAAGCCTCTGCCTTCAGCTCAGGTCATGATCTCAGGGTCCTGGTATCGAGCCCCGTGCATCAGGCTCTCTGCTCAGCAGGGAGCCTGCTTCCCCCTCCCTCTCCCTCTGCCTGCCTCTCTGCCTACTTGTGATCTGTCTCTCTGTCAAATAAAGTCTTTAAAAAAAAAAAAACAAACCAGATTGGTGAGTGAAAGAACATGGCCCTCCAAAATGGGAATCAAATAGGAAAGATGGCCACTGGAACATGGCATCTTTGTCCAATGACTTTAGTATCGTGAGTAAAAAAACTGATGTACTCAAATGTGAAATATGGGAGGGCATGAAACAGTAGCATTTCAGGGGCTGCAGGGTGAAGAGAAAAATTTCAGAAGCTGCAACAGGAACAGCTAAGATGCAATGAGGTACCAACATAGAGGATTAAAGTAAAAAATTATAAGGGCTACTATTTAGTAAGCACTACTATATGTCAGACATTACACTAATATGTTCTCTCTAATCCCACTAACAACTGAAAAAAGTACTACTTTATACTTTTCACAGATAAGTTAACAAAGTTAACAAAATCATATAATTAATAAGTGGAGTATTGACATTCAAACCCGCATCTAAATGATTCCAGTGGAGTCAGATTATGCCATGTTTCTCGTACAAGGTTTTAAATAATATGCAAGAAATTTTTTTATAACATTCAACACAATTGCTCAAAAGTCTAGGGATTCTGCAGCCCCATTCCCTCTAATTCCCAAACATGAAGAGAGTCATACATCCCTAAATTATACTATCTACACAGATCTACGCGGTAGCAAATGAGAATAGAAAGAACAGAAGCCAAAATACTATTGATGAAAGCTGTATTTAAAGGTGTAAACTAGGGCGCCTGGGTGGCTCAGTAGGTTAAAGCCTCTGCTTTCGGCTCAGGTCATGATCTCAGGGTCCTGGGATCGAGGCCCGCATCGGGCTCTCTGCTCAGCGGGGAGCCTGCTTCCCCCTCTCTCTGTCTGCCTCTCTGCCTCCTTGTGATCTCTCTCCCTCTGTGAAATAAATAAATAAAATCTTAAAAAAAATAAAAAAAATAAAAAAATAAAGGTGTAAACTATTGGGGTGCCTGGTTGGTTCATTTGTTAAGGGTCTGCCTTCTGCCCAGGTCAAGATCCCAGAGTCCTGGGATCAAGCCCCGCATCAAGCTCCCAGCTCAGTGGGAAGCCTGCTTCTCCCTCTCCCACTCCCCCTGCTTGTGTTCTTGCTGTCTCTCTCTCTGTCGAATAAATAATATCTTTAAAATAATAATAATAAATAAAAGTGTAAACTATTAGCAATTGGAGGGGAAAAGACCAAAATTCTCTTAATTAGCCTATCAGCAATCCAATGACCAATCTACATCAACAAGCTTGGATCAGCTCAGAGACAAGCAAGCAGAATCAATACAACAGTAAAAGTGAACTATAATAGAAAAGGATTATGGAAAGTGCTTTAAGTCAACAGTTAGCTACACAGCTGGGACTAAAAACAGGATTTGGCTTTCTAGACTAAGGTTAACAATGACAGAACAGTGAATTGAGTACATTTCATGAAGATAGGGAAAGCCCAGTCTCCTTGTATCATCAGGTCTCTGACACCACCTAGAGCCCTAACCTATATTTGCCTGCAACATTCAGATCCATTAACTTCCACAAGCCTCCAATCCCTGTCATCTTTGACCACTGGCATTACTGCAAGCCCCACTGGTCACCTAAGCTCTCACTTAGTCTCTTCTCCTTCTTGCCCCTTGTTCCCTTCCAAACACTTCACAGCTGATCATACTGCTATCCTGTTCTCAATAATCTCTCTTATGCCATTCAACTTTTTCAAAAACTCCTTCTATACCTCTGGCTGTAGATAAAATGTCTCTTGAAATCCCTTTGACAAGAAGTTACGTACTCTTTCTTTCACGTAAATTATGAGAGGGGAAAATAGGAGACCTCCTAGTTTCAAGACCACTCGTAGGATTTTATATAGCATATGCTATAACAGCAAAAGCAGTATAACGTCACTGTTAAATGTATGTTTTCTGGAGGTAAACTGCCTGCATTCAAATCCAAGCTCTACCACTTAATAAGTGTATGATATTGGGTTACTCTAGCTCTCTCTTTTCCTCATCTGTAAAACAGGTATAATGACACTACCTACCTTTTGGTGGTCTGACAACTAAGCAATTTAATACATGGAAAGAACTGAAAATCATAGTGGACATCTAATAAATGCCTAAGACATGTTTTTATCATTCTTTTCTACTTCTTTTGCCATACGTTCATGCCACACAGGTCCACTACCCTCTATTCCTCTTCATTCATATCTCCCAAATTCCTCGGCATTTATCAAAAGATCATACTCTCCATCTCTAACATCTGCCATCACTCTCAGTGATATGAATGTAGGTATATTTCATCCGTGAAGTAACACTGCTTCCAAGTTCCTTGACCTTAATTCCTACAATCTTCACATCTACTACAGGACAGCAATCAAGACCACACTCCAAAAGATACATCATCACTGCTTGTAATTACTCCCATGCTCACACTTTAAACGTGAGTGCTCACAGTGCTTATCCTTCTGCCCCTCTTGTTATTTCTCTCCCGGTCTTCCTGGTCAACCACATGAAGTCCTCCAATTCCTTGACCTCCTCTAGTTTCTTACACAATCCTTTCCTCCATTTATTCAAGATCCTTAATTTCAACCACTCTTCTGCCATCTACCAATTCTCTTGTCCTCCTCCTGCATGTATCTATCTTTCCCTACCACTTACGAGCAATCATTCCACTGGTCCACTGGAGGCCATACTCTACAGCAGCCTTAAAAATTCCACTCCATTAACCACCCTCTCCTATAATTACAATGCCTCATCCCTACAGGATTTTTTCCTATGCCTACAAACACGTACAAGTCTCACATATCATTCCTTAAAATCTTAAGATCTCTATCACACTCAAATGAACTAATTTTTGCTCTCTTTCTGGAGGTATTTTATCTTGATTCTGAAATGACAATTCCTGGAGTCCTAAAACCTTACCAGTCTACTGGTCATACTGGAAGTCTTTGGAGGTCAAGTACTAAAGAGGGTAACAGCCCAAGGCTATTTCAGAGTAGGACTCGTGCTTATTTCCCCAGAACACATTGTATATATTTTAGTAATTGACAGATCCCCATACTTGTTCTCTAACCAGCACAGTGAGGACTATGGAAGAAGAGCTAAGATAGTATATCAAAGCAACTGAACATCCCTTGGGGAACTGCAGAGATTCATGCCATCAGGTATTAGAAAGATCCCTACTATATCTTTATTTAACTCAATTATTTGGCCAATACAAAAGTTAAGTTGGTTTTGGAGAATGACGATGAATTATCACAAACCTGCCAATTACAACCACGGTAGCAGATGTAGTATTTTTTATTGCAGCAAATCATTACAGCTCTTGGTAACAAGTATTAAAACTAATTATTAAGCAAATGCTTCCCCCCCCACACACACTTCTTATCAGAAAAGAAAAAGTTCAGGGCGCCTGGGTGGCTCAGTGGGTTAAAGCCTCTGCCTTCAGCTCAGGTCATGATCTCAGGATCTTGGGATCGAGGCCCACATTGGGCTCCCTGCTTGGCAAGGAGCCAACTTCCTCCTCTCTCTCTTTGCCTGCCTCTCAGCCTATTTGTGATCTCTCTCTGTCAAATAAATAAATAAAATATTTTAAAAAAAAGAAAAAAGTTCAGACACAGGTTTTCTTCAAAACAGCAGAACCCTTTCACTATCACCTAATAACTAAAAGCTGTATCAATTCTCCTGCTCAATCAAAACATAGTCCAAAAGTCCCTTGATTCCAAGATAGGCTACAAAGAATTACACTAGTATATTATATTGACATCATTATGCTAACTGGACCTGGTGAGAAAAGAAGTTCTCCAAATACTTTAATAAAAAAACATATGGATGGCAGAGGATGCAGGTTAAAAAGCATCAAAGTTCAGGGGCCTATCACATTAATAAAGCTTCTAAGTTTCCAGTATTGAGGCATATGAAAATATTCCTTTCAAATAAAAGATAAGTTGCTTCATTTTGTATTGCCCAAGGTGGGGAGGGGGAGGAGGAAAGGACATAAAACTTGGTGGGCTTCTTTGAATTCTGGAGGCAATATACAGATCTGGGCATACTGCTTACTAGGCAATCTATTAAGTTATCAGCTTTGAGAGGGATCCAGACCAAGAAAAGGTTCTGGAGCAGGTCCAAGCTGTGGTTCAAGCTGCCTTGACACTTGGGCCTTATGACTTAGCAGATCCAATGGTGCTGGAAATGTCCATGGCAGGCAGAGGTGCTCTACAGACGCTGGCTTTTTCCAATAGAATGACACTGCAAATTCCTGAGCTTTGAGAGGAAGGCCACAAACTCTTGTCACCAATTACACTCCATTTGCAAAGTAACTACTGGTTTGCTACTAGACTCTTCGGTAGAAACTCAACACATGATCATGGGACTTCTAAAGACTGTTACCTGAAATGACCATGATGATATGGAGAGTAATTTAAAGCTCTGAAAAATAAAACTGGGCAAGTGCAGCAGTTTTCCACTTTTAAAGAGAGATAACACATCTGAGCCAGGCCAAGCAGGTTCAAAAAGTACAGGCAATAGAATGAGCAGGTGCTCAGAATCTAGTAAGACTTCCTCCCACTGCTTCTCTACCTCTCCCTTAACCTATACCTAGGTCTCATGGAGAGTTCCTTATGCTCAGCTAACAGGACAAAGCACAAGCCCGAATAAGGAGTGCGCGTGTGCGCACACACATACGTACATATACACACACACACACACACACACACGCACAGTAAGCACACAGGATGCTACTACCAGCTGGAAGTGGACAGGAACTGCCATTAGAATGCCACTGAAGTGTGGCCCTGGAAGACAGTGGAGAAGTTCTATAGCCAGCAGAACCTTGGGAAAAACATCTGACCACACACTCTCTGCAGAAGTAGAGAAGTCCTGAAATATATAACTACATGGATCCATGGGCAATTGCTAATGGGTTGGTTAGGACTTTGGTAGGAACAAAATTAAAAGACTGAAAACAGGAAGAGGGTAGGAGAAGTGTATAGATGGATTTCTCAGAACAGGCACGATGTGAAAATATCCATGTTGTTAGCACATAAATGACCATCAGAGGGCACCCACAGCAGAAAGGACCTCCCCAAAACCAAGTTGCGAGATGAAGTAGATACTGCAGACTCTTTCCTAGTCACCCTACCCAATGCACAAAAAGGTCATAGTGGCAGAACAGATGCTCTGTGTGACACCTACAGCATGGTCTTCCCCCCACCAAGGATGAGCTGGCTACCACAACTGCTGAGTGCCCACTACCAATAGCACAGGCTCATACTAAGCATCCAATATGGTACCGGAAGGACCAGTCACTTGGTAGGAGAACGATTATAAAACAGCTCACATCGAGAACATATTTGTCCTCACAAGAACAGACATATTCTAGATTCTCCCTCCCAAACCACAACATACTTCTAGAAAACCTTATGTATCCTTGTAATGTCTCATACATGCCTCTAAGTGTACAGGGAAGTGTGGTGATGGGCTCTTAAACACAAAATTTACTGGTTTTATCTTGTGCCCTATCATCCAGAAACACTGGCATGATCAACTACTGAAGGCTCAATTACTGCATCAATTGAGAGACCTCCAACAGGATGCTATTTTAACTAGTGGAAAGCATATAGGGTCAGCTTTCCATAGCCAAAATAGATCTGCAAACCAAAAGGTAAAAATGGAGTGACTGTTCTATTATATCAAAAACCAAAACCAAAAACAAACACTGAAGGAATCTTCGCTGTCTTTGTAACCTTGGGTTCAGTATGTTTGGCCAGTAGAAAAATGCATCCACCAGGGCACATAGTCATGGTTCCATTACACTGGAAGCTGAGACTGTCCCTTGACCACTTTGGGTTCCTCATGCCACTAAACCATCAGGCAGAGCAAGAGGTCACTATACTGACTGGAATGACTAATCCCAATTATCAAACAAATGATTAGGTTCTGCTATACAGTAAGGACAACAATTATATCTGCAGTCCAGGGGGAACACCTCTTAGGGCTCACTTGACCAACAGTCCTAATCAATGGAAAAGTGCAACAACTCATTAAAGACAGGACAGGCAAGGATGCAGATTCTACAGGAATGAAGGTCTAGTCAGACCAACAGAAACGTCAGCAGAAGAAAAAGGAAAAATGGAACGAGCGGAACAATAAGGAAGCTGTGTTTATCAGCTTTGGCCTTGACACCAGCTAAAGAAAGCAGGGGCAGTAGCAATTAAGCTTCACATTCTCTTAGCCACTTTTCTTTCCACTGTTTTGGATGAAAGATACTGGTGGGAGCTAATACTTTAGATGGCAGCAGAGCTGAACTCCCATATCCTCACATGAACTCATGAGATGAGAGACTGGCAAACTTCCTCAAGGGTCAGGCAGTAAATTGGCTTTGTGGACCACACAGCCTCTGTCACAGGTACTCAACTCTGCCAGCACAGCTCCAAAGCACTTTAGATAACATATAAATAAAGTGGACGTGACTGTACTACAACAAAACTTGTTACAAAAATGGGCAGTCACCCATTGCCAACCTCTGCAATAGTGGGTAAGACTTCATTAAGTTCCCTGTATTGAGAATGCTAGCTTTTCATCTCAAAAAAAAAAAAAAAAAAAAAAAAAAAAAAGAAAGAATGGTTTGGTGGCAAATGGGTAGACTATTCTATATATTCCGCTTTTGCCCCTCCTAATCCACTCTCCATTCCATACCCCAAGAGTTACATTAACTGGCCACTAGCTCTTTAGCTTCCGGTTGGGGTGGTCAAATGGGAAGCATGAGGAGAAAACTGGAGAGAAGAAAAGTGAGCTCATTACATCTATCCTTCCAGGTTCCCTGCTGCCCAGCTGAGGGAGGCAGTAGCTTCATTTTTCTACCAAAGGCCACGCATCCTATAAGGTGACTCTTTCCCACAGCTACTATAGTCTATTATACCCTAGTAACCTCTTCTTTGTTCTTTCAGGTTCGGAAGTGTTAAGTGTTCCTTGTTGCTAACCCAGTGTGCCCCACCATCTCTTGGTTTCTCTTAACCCTGTTTGTTCTAAATAGTCCTTTTACAACTTTCCCTCAATTAACTTGTATGAATATGTTGCTTATTTCCTTCTAGGACCCTAATCCATTTACCATCCAACCAATTTTTCTAGTGGGAAAGTCCCAACTCATTCATAACTCCTTCCTAACATTCTTAGTTTAAGAGTCATCTGCAATTCCTTCCCATCTATTATTTTGGCAGGGACAGAGGAGGTGGAAAGGGGGGACAACGGACAGAAAGGAGCTGCAGGTGACTCTTAGGTCATCCTGGATTAAAAAATGGCTCCATGACTTGCTAACTTTTTGCCCTGAAGAAAGTTACTAAGTCTCCAGTCTTTCAGCCACTTTAATTTTAAAAATTAGGATTAAAATAGTGTCTATTTCATGGGGTTATTGTGATTAAGTGAGGTCACGTACACAAAACCTTAGAAAAGTCTCATACATAGAATGTACTCAATAAACATTTACTGTAAGTCAGTCAATCGTGTCAACTCTATTTCTATACCACTTTCATTATTGTTACCTTCATTCAGGGCTTCATCATTTCTCCCCAAGATTACAGTAACTTCTTAACTAAACTCCTCTCATATCTTCCCTGCCCAATTAATACAACACAACACACTTATTCTTCCATTAAGTACAAGGTAAATACAGGTGACCCTTGAACAACACAAATTTGAATTGCACAGGCCCACTTATATGCAGATTTTTTCCTAATATAGGGCAGTACTGTAAATGTATTTTCTCTTCCTTATGATTTTCTTAATAACACATTCTTTCCCTACCTTACTTTATTACAATAACACAGTATATAAGAAACACACAAAATATGCATTAATCGACTGTTCACGTTACTAGTAACACCTCTGGTCAACAGTAGGCTATCAGCAGTAAGTTTTTGGGAAGTCAAAAGTTATACCCATATTTTTTTTTTTAAAGATTTTATTTATTTATATGACACAGAGAGAGATTACAAGTAGGCAGAGAGGCAGGCAGAGAGAGGAGGAAGCAGGCTCCCTGCTGAGCAGAGAGCCCGATGTGGGCCTCGATCCCAGGACCCTGAGATCATGACCTGAGCCGAAGGCAGAGGCTTTAACCCGCTGAGCCACCCAGGCGCCCTACCCATATTTCTGACTATGCAGGAAGTCGGGACCCCAGCCCCTACATTATTCAAGGGTCAGCTGTAATCATATGCAGGGAATATTGACAGAGAAATTCCTTAAATAAGGAGATGGGACTTAGTGAACCTTTAAGAATTCTAAGATTCCTATAATAGGTTACTTTTTTATTTAACTATACAGCTCACCTTGAGTAAATATATGCACACAGGTGTAACAGTTCCAGAGGGAAGTTCATGCCATTACCCGCCCCCTCGCAAAAAACAAACAAACAAACAAAACAAATGAAAAAAAACAAAAAAGCAAAACAAAAAAACAAAGCTCACTAAGATTTCGTTTCTTTATACAGGTCTCCCCAAATTAAGCACTTGGGCAGCCATGGACTGTCCCAGAATGGATTATATATACAATCTATACATATCAAACAGAAGTGGCAGTGTCTACTAGATTTCAAACACCTTCCTTCACACCTTATCTAAACCTTCACAAAGCAATGCTCCTAAACCAGGTCAGCCAAAACTCAGAAAACAAAACTGGCCTCTTAGCAGCCAAGTTAAATCCGTGAGAGTGCTAGCCTTCATTTTCTTCACAGAAGAAATTTCACTATGGGCTTATTCTTGTTTCATGCAAAATTCTACAATGCTTGGTAATACAGACTTTCATATTCCACAAAAGGTTAACCGGAACAAAATGTTAATCCAAAAAGAAAAAAGAGAGAGAGAGAGAGAGAGAAGGGAGACTTGAGGCAGTCGGTACAGCAGCAAGGCTATGCACCTTGGAGTCACACACATCTGAATTCTAAATCTTAGCTATTCTTGAAACGTAGTCGCCTGGAAGGGAAAGTTTCTAAATATTGTAAAGTGTGTTTCAATTTGTTACTGCTTATAATTGTTGAGAATTTACTTACCACAACAGATTTTCTCTGGAAGTTTATATTGTTGATGCAGACGACCTGATGGGTTGTATATTAAAAAAAGAAAAAAACTGCTATTATTAAATGAAAACATAATTCTATGGAAGTATGAACAAGAAGTTCTGAGAAGCTCACTATCATACTTTATCTTTTACTTTACAATCCTACCAATTAAGGTAACTGCATGTTTTAAATTTAACAACAGCCACGAAATATAGATTTCTCTGTATAAAAATACGGCTAGGTACTTTAAGAAAAACACTTATTCACCTGCAAGGGACATTAAATCTGCTGAACAATACTGCCATTTAAAACCATGAGCGGGCTCTAGTTTCCCACTAGATTTCCCAGCGACACCAAGGCAGCTTCAAGCAATCACAAAATATAACTAATAAGAACAAAAGCGAGAAAAGGAAAGGGATACGAAAAAAATACTTATAATTTATATGGCCTTGGGCTTTCAAAGCCCTTGTCTCCTTTCTTCCTGTTCATTCTGGCGGGCTCTAAACCAGTCGGCGGCATGAAGCGTTCCCTCCGAGCTCGGATTCCCGGCTTCCCGGGGGGCTGCGGGGTATTACCAGCCTCCGGCACCTCCCACTCCCCGCTCCCCCGCGCTCCCGGCGCTCATGCCCCGCGGCCAGGGCTCCCTCGGCGCCCACACCCCGCCGCCGCTTCAGACTTGCTCCCGCGATTCGGCTCCTTCTAGCCGGCTGCGGCGAGCTTGTCACGAAGATGCTCCTTCCACCAACCGCTCAAAGCCACAGACAGCCGACATCTTGCCTGTCACCTCTGACCTCTGGCGTCAGCGGAACTGGGACGGCGGCGAGAGCGGGAGCCGGAAGTCCTGTGTCAGTGGGTGGGGCTTGCGCGATAATACTCGGGGGTTTGCCTTTTCCTTTCCAGGCGGATGCGGTGGGAGACAACTGTTAAAGTTTAGGGAACGTAGAATGGTTTGCAAGGAGCGGGGCGGGGAGTTGGTGAGGGTCTTAGAACCAGGGCTACATGAAACCAGGAGAAAGGGGTCCTTGGTTTGCTGTGTGAAGGGACACCATGAACTCATTGGGCCCCAGTGATTGAAGCTGTGAAACATGTAATTAGACCCCAGGTAGTCCTAACTCAAACTTCGGAGTCCTCACTAGGTACTGCTGCCTCGGTATTTTTTTTTTTTTTAAATAATCTCACATAGATACAAAACATTTATTGAAAAGCAAATATTTTGAAACCACCGACATTTGCAGTTGATGTACAAGAGAATAAAACAGTTGTAAATTCCCATAACAGTTAAATCTTGGCTAGGTAATTGAGGATTACCCATTAACATTTTTTTTTAACCTTGGATCAGATTTATCTTTGGCCTAACCCCTCAAACCGTCCTGGTGAGAAGTTCATTAGCTAAGTTAAAATTAATTTGGACTTTGGTCTAATTGAATACAAATCAGGAAAATAAAGCTATAAAGGAATTTTATCAAGCATTCCAAAACCCATTAGACATTACTGGTAGTTTTCCAGTATTAGCCATGTCAGTTTTCTCCATTACAGGATTATAAATTGCTCTATTAGTATTCTTCATGTAAGATTGGGGATCAAATCCATTTCATCCCAAAGCACACATGGCCATTAGTCAGGCAACACTGCAGCTATTACCAAGCCAATTTCATCAATGTAAGTGACTAATTTAGATAACAAAGAGGATCTAGTGACTCTGTCTTGGTAGAATGTTGAAAATAGAGAGGAAATCACTTGAGAAGTGACATTAAAGTGAATAAATAATTTTTCTAGGAAACTATTATTATTTAGTTCTCTGAAAACCCTTTAAACTTGTTGTTAATGATTAGGACGTCAAATCCTAATTAAAGGAATGCAATTTTAAGTATAAAACAGGCAACACTTTTCTATAAATAAAACCATATAGACTCAAGATATAGAAATATCCTATTACATTTAAGGGAAAAAGAACAGTAGTTTCAAATGCTTAGGATTAGGAGAAAAATGTTCCAAAGTATGTTTTTAAAATCTGGAATACAAATATGTGCAACCATCTTTTTCTTATAACCATCAACTTTATGAAGCAACTTTATTTTTTTTAAGTCTTTTTTTTTTTAAGATTTTTATTTATTTATTTGACAGAGAGAGAGAGAGAGAGAGAGATCACAAGTAGGCTGAAAGGCAGGCTGAGAGGCAGGCAGAGAGAGAGGAGGAGGCAGGCTCCGTGCCGAGCAGAGAGCCCGATGCGGGCCTCGATCCCAGGACCCTGAGATCATGACCTGAGCCGAAGGCAGAGGCTTTAACCCACTGAGCCACCCAGGTGCCCTATGAAGCAACTTTAGTCCCAAAGAACAGACTGTTGTTCTTTTAAGAAATGGGTCTTCTTGAATTGTAAACTTTAACACCATTTTGTATTGACGAGCGAGAGTATTTAGTGAGTAATGCACCTATGGTTTGCTTCTCTCCACACAAATCTCTGTGGGGGGAAAAAAATGAATAGCATGAATATTATTAATATTATTAATAATATTAATATTAGGGAACATAATATTCATAGTGCTAGCTATTTATATCTCTCTTACCTAAATCCCTCTTTCCAACAAGCATAAGGATGTGTGTTTGTGGGAGACACAGGGTAGGGAATGGTTACTAAGCCTTAATCGAACTAGGTACTTTACATGTATTACCACTTTTAACCACAGAAAGAATAAAAGTAATGTATTATTTAACCCCACAGTACATATGGAGCTCAGGTAGTCAAGGATGGAACCAAACTTCACTGCCAGATCTGCATGACTTCTAAGTCCAATTTTTCCCCCCATTATATCACACAGTCTCCAAATTCAAAATATAAGCCATGTGATATAATAAGGTCTAGACAGACCCCCTGGGTCCTAGGCTACCTGTGTGTGCTTATTTATGTTACCCAACCTTCCTTAACTTTAGCTTCATCTTCTGTACCCTAAAGAGGAGAAGGATTATCACTGGAACATATGAGGTAAAGGAAGAATTAAGGGACATGAGCTGGAGAAGGGAGCAAGGGCAAGGTCATACAAGGCTTTAAAGAACATGGAAAGGAGCAGTTGTGATTTAATTCTAAGTATAAAGGGAAGTCACTAGGAGGGTTTTCATTAATGGAAAATCAAAATGTGATCTAAGTTTTAAATAATGGAGGCAAATGAGTTGATGATTATGGAAGCTAAGTGGTGAATACATGGCAGGTTCATCATGTTATATTGTCCCTTCTGAACGTTTAAAATTCTCCAAAATAAAAAGTTTGAAAAGTGGGACAGGAGAAGAGGGGAAAAATATAAGTAGGGAGACCAATTCAGAGGCAGGTCCTAGATGATCCATTAGAATTTGCTCATAATTTGACCCAGAGAATGAGAGAAGAAAAAAGACAAGCATTATTCCCAGACTTTTTCCTTGAGAACTGAATTAATGATGCTGATGTTACTGAGAAGTGGAAGATGGGGTTAGGACAAGGCAGAACCAGAGTTCTGTCGTGAGCATGTCAGGTTCGAAATCCCTCTTAGATATCCGAGTGGAAGTGTTCAATAGGCAGTCAGATAAGAGAAACTAGATCTCAGGGAAAAGATCAAATATGAAGATAAAATTAGGAAGTCGTTAAGTTTAAATCCAGGCCTAGATGAGGGCACCACGGGAAAAAAATATAAATGGAAAAGCAGATGGTCAAGAATAGTCCTAGAGCACACCCACATTTAAAGATTGGAAAGAATAGGGAGACCTGAGCAAGAGACAGAGAAGGAGCTGCTTGGGAGAGAAGGGACAAAAACCATGTGTTTCAAGTAGAAAGTGGTCCACAGTGTCCAACAGTTCTAAGAGGCCAAGTAAACAAGGACTGACAGTTGACCACTGAAATGTAGAAAGATGGACGTCAACAGGTTAAGGAAAGAATGGGAGACAAAGAAGCAGAAATGAGTACACAAACTTCTGAAAGGAACTTCTTGTGAAGGAGAGCAGAGGGTATGGGGTCCAGCAGGTGGTTGGTTTTTTTTTGAAATGAGCAATACTACAGAATACCATCTATTGATGGGAATAATCCAGCAGGTAGGCAGACATCAATAACACAAGGGGGACAGGGATAATCAGACGATGTATGCCTTTGATAAGGCCAGAGGGATGGATCTAGGGCAGGAGGAGGACTGGCCTTGGGAGCAGGGATGGTTCATGCATTCTAGAGGAAGGACTGCAGAGGAAGTGTGTGCAGACAGAATCCAAGGAGGCCGGCAGATCTAATGGTAGGAAAGACGTTATCCTTGTCTTTTCTCATCTATCTTCCCAAGAAACGAGGTCACAAGCTGAGGGTGAAGAGGAAAAAGGAGCTATTGATGGCATGAAAAGCAAAAACATCAACAGTGAGCTCCAGGTATAGAAATGTTTCCTAAGGCCAAGGACCCCGCAAAGTACCACTCAAGCTCTTAAAGACTCACAAGTTCCATTGTATCTTTTTCTCCAGGAAATGTCACCTGCCCGTATGTAGGCATAGAGTAAGCAGAAAAGTTGGGTTTTATCTTTGTGGATTTTTTTTTTTCTTGCCAGAGAGGTGTGACGAGGGGCAGAAAGGGCCATAGGAGGAAAGCATGCACAGCAGAAGCTGAAGATCCTGGGCAGGAAGTCCAAGCTGGGTAAAGGGACGGCAGGAGAGCCAAGACACAGTGAAGAGGTGGCGGCATTAGTACATTGGAGACTTGAGGTCCTGTAAGCCTGGACTAACGGGCTAGGTCGTTCTCCTGTAATCTGGCATCTACCGAAATGTTAAAGCAAGGCAGCAGGGAAGAGAGGAGGTGTCCGTCAGAGAGAGGGCTTGCTTTAGAGCCGTAGTGGGGTATGCAGTCTTACTGGGCCTCAAAGAGTAGCGGTTTTGCAGGGAGGAGGGCAGAAAAGTGGTTTTAGAGGCAGCGTGAGGAAGACAGACAACACGTTCCCCACCTCCGGGATCAGAAGTTGTGAAGGATGACAGAGAAGACAGCCACCACTTGAAAAAGTTTCGGAGGAAGCCATGTCCTCACAGAATACTCAAAAAAAAAAAAAAAAAAAAAAAAAAAAAAAAAAAAAAAAAAAAAAAAAAAAAAAAAGCGTCCCAATAATAAATCTACAACCCCTCTGCTACTCTTTATAAAAAGAAACCTCAAAATCCACTTTGGTAAATTACTTACTGAATATACGGAGCAATGTCTTCTTCTGTCCACTTTTCCCTTAGAGAGAATAGACTGTTAAAACGTTCTTGATTATCCTCAGGCAAATCATCTACTTTTAGCAAAAATATGATTTCTGGTCTTGAGTGTCTATCCACCAAGGCTAAACCCTATTAAAAAGAATTAAATGAAAAAGGGCAGTTAAAATAATGGTCTAGTGTCTAAATACAACTCATTCTTTTACCTTTAGGTTTGGCTGAGCCCAAGCCACTCAAAATGTCAGCTACGTTGAACTTCCACAAATTTCCACCTCCTCTATGAGAGACCCTCAATAGCCTTTTTCATAAAAAGAGCTCCATTAAACAGT
This sequence comes from Ailurus styani, assembly GCA_002007465.1. Taxonomy (NCBI): domain Eukaryota; kingdom Metazoa; phylum Chordata; class Mammalia; order Carnivora; family Ailuridae; genus Ailurus; species Ailurus styani. Next base: position 496,787 of record LNAC01000029.1, on the reverse strand, counting down.
GAATTCTCCTTTTCCCTTCTATAATCTGACTTCCGCTGCTCAATTTATCAGGATGGCTCCAGTTTAAAGTCACCAATGACCTGTCATTGCCAAATCAAGGGGCACCTTTGTTTGGATTTGCTAGCCCTGTTTTCTTTATTAATGTTGCTTCTTCCCTCTTTGAGTCTCCATCGTTTACATTACCGTCTCATTATTTCCCTCCAAACTCAGTGTTGCAGTTCCTTGGGCTCCTACCCTGATTCCTCAACTTGGCTCACTGTCACTGTCCTGGGTGGCTCAACTCACCTCGACTAAACCTAGGACTGCAAACACTACTTACTTGCTAAGGACAGTAATACATGCATCTTCAACTCAAATTACTCTTCTGAGCACAAGAACTCTATATATCCAAACCTATCTATGAACTCATTGTGTTACCCAAAATGGGTCTAGTCCCATTACCTTAGGAAACCACGAAATCTGGGCATGGTCCTAGATTCCATTATTCAAACCCCGTAACTACGTGGTCACTTAATCCTATAGATTGTAAGGCCTCAACACTTCCCTTAACCATTCTTCATCACCTATTTCTCTAGCCAGTACTTTCTTAGTTAGGAGTATGTAACTGCAGAGAGCTTGGAGATTTCTCCTTTTTCACAATCCAGCCAACCTTCCATCCAACCATCCTCAATGTCATAGCTTTCTTTCCAAAAGGCAAAATTCATCAGGTAGCTCTTCTGATGTCACTAAAAGGCCCCAAAGAGCTTTCTAAATGGGAATGAAATTCCTTAGCACAGACCATAGTGTCTCTCACTGATTCACCAGCACCTTTAACTCTAGTTGTGCATCCCTACTAATAGTGCCCCAATTTGTATCCCTCCATGCCTTGGAACATGCTCTCCTGGGTCTTCATCTCTGCCCTTCCATCTAGAGAGTTCATAGTTCATCCTTTCAAACTCGGCAGCTCAAACAGCCATGCCTTCAGGAATTCATCCCCAATCAACCACTCAGATGGATAAGTCCCTTTTCTTTGCTCCCATAACATCTTGTACGAGCCCTCCCCATGACACAGACCATTCTATATTATAAGAAAGGATTCATATATGTTAGGAGCTCCCCCGTTGCCAGAGCCCAGGCTGAGGACCCTGACGGCATATAACGTTGTCTCCTCAGCGTCTAGCATGGTGCCTAGACATAAAAGGAACTCTCAATATTGAGCAAATCCTTTCACGCTGTAACAAATACTTACTGAGCATGCACTATACGGTTGGCAAGCAACAGTGACGAAATTCTATCACAGTGGAGAGTGGGAAACCCACATAATTACATATTTTCCCAGAGCTAAGCGGTGAGTGCCATGAAGGAAAAATACAGGATGCTCTGGCAAAGGACAACAGGAGACATTTTTTTAGGGAAAAGAAAAGCCTCCTTGAGGGAGTGACTCAAAGATGAATAAGAGGTGGCAAGGCAAAACTACAAAAAAAGTCATTCTAGAACAAAAAGCCTTGTGTGAAGGTCCTAAAGTAGGAGAGAGCCTGATCTTGAAAACCTGAAAGCAGGCTGGAATGCAATGAGCAGAAGAGGAGGAGGAAGAGATGGAGCTACAGGGGAGATGACAAAGCATTTTACAGGCTGACGTACAAATTCTGGATTTTCTTTTTCTTTTTTAAAGATTTTATTTATGGGGCGCCTGGGTGGCTCAGTGGGTTAAAGCCTCTGCCTTTGGCTCAGGTCATGATCTCAGGGTCGTGGGATCGAGCCCTGAGTCGGGCTGCCTGCTCAGCAGGGAGCCTGCTTCCTCCTCTCTCCCTGCCTGCCTCTCCGCCTACTTGTAATCTCTCTCTCTCTGTCAAATAAATAAATAAAATGGTTTTTAAAATAAATAAATAATAAAGATTTTATTTATTTATTTATTTATTTGAGAGAGAGAGAGAGGGCATGCATATGAGCAGGTGGGGGGGGGAGGGGAGAGGGAGAAGCAGACTCTCCGCTGAGCAGGGAGCCCAATGCGGGACTCGATCCCACGACTCTGGGATCATGAACTGAGCTGAGGCAGATGCTTCACCGACTGAGCCCCCCAGGTGCCCTCCTGGATTTTCTATCTTAAATGCTATGGGCAACCATTACATCATTAAGCACGACGTTCATCTCATCTGACTGGCATTTTTCAAGTCATTCTAGCAGCACTGCAGAGAATGGATTGGAGGGACACCATTGCTCTTTACAGCCAGACGATCATGACACTTTGGTTCCAACAGTGCTGGTGGAAAGAGAAATGCAGCAAGATGAAATACACCAGAGGTGGGAAGCAGAATTAACTATACATGGGCCTGAAGGATCTCACTGAGGCGACAGAAACATTCTCAAACCAGTGAAGGACTGAATATAGAGTCGGCTCCTGATGGAAACGGTGGCTAGGAAAATAAAGTGGCTCAAAATTCAGCGGCAATAAAGATTTCATGTCATCCAGTAATTAACAAAACCCCGTTGAGTTATGGTAGCAATCACCACTGCTAACCTTACCTTAAGCTGATCAAGGTGTGTTATCATTCCTTCGGGAACACTCTGTTGCCACACTTCTTGAAACTCAGCCAGGTTAAATTTCACTGCATTCTGAAGGAGCATCTGCGCTGTTGCTCTGCAAATTTTATCAGCACTCAACGCAAAATAAACTTCACCTAAGGAAAAGGTGGTTTCATGTTGTCTTCTGACAATTGAATACATTACTCCTGCTTCCTTTTCCCCAGGGCAATTTCTCAGAAAAAATTATACACGACTCACCTCCCGCAAACCCAGGTACACACTTCAGAAAGGCATAGCAATTTTAACACAGACAAGTTAAAATGCTTCCCAAATCTTACCTTCCTCCACATATTCCTTCCCGTAACATTTAAGACAGTGTTCAATCATTGCCCTAAAAAATTTAGAACACTCCTTTGAAGTTACCAATACATTTTATACATTGTATCTTAAACACCGTTGCTAACTACAAACTTAAAGTATAAACTTGAGATTTGAAATACTAAGTGATTTTCGTTGCCAAGTAAAATTTTACAGTAGGAACTATCTAAAATATACTGGGAAGCTACTACATGCCAGCCCCACGCTAAACATTTTTTTCATGAATTATGTGAGCATCTATTTATTATCATAAGTTATCTGAAGCATCATTATTTCTATTTTTTAAGGTAGAAAAAAAAAAAACAGAGATGATGGACATTTATTCAGCCCAATGACCAAAACTCCTAAGTCCTTCTTGGTTATATTATTTTTTTAAATTTCCGTAAGACATCAAAATATAAATAGTCTATGCCCTATGTTTAGTTCCACCCTGGGAAATAATTTTCTTTACTTTAAGGACGTTTGCAGGGACAGTGATTAAAATACTCACTCTGGCTCTAATGGTCCAAGTTCCTGAAGGCAAATATTCAAAGGAACTTTATCAAAAGACCAAGATTCAGAATCCACAAGCTGAGTTACATGATTCAGAAGTTTCATCTCATAATCAAATTCAAGAAGCCTCCAATAACCTACAAATTCCCAAAGTAATAGTTACAAAGGACATTGTAAGCAAATTAATTGGCTAATAGATTGATAAAGAAGCAGTATGCTCTCGCGCAGGACAAAAAAGAGACCCTAGAAGCCTTAGCTTTCTCTATAAGCCACACTTCTTTTTATGCTTTTCTCCTCATCATTACAAATTATCAGGAGAGAAACCCAAGTGGTTTTTAAAAAGTCCCTTACCTATGATTCACACTGATTTTTTTCAAGTGCTTTAATGATTAGTTCAGAATAATCTTGTCAATCTAAATGGAAATGCAGAAACCTGCAGCTGGTTCAGTGATTTCATTAGAACACTGCACAAATGAGGCAAAGGCTGCAGGTTGGATATCCCACATGGTGATTTCCACTCTGGGGCACTGGCATGCTTTTAACTCTCATCTCGTTGTCTTGCAGAGGGGTTCTCGTGCTCACAAAGAGGCCTAGGTCACTTAAGAGTCAACAGACTCGGGCGCCTGGGTGGCTCAGTGGGTTAAAGCCGCTGCCTTCGGCTCAGGTCATGATCCCAGGGTCCTGGGATCGAGGCCCACATCGGGCTCTCTGCTCAGCAGGGAGCCTGCTTCCTC